>OX451735.1:1327619039-1328080100 GCA_948472305.1 Vicia faba | reverse complement strand
GAATGTCCGTCGGGAACATCATCTTGTTTCTAGAAAACCCAAGAACCCTATGAATTTTAGAACCCTAACCCCAAATGTTAAGAAACCTAACCTAAAATGTGGAAACCTAACCCTAACCTTAACCAAAATTCCCAGAATTTCACAATCAAACCCTCAATCAATCCAAAACAATAAAAAAACATAGTAATCTTAGCAAGCTACGTGCTTTACCAACCTTTCTGGCGGTGAATCTTTGTTTAATTCCTTTATTCTTCTCTTCTGATTCTTTTATCTAATTTTTTAGGTACGATGTTGATGAATGAAGACTGAAGGAAAGGGCTTTGGCTTCAACTTTCTCCTCTCCAATCTCTTCTTAAATTTTTCTTCCTCGTTTTAGTCTTAGGTTTAGGTTTATATAGGCTTAGAATTAGATTGAATTATGAAATAGTTTAAAGATGATTTGATGTTATAATTTTTATTGGAATTAGATTGAATCTTTTGATTGATTCAATTTGTAAATTAGATCCAAATTAGGTGTAATTAGAAATTAGGATTTTGGTATTGTAATGAATCTGGACAAAATATGTATATGTATTTTGTTCAATCAATAAAAATATAATTTCTAATCACTAATTCAAATAGAAAAATCTGGATTTTTGGGCTTTTAGTTACTTAAGGGAGAAGAACAGTCAATTAGGTGCAGGGTTTCAAACTCTAGGTTAACTTCGGTCAACCTCCTCTCATATTAATAAAACTAAAAATAAAATAAATAAATTAACCAAAAATAAAAATGAGTAATAAATTATGATATATATATATATATATATATATATATATATATATATATATATATATATATATATATATATATATATATATATATATATATATATATATATATATATATATATATATATATTATATATATATATATATATATATATATATATATATATATATATATATATATATATATATATATATATATATATATATATATATATATATATATATATATATATATATATATATATATATATATATATATATATATATATATATATATATATATATATATATATATATATATATATATATATATATATATATATATATATATATATATATATATATATATATATATATATATATATAACCTTTGGTCCATCCAAAAAAAACCTATTACAACTAATTTTATCATAGACCATAAGACCATAAGGATTTAATAAGCCATTTTTAATATGAGCACTTAGATAATAAGCCCATTTCACTATAGAATTTTAGAAAAATATTTATATTTTGTAAAATAAGTTGCAAATAAGATAAAGAGTTTTAGAAATAATTAAATAAAATATGATTTATTTTATTCAAACCTAAATAAATTATAACGCCTAAATGTTTGTGTGAATAAGATAAAAATACATCTAATTAGAAATAAATTACAAAATTAGTATAAACAACTCAAAGAAAAACCCAGTAAAACAATATTTGACTGTAGCATTAAGGTGGAAAAATTTGAGATATGACATGGAGCATACAAGCTATTCAATCCAATTAATGAGAAAATTATGATGAGTCGAGACATTGTGATTGATGAAAATTCTGCCTGAGATTAGAATTCTGGTGATGCAATTTACAAGCCTTTGATGAGTTATGGCGTTGACGAAGAAATTGATGAAGTCAAAGTCGAAGCATTTGCTGAAATTCCAGACATAATCAAAGTCAAAGTGGGTTTGGCTAGCACAAGGCAAAGACCACAAAGAACTAGAGTTTTTCTGTCAAGGCTTCAAGACTATGAAGTGGTTGGTGATGATGAAGTCACAACAAATATATAATTAGTTCATTTTGCTTTACTTGCAGGTGCTGAACCAATCAAATATAACGAGAATTTAAAGAATAAACAGTGGAAGTCAACTAAATTCTAAAAGTTACAAGCAATAGAAAGAAACAACACATGGGAGTTAGTCGAATTGCCAACACAAATAAAAGTTATCAAAGTGAAGTAGGTGTTCAAGTTGAATCACAATGATAATGGGTGGATAGCAATACATAAGGATAGATTAGTAGCTCGAGCATTTATTTAGATATTAGGACTCAAATATTCTGAAATATACGCACTAGTAGCAAGATTGGAAACTGTCAGATTGGTGGTAGCCTTGGCAAGAAAGCAAGGTCTTTCGATATTTCACTTAGATTTGAAATCAAAATTTTTTAATGGTCACTTAGACAAAATCATATTTTCACACAATCTTATAGGTTTGTGATATAAGAGAAGCAAGGAAAGTATACAAGCTGCACAAAACGCTCTATGGCCTCAAGCAGACGCCTAAGGTATAGAACATGAAGATCGACTCATACTTAGTCATATTGGGATTCATCAAATGCAAGTTGGCGTATAGTGTCTATGTACAGGTCATGGCATAAGATATAACTAGAATCTGCTTATATGTCGATGACTTGCTAGTAAATGGAAATAACATACATAACTTTTCGAAGTTCAAATAGATGATGAAGAGGGAATTTGAAATGTTGGATCTAGGAAACTTGTCATATTTCCTAGGCATGGAATTTCAAATTACCAAGCAAGGTATGGTGCTACATCAAATGAAGTATGTCAAAGAAATACTCAAGAGATTCAGGATGGATGATTCAAATCCTTTATCTTCACCCGTCGAACCAAATTTGAAGCTGGAGAAGCATGGAGGAGAAGACAAAGTCGATGTCACTTTGTTCAAACAAATTGTTCGATCTCTGAGATATGTGTGCAATAGTCGACCTGATATAGGTTTCTCAATCAGATTAATAAACAAATACATGATAAAACCAAGGGTGTCACATATGAAGACTGCAAGAAGAATCATGAGATACTTAACAGGATCGATAAACTGTGGAATTTTGTTTCCTTGAAGTTATGAAGGAAAATAAGTTGTGATTAATTACTATTTAGATGTTAATTAGTGTGGAGATAAGGAAGATCGAAGAAGCACAACCGATTATTTCTTTCAAGTATTTCGTGTCTCAATCTCATGGTGCTCGAGAAAGAAACTTGTGTTGGCATTGTCATCGTGTGAGAAGAAGATATAGCAGGATCCTATGTTGCATGTCAAGAAATTTGAATTAGATCTGAATCGAAAGAGATGGAGGTCTAAGTGAAGAAATCTATGGTGGTACATATCGACAATAAGTCATCTATAAATCTTGCAAAGAATCTAGTTCTGCATGAAAGGAGTAAGCACATCGAAACTAGATTTCACTTCTTATGGGAGAAGGTAAATCAAGGTGAACTTGAAGTGAGGCGTTGCTTAAGTGGAGCACGGTAGACTGATATTTTTACCAAAGAATTGAAGATCGGCATATTTGTGAATTTGAGAAAGAAATTAGGAATGGTTCAGATTGACTATGATTAATTTATGTTCGACAACTTAGATTATACGGGGGTATGTTGAGATATAATCCAAGTTAGTTACTTGGTTAGAAGGTTACATAGTCCTAACCCAAGTTAATTAGGGTTAGGGTTTGTTATGTTAGTTACTTAGTATACAAGTCACTTAATTGTATATAAAATACATATTATAATTCAGTTTCTATTATCACATTCAATAATAATAATACAACAATCCTTATTCTTCATTATCTCATTATAAGTGTCTCATACACTAACAATTATATCATATTTATAAGAGAATAACACCTTTGATTTACAATTATAGCCCAAGAATATTTAAACAATAGTTATACAAGCACAATTTTTACTAAGTATTCACTCTCTCAACACTAAAATAATTTTAAGTGTATAATAAACTTCTAAAAAAAGAGTGAGAGTAAGATTTGAGAGTAATATTTTAAATTTCTTATGTGTTTTAAAGTGAACATGAATCTTTCTTACATAGCAAACAATTTGACCAATAAAGAAAAGATTTTTTTGGTTGGATCTGTTTCATAATCGATAAGATTTGTCGGATCTAGAATGTAATTAATTAAAAGACTTCTTAGCTGATAATAGGATAAATTCACTCCATAGTTAATTAGACAAATTTCATAATCAATTAGAGAGTTAATTCACTTTTTAATTAATTAAATAAATTTCTTAATTGACTGTCTTTGACCAAAATTATTTTTTAAGAATATTTTAAAGATATATGTAATTTATGAAAACCATGATGACCTGTATAACACATAGACTCTTTTGATAGATGCATAAGAGTTATGAAAATTTATTTTTAAATTATATCCTTGACTTTTTAAAATAATTTTTATTAAGAACAATATTGAACTTTTGAAAGTTTATGTTTAGATAGTTAAATTACAGCCTTAGTAAAACGAACTAATTTCTTCTCCTGACTTTTTTTTCCTTCAGCCTCCTCCCTTTTACTAATCCAATTGTTAATTGATCCAAATTATATAAAAAACAATACTACAATATTATTGATTTAACTTAAACATCAAATAAATTTTTTGATATATTTTATAACTAATAAATAATTATGTATAAATAAATTTTATTGAAGTTTAATGTTTAAATTAAATAGTATGAGTAGTTGTTTCAACTTATTAATGATGAAGCTGGCCTTTAACTCTTTTCTTTGTAAGAATTGAGTACATGGAGATTGTTGATATCCCGAATTTTGGAATAGCTTATGCATATCTAATGGGCATCTTCGCTCAATGCAGTCCATTCGAAGAGAATAAGAGTAAAACTATTGGGTGTGAATATAAAAATAGAAAATAGTCTAGAGGGGTGAGTAGACTTAAAAATAAAATTCAACTGATTCTTCAAATAAAAGTAATCGGAGGTTTTTATCAAAATCATGATATTTGTTAGATTTAAATCACCACTAAAGCTCTTAATGGTTTTTCAATTCCAACAAAATCTAAGCTTGGAAAATTAAATCTCTATTGTCAAAATTTAAACATAAGCAATCAATTATGAAAATAAAAGAGTGAGTAAGAGAGAGATGACATGGTGGTATAAAGTGTTTCGAATCTTTCGTCTTCGCGTGAATCTACGTGCACTATTGAAAGTACCTGCATAATTTCATTAGATTTTGACAAATATACAAAGAGTTCACACGATCACTTATCTGTAATAATGTTGAAGAAATTAAAACTTTGATTCCGGATCTTGACTTGTATAGATGGACAACTGCCACACTTTTCTACGCAATCTTTACTCGATCAACGTTTCTAATCTTCCAATAACACCAATTCTGCTCCAAGCCTTCGTCTGTAGCAATAAACCCCTTGATCCTATTGATACCTTAAGTGGTGAAATTGTATGAAGATGTAAAAAGAACTTCACCTTATCCATAGCCTTCCACACAGTCACTACTAAGGCAATTCTGGAGAGAACACCTTCTTCTTTTCACTGGAATTTATCAACACCAGTGACAACAACCCCAATCTTGCAAGAACCTGAAAACCTTTGAACAAATCTCCAAGAAGGATTAGTTTCCATACAATGTCTCCTCAAATAAATTAACACCCACTCATAATTAATATGTGAAAATAAATGAGGTTGAAGATGAAAGGTTTCCAGGTGCAAGAGTTTCCAAGAGGTGGTTGATTTTTTCACAGAAAATTTACACAAACAGTTATGAAAACTTCACAAATGATTATTGAATTCTTGTGTAAAAAGGTTGACTAAAAGCTTATATATGTGCTTGAGATGAATCACACAAAAAACTGAAAAAAATTGGTTAGATTTGAATCAAAGTCAAAGCATGTAATGTGTCAAATAAGCAAGTAAGTGGAATAAAAGAAAATATGGAAAAATGACCCATTTGAAGTTGATTCGAATCAAAGTCATTGTGTGATACGAATCATATGACACATGATTCGAATCATGTGCATTCTGTGATTCAATTCAATTGCTCCAGATCCTTTTAGAAAAACCAAAAAAGTGCATGATTCAAATCAACTACATTGTGTGATTCAAATCAACAACAACCGAGACTTTTAAAAGAAAGGAAAATTCACATGATTTGAATCATGTATAAAGCTTGATTCGAATCATAGCCTTCTCAAAATCTTCTGGGATCCTCTGTCTCATTTGATTCGAATCAAAACTCAAGTGCAACTTATATGACTTGAATCATAGAGTTCAAAAACCAAATTTTTATGTTTTAAACACTTATCTTTGAATTCAATATTTTTATTCCACAGACTCATACACTTGACTATTAACATTTTGGTCAAGATAAAATGTAACCAAAAGGTTTATGCATGCTAAAAGATATGAATCATGTGTGAGCAATTATTATGGGGGACTCAAGAACGATAAAACACGAAAGTAATAAGACAAGCAATCAAAACATAACTATATCAGGATTTCCCCCTGCATAAGATGAGGATGTGCAACAACAAACCCCCTTAGGGATATGCAGCTATAAAAGCTTTCAAACTCGTGTGGTCCTCCAACAATACATAACAAAATTCAAACTTTTTCCTGGAGATTAATCATTAACAAGTTGCAGAAAAGAAATGATTAACAAAATGTGTAGTGTTATCGAGACAAAATGATCTTGTATGTCTATTGTGTTTGGGGCCCGAGTAAACCCATTTTCACCTCTTCGTCCAGTGTTTCGTTTCTGCTTTTGTCTGGAAATTTATTTTCTATTGGCTAAATGTGTCTTCGATAACTTGTGAGGATTGTCTGGTGGGTCACTTGCTCAGCTTCGACGCACTAATAAAATGTATAAAAACAAAAAGAATAATCAAGATTTTAATTTGGATGTCCACCATGTGGTCAATTTGGATCACAAGAAAGTAAACCTTGTTCAAATGAGGGCGTAAAGGAGAAGATAACATTGTATTGCTTTCTAAATCATTGTCGTGGGATTGGTTAGACGATAGATCTATAGGGCCTTTGTGCATTGATAGGAACATGTGTTCTCTTGTATGTCAAATGATTTCGTAATGTAATTGGTTTGGAGTAGATCTGTTTTGGGTGACATTGTATCAAATTCGTAACTCCTTGTATTTTGGGTTTTAAAGCACTCTAGTGCTTTATAATAATACAAATATCATTTCTAGAAAAAACATCGTACTTCTGTCAAAAAATAAATTAAAAAAATATGTTAGGAAATGTGGTTTAGAATGGTATTTTTGCAACAACAAAAAATGTGTAAAAAAATGAGAATTTTATTATTAAACTTTGAAACATAAAAGATGGATCATTTTGGTCTATACATCATTTTACCTCTTCCTACTCTTTCACTTTCTGATTTTACATTTTTATCTTTTTTGGACATTGGTTTCTTGTTGAGTTTAAAACCGATGTAATCATAATAAGATTCAAATTTGAAATGGTATGTTTTTCTTCTCTTAAAAAATTCGTTAGTATTTTTCCTCCCAAATAACGAACTTTCATTTACAAGAATAAAAATCCAAGCTTCTATCACATACTTAAGAGATTCATTACTTACCGCTCAACACATGGTAACAAATTTTATTAGGGGTGACAAAACAGGTTTAGTCCTTCGAGCTCAGGTATTAGGCTCACACCCTCTAATATGCTCGTCTCGTTCTACACTATTTTTTCATCGGCTTTTGCGGGCGCATGCATTAACATGAAAATTTATAATTTTAGGCTTAAAAGGTACAATTTTGCAGGCCCACTCTGTCCCGTACTTATATCTTGCGGATCGGGACAAGGTTTTAGGTATGCACCTTTAACAAAGCTCACCCTGTTTTTTGTAGACTTTCACAGAGCAGACCTAAATGGAACAGGCATGCCCGTTTGCCACCCGTAGATTCTATGCATCTTAAAGTTTCTACAGTGAAATTTGAACCCTACATTTGTTTTTTACTTTATCTAATTTAATAAAAATAATAATTACATTTAAAAGTTAAAATGTGCATCATACACTCTTCAATAAAAAATCTAAGGGTGGCAAAATGGACAGCCCGTCCCATAGAGATTTGACCCATTTAAATCCGTCTAAAAACGGAGCGGGCTAAATTAGTTGTTTGAACTCAAAAGTCAAACCCACCCAATTCACTAACGAGTTGGCGCGCTGACCCGCCAAACTTTTTTTCTGTCTTTTTTACGGTTTGATTTACTACATAGTTTACAAAATTTGTATTCATTATCAAAAGAAGCTTACAAAAGATATATTTTAATGACACATAATAGAACATTAGGAAACTTTAAATGAACATCCAATCAAAAAAATAAATAACAAAATATGAGTCTGAAATATAAAAGAAAAAATAACAAAAGAGTGGTCTATGTTAATGGGTTCTAATTTATATAAATAAATTCTATTTACAATGGTTGTGTTAATATTTTGGAACATATTATTTTTGTCAAAAAAAAACATCATTCATTGATAGATACGCAATAACTTGCTGCCATTAAAAGACCAATATTCAATCTATGTGAGAAAAGTTAGGTATACCAAGGTTAATAATCAATCTAATATCCAAACATTAACAAGTAAAGATGCATAAACTTCAAAGGAATAGTCATATTCTGAAGAAAAAAATAATCAAGGTTTTTTGTGAAGTTTGTCTTGAGATCATGATAGTATAAATATACAACACTAGAAGTGCAATAAGTCTAAATTGATATTGTAAATGTATCATCGTTACAAAATTCCGTGAGGTGTTTAAGTATTTGTCTCACTTTGCATATAATATAAAAAAATAGAAATATTTTGTTGAAAATCATCTTAAACGTGTGTATCTATGAAGAGGAAGAAGAAAAAACAAATGCAGTGGTTTGAATGATCAAATAGAACAACGGTGGAGTGGAGAGATAGACCTGACAGCAGATGAAACAAATGAAAAGAAACCTAATTTTGAAAGGATGTAATAATATTAGATTTATATAAGAAGAAGGAATGTTAAATTTATTTTTACTATTAGAGAGAAAAAAATAATGGATTAGGATCCTTAATGCACTGACCGATTTTCATTCTAAGCAAAAAATTATAACAAAAAGTCTGCAGGAAAAACCCGCCCCGCCCTGTCCGTCCAACCCTATTTTTTAAGCAAGTTAGGCGGGAATAGTCAACTTAAGACACCAAGACAAAGACCTATGTCTGGCTCGTCAAAAATAATGTGTCAAATGTTTAGTCTGGTGGGCTCAATCAATTGTGCCACCCCTAAAAAAAGGAGATTTCTTAATGCACCCTATAGATTACTAGCACACCACGTGAAAATATAATAATACCTCCAAGTTCTGGAGATGCCTCTCTGGACGCACCAATCACATACTACCAAGGCTGATTTTGAGTCAAGCCATATGATAATGGCTATTTTTAATCTGTAGATTCAACTATATAAACCTTACGGAGCTGCATTTTTGTAGCATACCCATATAACCATCGAAGACTGTTGAAATGGCTAATTCCGGGAAATTAAGCAGCGTTGAGGATAAAGAAGTTATTGAAGTTACTATATTCTCCATTAATAACTTACTAAATGTTAATAAAAGATCCTTTACATAAAGGTTGGCTAGAAATTTCGTTTAAAAGCACTAGTCTCGTTCAGTTGATAATCTGAATATTGCAATTTTATTGGATTCCATGGATGCTTATCATTATCCACATAAAGGAGGAGCCGTATGAGATGAAAATCTCACGTACGGTTCTGGAATAGAGATTCTTTGAACTGAATGACGACCGTAAAATCTGAAGGAATTTATGCGGAAGCTTTACAAAATTATTATGAGGATATGTGAATGGAAATTGATCCCTATGATCGAAGTTATATTCTTTATAACATAGGCTGTATCCATGGGCGGATCCATGTTTAGGCTAGGTGTGGCTATAGCCACACCAGATTTTTTATTATTTTAATATTAATATATATTTAATTAAGTAATTAATTTTAATATTTAATATTATATAACTCTTCAACTCACTTTTATCTCTTAATTTTCTCTCTCTTTTATTTCTTTCTCTCTCACACAGTAAACCCTTTCTCTTCTTCTCAAACCCCACCAACTTCCATATTTGTCTCTTTCTCTCATTAATCCAATAACCCCACCATTTTGCATTGTTTATGGGTGATTGAAAATTAAAGGTAAACTAACTACTTCAAAATTTTCTTATTCTTTTGTTCTATTTGAGTTGAACCCTGAAACCCCAATTTGTTTTAAAAAAGTAAATTTTCAATTTCTCATAAATATTTTCTTTACAATAAATTGTTCTTATTATTTTCTTTATAGAGCGAATAGCTAATTTTAATGGTTTCATTGTTCTCTTTATAGGATGAAGAAATTTTTTCCTGTGCTTTCTAGAGACAAAGCTACTTCTTTGGTAAATCTAGAAGCATCGGAAACTCAACATCCAAGTGAGAGTATTAAAGTTGTCGATTATGAATTGTTGGAAACCGATCCAGGAATTAGGCCTCCAATTTCAAGCTATCATCCTGACATCCAAAATGAGGTAAGGAAAGCTTATTTAAAAATAGGTCGTCATAAACCTCCTTACAATTTTGTTTACCCTTGGTCTGTTCAAGGTAATCAAAGACGTAGATTTTGCAAAAATTGGTTTGATTTGTATGATTGGATTGATTATAGTGAATCTAAGGACCTGGAATTTTGCTTGCCATGTTTTTTGTTTAAGAATGTCTCTAAATAAGGGGGAGATCACTTTGTGACAGAGGGGTTGGTGATTGGAAGAATTCTCACAGATTGTCTAATCATGGAACTTCTTCCAATAGTCATATTGATTGTGTGCATATGAGTTACGCTCTCATGAACCCAAACCAAAGTATTAAGGCTGCATTTGTTAATCAAACTAAACAAATGAATTCTGAATATCGTGTTCGTGTAAACACATCTCTTATAGCTACTAAGTTTCTTTTGAGGTGTGGCATGCCATTTAGAGAGAGTGACGAGTCCTTTAACTCTTTATTTAAGGGGCCATTTCTTGAGTTGGTGGACACTCTAAAGGAAATTAACCCAGAGATAGCTAAGGTAATAAATTGTGCTCCAGGAAATAACTTTATGACTGCCCCTAAGATTCAAAAGGATCTTGCTGCTGCTTGTGCATGTGAAATAACTAAACAAATTGTATGTGATATTGCAGATGATGTGTTTTGTGTTTTGATTGATGAATCCGGTGATGTTGCTGGTAAAGAACAAATGGTTGTTGTTATTCGCTATGTTAATAGTGATGGTTTGGTAAAAGAAAGGTTTCTTGGGATTGTTAGTGTTAAAGAAACAAGTGCTAAGTCACTTAAGGAGGAACTTGAGAAGTTGTTGTTTATTAATGGCTTGAGTTTATCTAGCATAAGGGGGCAAGGATATGATGGAGCTAGCAATATGCGAGGTAAGTTTGGTGGTTTGAGAACTTTAATTCAAAATGAAAATCCATCAGCTTATTATGTGCATTGTTTTGCCCATCAACTTCAATTAGCACTTGTTGCATGTGCTAAGACTCACAAAGATGTTAGTGGTTTTTTCGGTAAGGTCAATATGCTTGTTAATTTCATACAGTCTTCTAACAAGAGACAAGAATTGCTTCGGGACAAACAAGTATCTCAATTTGCTAAATTGATTGAAGAGGGTGAGATAGAGACTGGTAGTGGATTAAATCAAGAATCGTCTATTGCTAGAGCGGGTGACACTCGTTGGGGTTCCCACTTTAGGACTCTCACTAGTTTGATGACTTTATATGGTGCCATTATTGAGGTACTTGAAGAAGTCGGGAAAGATACGTCATTTGAAAAATATGGTGAAACTATGCTTTTGCTAGATGTGCTTCAGTCCTTTGATTTTATTTTCATGTTATACATGATGGTTGAGATTTTAGGATTTACAAATGATTCAAGTGTAGTGCTACAAAAGCGTGATCAAGATCTTTTGAATGCTTTATCACTTGTCAAAGCCACCAAACAGCAATTACAAGAAATGAGAAATGATGGATGGGAAGAACTTATATCTAAGGTTATGGAAATTTGCAATAAGCATGATATTGATGTGCCTGATTTGGATGCAGCGTACGTGCAAGGGAAGAAACCTATACGACATGCTATCACTTCTAGTGTTTCTAATTTGCATCATTATAAGCATGATTGTTTATGTAGTGTTTTAGATTTGCAGTTGCATGAGCTCAATGCTAGGTTTGATGAAGAGAATACTGAACTTTTACAATGTGTTTCATGTTTGAGTCCCTCATCATCATTTGAATCTTTTGATGTGAAAAAATTATTGAGGATGGTTGAACTTTATCCAAATGATTTTGTAGATGTGCCGGAAGTGGCGGTACGACATCAGCTTCAGAATTATGTTAGAAATGTTCGATGTGATCCAAAATTTGCAAATTTAAACGGACTTTCAGATCTTTGTGCAAAACTTGTGGAAACAAAAAAATGCAACACTTTTGATATAGATTATAAGCTTCTGAAGTTGGCTTTAGTCTTGCCAGTAGCAACTGCGAGCGTGGAACGTGTTTTTTCAACTATGAAGTTTGTGAAGAGTCAGCTATGTAACAAAATGGGTGATCAATGGTTAAATGATCGTCTTGTAACTTTTATAGAAAGAGATGTTCTTGGAACAATTAACAATGATGTTATTTTAGCTCATTTTCAAGAAATTGATACTAGACGGTTTTCATTGTAAATACACTTCATCAAACAATATTATTTTTTATTTTCAATATATTTTAGTCGATAATTTCTTTTATGTTTAGCCACACCAATATATAAAGTCTGGATCCGCCCCTGGCTGTATCCACACAAGAAACAGAGAACATACAAAAGCTTTGGAATAATATTTCCAGGCACTCGAACAAAACCCTTTCTTACCTCAAGCTTTTAACAATATGGTCGTGATCTGTCATTACGTGTGACTATCTCCACTATAGAAAGAAAAAAGAAAAAAACCTCCACTAATAGTAAAAAATACTAGACAAAAAAAAGAAGAAAAATAGGCTTTCTACATATGTATCGTTTGAAACAACGATTTTTATGAGCTATAGAAAAGAAAGAAACTTCATAAAAGTAAAAATATGAAGAAATATAATGTATATGCCTAGATACTTTTTTCTATGGATAAAATATCTAATTGATTGAGGAAGCACCGTAAAGATCAATTACCAAGGTTTTTGGCCGATACATTAAGAACTGCTTACTTATATGATGATAGATTAAGAATCTACTTATGTTATAAAGTGGACCCCCTAAGGTTTTGTTCAGCGGTGTAGTCACTACTACAAATAACAATTGTAACGTCGAACTTACCCCGGTTACCCAAGCGAGGTAAATAAGACTGTCATGAAAAGTCTCCACTTAAGACCTTGGTGTTTAAACACCGAGGGTATAGTTGAAAAGGTCATGGGCTCGATCCCTCGGTACTGTATATTTTTATATTTGACATTTCTTTGCACGAGCCATATAGTTGTCAGTTTTATTTATAATTTGAGGTAATAAAATATTCATTTACCTCGGTTTTATGTAATAACCGGGGGGTTTAAAATGAAGATTTTTGGCTTTATTTTCAATTTCACTGGCTTGTATCATATCATTATAATAAATTTATTAATTTTCCAGTACAAAATATGTAACAGAATTGGAAATATATATATATATATATATATATATATATATATATATATATATATATATATATATATATATATATATATATATATATATATATATATATATATATATATATACATATATTATTTTAAACCAAAATGTGAAAATTTACCGAATATATTATTTGACATGATGATCATATATGCACATAAAAATGACAAAACCTCTATTCATATACAAAATAAAATTATAGCAACTAAGAAAAACTATTATTGTGGTTGTCGAGCTTCATAATGAGATAAGAAGACACTGGCCCAATATGATCGGATGTCATCAATATCTTCTGTTGAGTATGGTGTTTGGATGCTGAACTCCTACAATTAGAATAAAATTTAAACTATGATAAACTAAACACAACAACAATAGTTTAAGAAGTATACATATGTATACTTGGATTAAACTAATACCTTATTCTCCATCCGTCCATGTGTAATGCCTCCGGAGACAATATAGAGCATATATCTCATATCATAATAACCACAAGAATGGGCGTCGGTTTGTTTTTGCCACTACAAATAATTTTCATTCATTAATATCACTCTAATACACACAAATAATATAATGTCAAAAAGAACAATTACTATACTTACTTTTGGGTAAAGATAGACTGACTTTTTACCCATGATATTTTTTTGTGCATATTAAATTCCCCCATCGCTCTACATATGTCGGTTAAAGTTAAACTTGAATAAACAATATTCAATTCTAAAGTGAAATTTTAGTATAAGAAATAATACCACGTACCCACTCAAAGTGTTAACAACAACGTCGGATAGTGTCGAGTGCACTGAGCAAAACACAATTATATTATTTCTCTTGGGACAAATAATAACTAGTTGCCAATATCGACTGCATAAACATTCAGAATAATTAATAATATGGAAAAAATTAATTTATAAATGAAAACACAACTTAATATATACTTACTCATGGTAAAACATGGCAATATAACAATCTTTGATGCTCCCTTTCTCTATCCACTTTTATTGTAAGTACATTTTGATTCCGTGTCCTAGAGAACCGCGAGTAAGAGCAATCCTCGAAACATCTAAGATATAATACTTACTTAGAAGCTTCATTTCAACACATACCTCATGGATGATCCTGCAAGGTCAAATATTTATGTTAACGTACAAGAACTTATGAATATAAATAGAAATCAACATAAAGCTATACTTACGAGCTCCAAATTTGCAAAATGGAATTTTCTAGTTCCTCACCTCCCTTCAAAAATTCATGTATGGCAGACTTGTTAAGAAAGAACGAATGTTGTGGATCACGCCTTAATTGAATACCCATAACTATGATTTTAATACTCGAAAATATCAGCTCCATTCTTTGAAGGCTATCTTGATTTGGTGGTGGTGCGGGTTCAACACTGCCCTGGTTGGCAGAAAAACTATGTGTCGCGCTTGTACCACCCATAACCTTCTTAAGTAAATTCTCTCAAATTTCCAGCTGATTTGAATTTGTGTGGCTGAATATACCCAATTAACTCAATTTCTGCATCATAAAAACAATATAAATACAATCCAAAACTGAAATACATAAACAATAATAACAATAACATACAACTTATACCTTGTAACGCAATGTAACCCGAAAAATCATCAGCATGTTCACCAGAAACTGTGTCGGTTTCTACATCAACTCTAACTGGGTAGCGAATACCAGTTTTGTTGGCTTTTTCACCTTTGTATACATCGTAACACCTCTGCTTTTTCTTCTACATTTTGTAATAGAGTTTGCAACAGATGTTTTATGGGAGGTGCTTGTCGAATCGGCTATGACTACCAAACAAAATGATCAATAGACAAACAAATGAAGAACCCTAAGCAAAATGATCAAGAGACTATTTCAGTGGAAAAACTAACATTGATGACTATCAAGATAAAACAAACCTGTTTCTATGAGAGTTTTGATGAATATCTATTGAGTTTTGATGAATATCAGCTTGAAAATTGCCTAGGTTTTTTTTATGAAATGAGAGTGACGAACTGACGTTTGAGTGTTGATAGGTAAATGAAAAGTTATAAACTAGATAGTAGTTTGAAGTATTTCATGCAAAATAAGTGTCATGTCAGTTTTACACAAAAATCGACGTGATTATATTATTTAAAAATATTAAATAAAAAACCTCCATACCACCATATTCTGGGAATTCATTTAAAAGATATATCACGTCGGTTTTTATAGAATACCGAGGGGTTAAAATATATCAAATAAAGTATTAAAATAAGATTTTTAAATTAGTATTATGAATTGTTAATGCAAAATATATTACCTCTCAATTTGACCCTGCAGTCGAGCAAAATACTAATTGAACAAATAAAAAATGGAATTTGGAAAGGCGCCAAGTGAGAAATATTAATTAAACAATTGAAAAAACCATAAGATGCTACAACTGGGTGTCGAAGCGAGTTCCCTTATTTCTAATATCCTTCAGTTTTATTAAATATCTAAGATATAATATTTTTTATTAAAAATAATAATTACACATGGCACCCCCAGAACCTATACCCTCATTTTTTCATTGTCTGAGATGTTAGCTTCGTCATGAAAAGCGTTATTTGTAATAGTGAGTATCAAATCCCAAAAATAGTAACTATTTTCTTATGAAGAAAAGTATTTCTCAAGGATTCTATAGAAATAGATATATCATATATGAAATATATGAAATGATATATGAAATCGAGATAGTTGCCTTTCAGAAAATTCGAATAACAATGTTAGTGTGAATGTCGATGATTTATTCTTCAGAAGGTAGGAAAAAAGATAAAACTAAAAACAAATGATTAAATTGAATTATTAATCAAAATCAAGTTTGAAACTCGTGTAATGAACCTCTTTCCTTGTTATTAACTCCAGAAAAATGGAAGATCAAAAGAATTGACTGTTGAGCCGTATGAGTCAGGAAACTATCAAGTATGGTTCTAAGGGAAGAATTTTACTCACTTATTCCGACCGCAGAGAACATGCTATTCGACAGGGAGATTCTGAAATTGTAGAATCTTGGTTTGATCAAGCTGGTGAATATTGAAAACAAGTTATATCCCCTATCCCTGGTAATTATATATAGGCACAGAATTGGTTGAAGATCACAAGGCATTTTGAATAAGAACACTCTTTTTATTATTTACTTTTTTATTCTAATTCTAATATTATTCTATATATTTTTATTCTTTAATAGAGAAAATATTGAGAGAATCCATTATAAATACTGAATTTTTTATAGTTTATTATCCCCATCAGTCAAATAAAAGAGTTCTTTGAGTGTAACACCCCAAAATCTTGATTAATTATTTAATTAGTTAATTAATTAATTTAGTATGAATATATGAGTCATTGTAATTATTTGTGATTTATTGGTGATTATGTGATGTATTGTTGAATAGGATGTATTGAGATGATTTGTTGTGGGGTAGAGAGAATTAAGATGATTATGAGGTTTATTTAAATAATATTTAGATAATTACAATAATTATTTAGAATTATTTTAATTAGTAAAATAGAGTAATATTGGTGTTAGAGACTATAAGGGAAAAGTAGTCAATTATAAGAGGTTAAGTGAGGGAAAAGGTGGAAAGACCTATTAGGGATCTAAGGGGTAAGTTTGACAAAAAGAAAAATTGAGGTTGAGGGATTCATTTTGTACAATCGTAGAAATTGGAAGAAGAGACAAGAGGCTAGGGCACATAGAAAGAAGAATCAATTGCTGGAAATCTAAGGTAAGGGGGTGATCCATTTTATTATAATTGATATGGGGTTTAGATACATGTAGGATTGCTTCGTGTTTTATAATGAAATATGATGAGAAACCATGATTTGATCCTTTGATATGTGAAGATGTATTATTATTGTTGTATAATGATTTATGGTGAGAATGATGATTTGTGATGTGTTTATTTCCCTTGATTCAAGTACCATATGATATGATATGTTTTTGGATTGTTGGAGGTTAAAACTTGGGGTTTGGGGTTTGTTGAAGGGTTGAATAACAAGAAAAATCACATAAAATTGTGTGAAAAAAATATTTTTCTGGGCTCTATTACGACCTGTAACACCCATTACAGGTACCCATAATAGCCCTATGAATTTTGTACCAGAAACGTGCAAAAAAATGAAATTCTGGATTTTCAGCATTACGGGCTGTAATGTCCATTACGGGTACCCGTAACAGCTCCCTAGTTGTTGTACTATGAAATCGTTTTGGTCATTACTTTTGAACGGTAAGTTTGAATCAAGTCCTATTTGAAGCATTAGAAAGATAATGTGATGAAACATACTTTTATAAAATAAAATTAATCGTATGGTGTATTTTTACAGTGATGGTGCTATGATGAATTGATACGAATATGCCTTGATGTAATATGATGTATGCTTTCTTTGATGAACTGATATGATTATGCCTTGATGTAATATGATGTATGCTTTCTATGATGAATTGATGTCGTTATGATGATGATGAATTTATTATGAAGTATTTGATGATGATTATATGATGATGATTACATGATGATAATTATATGATGGTGATTATGTGATGGTGAATATGTGATGTGTTATATGAAGTTGATGTTAAGCATGTTTTGATGTTCATAAATGCTATGTGAAGGGTGATATTATGGTGAATTACATGAATGATGATGCAATTTGACTAGTTGTGGTCGTTTGATATTTTGTTGTTGTGCATCATGCATTCATGGTATAGTTTGGACAGCTTTGGTCCGCCCATGTTGATTTAGGAAGAAAGTCCAGTGTTGTTTAGGAAGCAAGTCCAGTGTTGTTGAGGATGTTGGTCCAGTGTTCTCCTAAATCCCATTGTGTGGATTGAGTGTGTTATTATGTTGTGCTCTAAATCCAAGAGGGAACCGATCCTATGGCGGGGATCTTTGGAGGGTGATGGCTCAGTGTACATCAAAATATTTGGTACCACATTCATGATTTTATGTTGTTGCATTTCATTGTAATTTGACATTACGCGAATGACTTGTTGATTATTGGTGTTGTATGTGTTGTTGCATTGTTAACGAAGGTTGATGGTTGATTGATGATTGAATGATGTATGAGATTTTATGAAGAAGTTGTGTCTATGTTGTGATAACCTGAAGGTGTGAGTATGATATGTGATGCCTGATGATGATATATGAACTATTATATTTATTCCTTATTTATTTTATAATGATTTGTGATTGCTCACCTTTCTGCTTAGAAATGTTGCCTCTATACGTGGGTAACTTGCAGGTAATCAAGAATAGCTCATAGAAGTTTAAGGATAGATTCAAGTATGTTGTTTATTTCCTTTGATTTTAGAAGGTCTTGCTATGATATGTAACATCGGGGTTGGGAATGTTTGGATTGAGTTTTATATTCCTTTTTGTTGATTATGAATTATAAATTGTTTCAAGTTATTTAAGTTGTTTTTAAAACCATGACTCATGAATAGTTGAGTATGAATTACATATTGTTGGATATTATGAATATAGTGTGATGAGACTCTGACTTCCGCTGCGTAGTATTTGATTTATGTGTTGAAATTCCCAAAAGGAAAATGATTATGTAGTATGAGAATGAAAGACCGTGTTACGGAGCAATATGTTATTTTATGGTGTTTGTTTTATGAAGCATGTGACACCCTTTTAGTTCATTACTCTGATTTAATTATTGAATTATTCATGAATATCCATGAGGTTTTAGAAGGGTGTTACATTAGTGGTATCAGAGCCTGGTCGGTCCGTTTGTCCAGGTTGTCTAATGTGGTTTATTCCTTAGTACACGATATGTGTGTGAAACTAGGGGAGTTCAAATCCAAACCAATCTAAATAAAAAACCGAAAACCGATCCAAAAAACCGAAAACCGCAAAAAACCGAAATTTATTGGATGTGTTTGGATGTTATTTTGTGAAAACCGATCAGTTCGGATCGAATTTCAGATTAATTTTTCAAAACCGATCCAAACTAAACCAAACCGCATACATATATTTTTATACTTATTTACTTTTTATTAGTATGATATGCTATGTGAAATTATTATTAGATGATAATAATTTTTTTAATAATAGTTATTAGCTTGGTATAATTTATTTATTTTTATTATTTCAATCATAATCAACCACTCTCATTTTGTAATATTAACTTTTAATATACTATATGTTATATATTATATCAAATCTATGATTTATTAGTAGTTTTATAATATTAATAAAAATATAATGTGTAATTTGGATATCCAAAATCCGATCCAAATTAAATCGCATAAAATTGGATCGGATCGGATTGGATTTGTTTAATATATCATCCAAAACCGAACTGAACCGCAAGTAAATTTATCTTTGGATCGGATGATTTTTTATCTTAAAACTGATCCAAACCGAACCGCGAACACCCCTATGTGAAACACTGTCACTGCTTGTCTGTTTTTCTAAATGTTTGTCTTCAGGAGTTGGTTTGAAACAAGTGGGGGGGAAGCATTTGATTCTCTGAGATGTTTCTGTTATGAAGTGTTGGTTTAGTGTGCCGCTGATTGCAAGAGTGCAAGTGTTGTTGAGAAGATATTGTTTTTTGAACCCGAAGAGAGTACATATTTGTGATTCTTTTCTGTCGGTTAAGTTGGGATGTCTTTGAAGGAGAACGAATAGGTATTGTTGATGTTTGCTTCTCGGAGAATAGAGAGAAATATGACGGCTAGTGATATGCCAGTAATGTGTATTTCCTGATGTTTTCCTGAAGATATCTACGGCTTTCCTCCAGAGTATGGATATGAGTTTGGTGACAATGGAGGACTGATGTTTTTATCGGCTAAGAAAGTAGATGAGTTTATGAAGGATGGAGTGATGGTGTTTATGGTGTTGCTTTGTTGGATACTAAGAGTAAAGGAGTAGTTACTGATTTGCATGTTGTGTGTGAATTTCCAAGATGTATTTCTAAAAGGAATAAGTGATTTTCCTCCAGAACATGAAGTGGAGTTTACTGTAGAATTGATACCAGGTACAAGTATGGTGTCTATGATTCCTTATAGGATGTCGGTTTCAGGGTTTGGTGAACTGAATAAACAATTAAAAGGATCGCTTGAGAAGGAGCTTGTTTGATCGAGCGTTTCTCAGGGTGCTCTAATATTGATGATTAAGAAGAAAGATGGTAGTATTAGGTTGTGTATGGATTACAAAGAGTTGAATAAAGTGACTATTAAGAATGAGTATCCACTTATGAGGATTGATAATTTGATGGACCTATTAGTTGGTACCAATGTGTTGTTAATATTTATTTAAGGGCATATATGAACACTTGGTGCATATACATTTGGGGCATACACAAAACAATTCAGCGTATATACACTTGGGGTTCCATATCAATCTAAGGCATTATGCATATACATCGTACATGTCATTTTCCAAATACATTTTTGGTTAAACCACAAACTTTCTTGGGGATCATCATTGGATCATCTAGTCCACAAAATAAACAAATACATAGGTTGAGAACAGACACAACCGGTAAACTTTGATCTCATCTTTGGTCTATTTATCTAAGATTTTATTACCAAAAGACTCTTCAAATATCTATCCTCTAGGTTGTGGTAGATATGCAAACTTTTAGGATTACGTTATTTATCCTCTAGGTCGTGATAAATATGTAAGACTACCCACGTGTCATTTATCCTCTAGGTCGTGATAAATGTACAAACTTTTCAATCATCTATCCTCTAGGTTGTGGTAGGTGTGAGAATTATCGAGTTTATATTATTCATTCTCTAGGTCCTAATGAATACATAAATCTATCTTCGTGTTGTTTATCCTCTAGGTCATGATAAACACATAAACTTTTCAAATATCTATCCTCTAGGTTGTGATAGATATGCAAATTTTAGGTTTATATTATTTATCCTCTAGGTCGTGATGAATACATAAGCATATACTCGTGTCATTTATCCTCTAGGTCGTGATAAATGCACATGTTCATCCTCATATTGTTTACTCTCTAGGTTGTAGTAAACATAAAGAAATCTGCGATATAATTCATCGTGTTAGTTTTCATGCGGCGATGTGTTATCAAACTCTACTTTAGTCACCCCCTAGGATGTGATAAATAGACAAATCTGAGTTATAAGCTTACTATGTTAGTCTCGAAGCATTAGTAAGTCAACTTTGAAACTTGTATTATTACCTCCTAGATTATGGTAAATATGCGAAAAATCTACGATCTCTTTCAGATATTGACGAGTTATCTGCGTCATCGTATCTAGGTCAAATCAAAACATTCTGTCCAAACTCTGGCATTTTTTTCATACAATGTATCCTTATAATCTTTCGGACAAATTTTAGGGTCTTCCATTATTTAATAAACCTACGATTCGAGCGTGCGAGACCTGCGTATTCTCGCATTATTCAATCAAAGAATAATTAAATAGGGGCAATTGTCATAACCCAAATTTTCCCTATTGATTTCTAGCCAATATATTAATTTCTAAGGTTATCATTTGCTTTATTATATAAAGTTTAGATTATTGTCAAAATTCATAATGGGGTTTAAGTCTATAAAGGGGGTGTATTGTTTCAAAAATGGACCATGTAATATGGTGGAAGAATTGACTTTGGTGTTTTGTGTTTTATCGCAATTGTTAAGGATAGCAAGAGTCATCACTGACTTTTCTTTTATCCAATAAAGGAAAGGGTGAAAAGAACAGGAAATACATTTTGAGATATTCTCTTGAGTTCGGGGGGTAGGTTATAAAAAGGGAAGGTGTTAGCACCCTTTTCATCCGTAGTTATCTACGGGCTCTTAGTTGCTAGCTCACTTTGAAATGCTTTGCAAAATGTGTTTGTGTTTGTTTGAAAGTATTTTTTGAAAAGTGTCTTTGTTTAGGCGAACTTTGTAATGATTCTCGTCTCTATAAGAATGTATACAAAGTGTTGACTTTTGAAAATATTTCATGAAAGTGTTGGTGTGTTTGAAAGATCTTTTGTTTTGAAATGTTTGTGAGCAAGCAACTACGAGCGTTCTACCTACTCAAAAAGAAGTCTTTGTTCTTTTACTCCTCCTTTAGATAGTGTTATCTTACCATTAGTTAGTAAGAAACCATATCATTGGATGTGAAGGGACAGACGTGGGTCATCGTATAGTCATAGAAGGCAACATTGTAAGATACCTCAGCAATTTTTCGTAAGGGACTAAGATCTTTTACCGAAGGCAACATCGAAGGGTCATCTAAGGACTACGATCTTGTAATCGAGGGTCTTTTTGCTAAAGTATTCCACGTTCGAGGGACATGACTGTTTTATCCGAGGAAACAAGTGTGGGTTACCCTAGAGGTGCAAGTATGCAAAGCATTTTTTTCATGCATTTTTGTCTTGATTAGGGTTGTCTAGTATTGATTTTAGGTCTTGCCATACAAACCCTAGTTACTAGCAATAATATGGAAAGCGATAAATTTCGAAATTGAAATTTCCTACGCTATTACAATACTTGAGGGGATGGGGGGTACAAATTTACAAATGTGGATGACAAGTAAAAATAAACCCTAATTACTATTACAAGGCTTTGACAATTACATAAATTATAATGCGAAATAGCAAAATACGCAAGGAAATGTAAAGTGAAAAGGAATTGTTCTTTTTAGGTTTTTTTGATAGATAGGTTTTGTAGTTTTAATTACTTGAAGAAAAAACCTAGGTTTAAAAGTTTACTTAAAAGAACACAAATTATTTAGGAAAAATGTTTTTGATGTATCATTTTAGGAAAAGGTTTTATGGTGTTCGGTCACCTGTGAGACATGCAATATGTCCTAAAAATCTCAAAATCAAGAAATTTGGTGCTTGAGCTGACATGGGCCGTGTCAGTGGACACAGGCACCCATGTCAGTGGACACGGACACCCATGTCAGGACCTGTTCCGACTCCTCTGAAAAATTTTTTCTGGCTAAAATGACACGGGCCGTGTCGTGTGACACGGGCACTCGTGTCAGCCCATTGATAACGAGAAATCGTATCATATAATTACTACATTTTAAATCAATTTTCATAATGCATTAACCCATTTAACTCCCGATTGTTCCGAGTTTTTATGTCTTTTCACAGGTACAACATGTTTCAAGTCAAATTAGTGAAAAAGGATCACATGAAGAAAGCTAACCAAAAATCAGAAGAAAAAGAACTAAATCTGCAAAATCTGCAAAGTTTGATGTTGTGACGGCCGTCACACCCCTATTACGAGCGTAGCACGCTCACAACTTGAAGGACGCTCGTCACACATCATTGACGAACGTAAAGCGCTATTTAAGCGCATTACGACCGTCACCTCCTCATGACGACCGTCACACGCGTAATTCAATGTTATGCATAACAGAAGACGTGGGCAACGTAATGGATGTTTTCTTCTCCTACAATTTCTCAACTGCAGCAACAAATAGTCCGAGTCTTCCTCCACTCAAGCATGCAAGTCCACGTTCCTAAATTCTCTTAACTGCAAAAAATACTCTTCTATAAATAGGAGGAATATTAATGGAACGAGGGAGAGTTTTTGCTACAGATTTTCTTGACGAAGCCCTGCCAAAATTAAATACTGCATTTTTTTGTTCTTGCTTTATTTTTCCCTTTTTCCAATTAATAACTATTTCCAACATTAGGAAATTGTTATTGTAGTCAGAATTTATTTCTATCCTCAGAATTTGTTTCAAGTTCCGATTTCGAAGTTCCAATCTTGCCAACTTGTGGAAGAGGGAGCTTGACGAATAATATTGTTATTCAAGTTTTTTTTAATCGCATTAAATTTTAATATAATTTGTTTACGTTTATTTATATATTTATTTTATCATGAATGCTTTATTCTTTCCCGATTATATTTTTTGTATGTCTATTTCGAATACTATGACTAGCTAATTTTCTAGAGTCGGGATGTAATAATAGTAACTAAATGGATTAAATTGTGCCTAAGCTAAAATCTAAATTAACTTAATTCTGGTTGTGACTTTTTATAATTAAAATCAATCTTTTTGTTACGAGAGTAAGAAAAGTAAAATAGGTTAGAATCGAGACCACGAGAGTGTGAGGTTTTAACCGGATAGCTAAAGTTAGGCATTTGATTTAAATACAGAGAGAGCGCTTTAAAACGAATTATATTTTATTAAGTTTTCAAAAAGTATTTTCTAAACACTAATGGGCTAGCGAGAGCAGGCATAGGGCTTTAGGGGTATAATCCGAGGTAAGACCACGAGAGTGTGAGTTGAGGGTTTTTAAACTGACAATTTCTACAGAACCATCTAAGTTAAACACCTTTATATGCTTAGGTTCGATTAGATCCACTTAGGTTCACTACATTACATACCGACTGTTTTATTATTATTATTCCCTTAATTCGATTTATTTTTCCCTTACCTAAACCTCTAAACAACCAAACGTGACAACATCCACCTTAGCTAAACTACCAAACCTTTATAGCACTAGAGTGATTACAAAGTCCCTGTGGGTTCGACATCTTTTTATTACTACCGCGATAGGCTGTGCACTTGCAGTTAAGATACCGTTAGACACATTAGGTCGATCGCGAACATCAAGTTTTTGGCGCCGTTGCCGGGGACTTTGATTTAGTCACTAGTGCACTCGTAAAGTAGTACTATATAGACTAAGGCAACTGTTTATTTTTCCCTCTGTTGTATGCGAAATACTCGCTCCCAAAGCGAGCCTTTGCATCTACAAATCAACGATATCGAGCGCTATCTCAGAGTAAGACGCAGAGTTCAAGAATACCGAGATGTCAACAATCTTCCTCCGACTAAGCTCCCTGATATCTCAATCCCTGAATTAATTGAAGAATTTAAGATGGTTGACGTACCAAATCCAACTCGTGCTCTTAAGGATTACGCAGTTCCTTCTCAAGCGGAGCCTCACAACAGCATTACCGCTCCTGCTATCGCTCGAAACGATTTCGAGCTGAAACCTTCGCTTCTATCTGCCGTTCAGCAGAACCAATTTTCTGGATCTCCTACTGACGACCCTAACCTACATTTGTCAGTGTTTGTGCAGTACGCAGACACTGTAAAAGTGAATGGTGTAAACCCTAAGGCGATACGATTATGCCTATTTCCCTTTTCTTTAAGAGACAGAGCTCGAGCATGGCTCCAATCTCTTCCTTCAAACTCAATCACCACATGAGATGAGTTGAAAAAGTCTTTTTAGCTAGATATTTCCCACCAAGAAAAATTGCTATGCTTAGAGCCAACAACAATGGTTTCAGACAAAAAGATAACTAATCGCTTTTCGAAGCATGGGAACGCTATAAGGACATGATCAGACTCTGTCCTCATCATGGTTTAGAAGAATGGCTGATTATTCATACGTTCTATAACGGTCTCTTGCACAACACAAGAATGACTATAGACGCTGCTGCTGGTGGCGCATTGATGGACAAGCCGTATACCGAGGAAAATCAACTCATCGAAAGCATGGCTCAAAACCATTATCAATGGGGAAGCGAAAGAGCTAACATGGAAAAAACCCAAACAAAAGGTGGCATGATTGAAGTGAATAGTCTGGATCAAGTCAACGCTAAAGTAGAAGCCCTTACCCAAAAGCTAGAAAATCTTACTACCGCTCCCGCAGCTACCGTAGTTGCGGTAGTTCAAGCTTGCGATCTATGTGGTCTTCAATCACATCCTGCTCCAGAATGCCCACTTCTAACAGGAGTTTCAGCTGAACAAGCGAATTACGCGCAGGGAAACCCTTATAGCAATACCTATAACCCTGGTTGGAAGAATCATCCTAAGTTTTCATATAAAAGCAACAACGCGTTATACGCACCTGGACAAGCTCCTGCCACACCACCTAGCTATCCAAAAGCTGCCTCAAATCACCCCAATAACAGACCTAATACATCCAATGCCCCTAGGAAGTCCAATCTAGAAATCATGATAGAACATTTCATTGCTTCCCAATCTCAAACTAATAAAGATGTTCTGAATCAAAATTTACATACTAATGAGCAGATTAAACAATTATCTAGTAAAGTTGAAACTTTAGCTACCCATAATAAGATGCTTGAAACTCAAATTTCACAAGTGGCTCAACAACAAGTATCTACTGCTGCTCCAGCTGGATTTTTCCCTGGTCAAACACAACCTAACCCGAAAGGACAAGCTAACGCTGTAATCCTGAGAAGTGGAAAAGAACTTGACGGACCTGTTGATCCAAGACTCGAAAATCCAGCCATGTACCAAAAGCCGAACAAGCCAGCTGAAATTGAGAATGAACCAAAGGAAAAGGAAAACGAGAACCAAGAGGCAGTGGAGAAAGAGAAGCCTTATGTGCCTCCACCACCCTATAAACCGCCGATTCCGTACCCTCAGAGACTTACCAATTCCAAAACAATGGGCCAATTCAAGAAATTCGTTAAACTTCTAAAACAACTGAATATCCCAATACCGTTTACAGAAGCTATTACTCAGATGCCCTCGTATGCTAAATTTCTCAAGGAAATCCTATCTAACAAGAAAAAGATAGAAGATAACGGAATAGTTACACTTACTGCTGAGTGTAGCGCTATTATTCAAAATGATATGCCCCCTAAGTTAAAAGATCCAGGTAGTTTCTCTATACCCTGTAACATTGGAAAGTTTGTCATAGACAAAGCCCTATGCGACTTGGGAGCAAGTATCAGTGTCATGCCCCTATCTATTTGCAAAAAGCTAGAAATTGGAGAACTTAGATCCACAAAAATGTCCGTACAATTAGCTGACCGGTCAGTTAAATACCCTGTAGGTATACTGGAAAACGTCCCAGTTAGAATAGGTCAATTCTATATCCCGACCGATTTCATAATCATGGACATTATTGAGGACTCAGTTACTCCTATCATATTAGGAAGACCCTTCCTAGCCACAACTGGAGCTATAATTAATGTAAAGAAGGGAAGACTGACATTCGATGTTGGAGAGAAAAAAGTGGAGTTCATCCTCACTCAATTCTTACAAGCACCAGCCATGAATGACACATGTTATCTAATCGATGTTATAGACGAGTGCGTAAGAGAGATGGAAGCGGAACAGACCATATACTCTGAAATAATGAAAATCCAAACCCCTCTGATATTCGAAGACGACAATTGGTGTGAACCATACCAAGACGATAGTCTAAGTGAAAGTCTAGCACTTACACCTGATCATATGCCATGTCCAAAGAAACCAGATTTAGAGTTAAAAACCTTACCCAGGAACCTAAGATACGAATTCTTAGATACCAAATGTACACGACCAGTAATAATCAATTCCAGTTTAGGAACTCTCGAAACTGAGAAACTTTTAGACGTCCTAAGGAAGTACCCGACTGCATTAGGTTATAACATATCCGACTTAAAAGGAATATGTCCTTTAATTTGCATGCACCATATTATGCTAGAAGAAGATTGCAAAACCTCTAGAGAACCCCAAAGAAGGATTAACCCAATCCTTAGCACTGTAGTCAGAGATGAAATTAAGAAGCTATTGGAAGCAGGAATCATATATCCGATCTCCGACAGTAAATGGGTCAGCCCAGTACATGTCGTACCAAAGAAAGGCGGTATCACTGTCGTGAAGAACGCAAAGGGCGAACCGATAACGCAAAGAGTAGTAAATGGGCATAGAGTGTGCATTGATTATAGGAAACTAAACAAAGCTACTAGAAAATACCATTTCCCTCTACCTTTCATAGATCAAATGTTAGAACGACTAGCAAAGCATTCCTACTTCTGCTATCTAGATGGTTATTCCGGATTTTTCCAAATTCCTATTCACCCTGATGACCAAGAGAAGACTACATTTACATGTCCCTATGGAACATTCGCTTATAGACGAATGCCCTTCGGACTGTGCAATGCCCCAGCAACCTTTCAACGATGTATGATGTCAATCTTTGCGGATTTCATCGATAACATCATGGAAGTGTTCATGGACGACTTCTCTGTGTGCGGGAAAAGTTTTGAAGGATGATTATCAAACCTAGAAAAGATTTTAGAAAGATGTGTGAAAGTAAACCTCGTGCTTAACTGGAAAAAATGCCATTTCATGGTAAGAGAAGGAATCGTACTAGGACATGTTATATCTGACAAAGTAATTGAAGTTTATAAAGCCAAGATAGAAGTCATAAAAGAACTTCAACCACCTAGGACCGTTCGAGAAATAAGAAGATTTTTAGGACACGCCGGTTTCTACCGACGATTTATCAAGGATTTATCGAAGATCACTGTTTACCCCAAAATTTGCCCTCCCATATTCTTCAAAGATTTGCCAAGTCAAGCTTCAAATCTCCCCCAAGGGTTACACAGTCAAAGGTCTCCCATACAGTCAAAACTAGGGTTTGTGTTCTGATCAAGAAAATGAAGTTTTCAAAGGCCCAATCAAGTCTCACATGCTTACAAATATGGTCAAGTATCCTCATATCAAGTTTCAAGGCATTCAGCTCAAAATTGCACAGTCAAAACCCTAAATTGCACTACAGTCAACTATAGGGGCAAAATGGTCATTTGACAGTCAAAAGTTCAAATTTTTGGTCAACATATCATTTTGAAGCCACAAACATCATTTGATCAATGCTTGATCATGATTCTCAAAATTTGGCTCAGAAATCATCAAGATGCAAAAGTTTCCTTATTTGGACAGTTGAAAAAGTCAACTGAAATTGACCAGGGCATAACTTTCACATGGGTTATCAGAAAAATCCCATCTAAAGCTCATTTTGAAGAGAAAGACATTTCCTACAACTCATCTTCATATTTCAAGTCCAAGAAATGCTCTCACAAAAAGTTATCAATTTCAACATTATAGGTCATTTTCAAAAGTCAACAAAAAGGGACTTTAAGTCAAAGGCCATAACTTGAGATTGGTAAATCAAAATGACATGGGACCAAAGTCATTGGTTATAGGACTCAAAGAACTTTCCAAAATGTCCAAGAACATGAGAAAAGCTTAAAAATTGAGCAAGTTATGCCTTGTGGAAGTTGGGAAAGTTTTGGATATTTTGAAAAGTCAACATTGATTCAAATGACCTAAAAATGCTAATGGGCCCATTTTTCTTCCATAATTCATCACCCATGACATGTTCACGACCACTTGGCCCAAAGGGAAGTATTTTCTCATTTTTTATTTATTTATTTGAATTTTTATTTATATTAATTCATTTAAATCATTTAAATATATGAAAAATATCTAACTTAACCTAATCAATCTTTTTATACATGTTTTAGCCTCTATAATTCGTGCATAAGTCAATATGGAAAGAATTGGAGCAATTGGATATGATTTGGACCAAAAGCACATGGAAAAAGATATGGAAATAATGGTGGAAAAAATCAAATCTTCAATTCATGAATACAAGAGATTCTAGTCAAATTTGTTAACCTAATGGACTCAGTACAAATGCTAGAACACAACCCTAATCATGCTAGACAAAAAAGCTGCGCAAGAGAGCTCTCCAAAAACTTGAAATTTTTCTCCATAAACTCAATTCTGAAAACAAGGTTAGAGGGCGATTAAAGACCTAATTTTCATTCCAATAGCTTCCTCAAGGATTACTGATCACATACCAATCAGAAACATCCATTCAAACTCCAAGAATTGGTAACATGAACGCAAGCTGTATCAAGAAAATTTCATAATCGTATATCATATTCCATGCATTCTTTGTGAAATTTAATTATGGATTTATATTCCTCATGATATTCTGATGCTAACCAACATAATTAATTGCGTTTTTGTGTTGTATACTCGATTTCACCATTGTTGATATTTAGGATTTACAGAGCTTCAAAATAGGGCTTTTGTAATGGGGAAAAATTAGCCCACGAAGCCATGACCATTCAACTCAGGATGCTCTGACGGTCATAAGGGAACCCTCGCGATCAATTTATGAACCCTATAGCGCTATTCGCTATTTTCTCTAAAGCCACCTAATGGAACGCGTCTAAAACCGTTGCTCTATACTCTTGTTTCAGAAAAAAAAAAAACACGCGAGGAAGATGATGTGTTGGCTAACGTTGGTTGGTTCTTTTAAATTTCGCGCGCTTTGATCCACTAACGCGTTGCTTTCTTTTATATTATTTATTTGTTATGTATATATCAAACGCGTTGACATGGCTCAGTGGCACAGGTGTTAATTGGTGATGCTAGTGACCTGGGTTCGAACCCCAGGTCTATGTTCTTTCAATATTATTTTTCAATCCGTTATCATATGCAGGCACCATGCTGAGAACCATCATAATACTTCATCATCTATCCACCCGCGTGTACACTGAGATCAAGCCAAGGGCGGAGATTGGGAGAGCACCATGAACTCAGGTCAACACTGTTACATGCTACTCAAAAAGGTCAAACGGACCTGAAGCTTGTTGGGCCAGAATTTCTCAATCACACCTCACAATTGGGGACTGCCACCCCCCTGGTTTGCCATTTTCTATTTTTTCTTATATTTTATTTTCAATTGTTATATTATTTTCTTTATTGTTTTGATTTAATTAATTATTTTTACCAAATATAAAAAAATACCTAAAAATCAGAAAAGACAAAAAATATAATAAACACTTTATTTTAATTATTTTCATAAACAAATTGCATGTAAATAAATTAATGTAAATTAGGGTTTTAATGTTAATTCTTTTCATAATAAAAAATCTAAAAAATGTAAAAATAGGTTTAATTAAGGTTTTATTCCTTTTTAATTTTCTTGTTCATCATAATATTATTTATTTTATTTATTTTCATAATTAAAATTGTACATAAAAAAATTTAGGTTTAATTTAGGTTAAATTTTAATACTTTCATAATAAATTTAAAAGCCATTAGAATTAGGGTTTGCATTCAATTTTGATTTTAATTAATTCTCTTTTTCATATTAAATCTTAAAACACTAAAAAACACCAAAAACAAATTTTTGCTTTCTTTTAATTTTAATTTTAATTCCTCATTAATTTTAATTTTTGCAAAAGGGTCCAACGCCCTCGTTCGTAATTTCTTATTTCTTCGCATATTTATTTTATATCATTTAAATAATTATGTACCTCTCCCGAAGCCTTGTAACATTTACTTCTCGCACTTTTTAATTCTTTTAATTTCTTTATTTTCCGTCAAATCGGGTCCTGGTTAATTTTGGCGATGTGGACCCGCGCCAGTTGTAATAGCTTAGAATTTACTTTTCCGCAAATTTTTTAACTGTTAATAAATGCATGCAAGAATGAATGAATAAAAATAAAAACAAACGCGTAGCTCACTCATAACATGACAAGATAAAATAACTGAATCTGACACACAAATCACACACCACCCCTAGGGTACGCCTCACTGTTGCCTTGCCTCGAAAGGTGATCGTCGAGTAGAGGATGTCTTAGTAAGTCCTCATGATCCGGGAACCTGGCATGAGGGTAGCTTCTAAGGTGTCTTCCCATTGCTCTGGTGATCACCATGTCCCGAACCTCGAATTGACCCGAACGCCTCCAATGGTGGTGCTACCTACCTCTCAATGGTGGGATGGCACTACTTTAAAGGACATTTACACAGACGAATTCCTTAGGGTAGGTAGGTTCTCGTAGATACTTGCTCTAATTTCAAAAACAAATCAAAAATACTTTTCACACTAACACTTTTCAAAAAGCTTTCGAAAGCAAATTTTCAAACACTCTTGAGGACCGATACAAGAGTCGAACTGGAACTTTCAAAGAAACTTTTTTAAAACCCACATTGAAAAGCAAACAAACCATTTTTGAAAACACAAATGAGCAAGTATCTAAGAGCCCATGGATAACCATGGATAGAAAGGGTGCTAACACCTTCCCTTTCTATAATCTACCTCCCGAACCGAGAGCAATCTCTAGAAGGAATTTTTCTGTGCTTTTGTCCTTTCCATTTGGAGAAAATAAAAGACGGTGGCGACTCTTGCTTCCGCGACATTTCGCGAATCAGCGTTAAACAGTCAGTTCCAGATCCACCGATCACAGAACTGGCGACTCTGCTGGGGATACTTTATAAAGTGGGGTGTACCTTAGGATTAAGATCACTGTGTTTTCAATTGTTTTCCTTGCTTGTTTTATTATTGTGGGACTGTCTCAGGAGTTCTATAGATCCTAACCCGGATCTGGGGGATACCTTCTTAGAAAGTAGCAACAAGGCTGTGAGGGAACTGTGCGGGGTATACCGACATGGTTGAAACAGTCTGCTACGTTGATGTGGCACTTTGGTGTGTACCGGTAACCCTTGAGTTCAGTCAAGGAGAGTACGGGGCCTCCGCGTGGTGTCATGAAGCATCAACAGACCTTAGGAACCTTAATTGAACTATCTTGGCCTCTTTAGGGTAGTGAGATAACTGACTTTGGTGCAGTCCGAGGTTGGTTGATACTCGATACTACGCTCAATTGAGGGTTGCTTTCCTGGAATATTTCGGTCGCCAGTTCAGTGGCTAAATCGAAACGATGAATAATGAAAGCAATCCCGTGATATTGGGAACCTTAGAACCCGGTTACTTTGATTAGGACAGGTTGAACCCACCAACTTCAAGAGGGTACTACCCAGACCCCATGCTGGCCTTAAACCTTAAGGGCTTGTCTTGTGTGCCTTGTGTGCCTTACATGTTTGTCTTTGTAAATATCTGCGGTGTGTTTAATCATAGCATCATGACATCATCCAGCATCATATGCATTGACTAACCATTTCAGGGGTTCGAATTTTCATCTTTGTTCTTGTTTTGTAGGACATGGAAACTGTTCGTAGAAAGACAATTCAAATCAGTCTTGTAAGGATCCCTCCTCAGCTTAAGGAGCTTATATCCAGGATTCCTGAGAACTCGTCATTCAGTGAAAGACATGGAAGCCTCATCAGCTTGGTCAACACCAACATTGAGGAAGATATGATTAAGGTCCTGTTCCAATTCTTTGACCCTCTGCATCACTGTTTTACCTTATTGGACTATCAGTTGGTACCTACATTGGAGGAGTTCTCCCGGCTCCTGAAGATCCCTATCCTTGATCAGCTACCCTTCAACGGTACAGAAAAGGAACCTAAGCTTGAAGAGATTGCTAAAGCCTTGCACCTACAGTCATCTGACCTTAAGGGACATTTGGAAGTTAGAAGTGGTATCAAAGGGTTCTTAGCCAGGTTTTTGTTTGAAAAAGCCCATGAATGTTGGAACTCCCTTGACTTGCAAGCTTTTGAAGAAGTGGTAGCCCTCCTTGTCTATGGTTTGGTGTTGTTCCCTAATCCAGATCAGCTTATTGATATCAGTGCTGTCCAGATCTTTATGTCCAGGAATCCTATACCTACGTTGCTGGGGGACATCCTTCACTCATGTTACACTCGAACCATGAGAAAAAGAGGTGTCCTTATGTGTTGCACTCCTCTCCTGGGAAGGTGGTTTATTTCGCACCTTCCACAATCGGCCTTGAAGAATGAGCGGGGTTTGAGATGGTCACAACGGTTGATGACTCTTACGCATGCAGATATACATTGGTGCCCTAGGTCCAGAGAAGAGGTCACTATCATTGATCGTTGCGGGGAGTACCCTAATGTTCCTTTACTGGGAATCAGAGGAGGTATTACTTATAGCCCATGCCTGGCTTGGAGACAGTTTGGTTATGCTCGGAGGGATGGTCCTCATGACATGTTAATCCTTGACATAGTTTTTGACTTCGACAACGATACTCAAGGACTTCGCCAGAGATTTATCAGAGCTTGGAGGATGCCAAGTAGGATAGACAGCAAGACACTGGGGCACAGGAATTCCATCCCATTGGAACCTTATCTCAAATGGGTACGAGCCCGCTCCCAGAAGTTAGTAATGCCTTATCCTCATATGCTCCCTGTGATCAAAGAGCCAGTCTTGGAAGGAGAAGTGTCCTACACTATTCAGCACCCTGATATGCCCACATCCTGGGAAGAGATGCAGAAGAGTTGGATCCAGCTTAAGGAAGAACGGAATTCTCTTGAGACTAGTCTACATGCCAGTGAAAAGAAGGTCTTGGAGCTCACCCGTCTGTTGCATGAGGAGAGGACTCTCAACACTTACATAGCTCCAAAGAGGAGGCGCAGTGTATTTTGGGATTGATTTGATTTTTGTACTTTTGCCCATGAGGCCTTGATGTATTAAACAATGATTTCTTTAATGATAACATGTGTTCCTTTTTGTCTACAACAAATTTGAACTTTCGAACCCTTGAATGCATTGCATACGCATTTCATACATCATGTGCATAGCAGGTTTTCCTCTTTTCAGGTTGCTTACAGTTCTTCGCTGTTTATTTCAGCATCATGAATACCGACTCTGCATCAACTGAGACATCAATCAAGGCTCTTCAGGCGCAGAATGTGCAGTTTCAAGAATTAATCAAGGGTCTGGCTCAAGGCCAAGAAGAACTGAAGGCTATGCTCCTGAAGAAGGAGAAGAAGAAGAAAAGAAGAACTGTTCTGTTCAACTCGGGCCGAAGGTTTAACAATACTCTGCAACAGGAAGAGGCTGGTTCTTCTGTTGACAAGAATTCTCCTCAGGCAGAAGCAAGGGTTCCTAGTCAGGTAGTCTCCGACAACGAGACAGATTTTGATGAAGAGCAGTACCCTCCTGCAGAAGACAGATATAAGCAACTGGAGGACAGATTGAAGGCTATGGAGGTTCAACAGGTACCTGGGCTGGATTTCGGAGATCTGGGTTTGTCAACTGGTGTGATCATCCCTCACAAGTTCAAGGCACCATCCTTCTCTAAGTATGATGGGGCGTCTTGTCCCAAGCTGCATTTAAGGTCCTATGTTCGGAAAATTCAGCCGTACTCTGCGGATAAGAATTTATGGATCCACTTCTTCCAGGAGAGTCTTTCAGGGACTCATCTCGAATGGTTCTATCAGCTGGATGGGACCAAAGTCCGTAACTGGGAGGAGTTGGCTACTGCTTTCTATAAGCAGTATCAGTATAATGCCGACCTTGCCCCCACACGTACCCAACTCCAGGGTATGTCGTTAGGTGCAAGTGAAGGTTTTAAAGAGTACGCTCAGAAGTGGAGAGACCTGGCTGGCAGGGTGCAGCCACCATTGACTGATCGGGAGCTGGTAGACATGTTCTTGGGGACCCTATCTGGGCCATTTTTCAACCATCTGATCGGGAATTCTTCTGCTGGGTTCACTGATTTGATTCTAACTGGAGAGAGAATTGAAGCTGGGTTGAAGTCTGGAAAGATTGCGAAGGGTGCATCATCTAGTTCGGAAAAGAAACCATTCAAGAAGGAGTCTAGTGCCGTATATGGTTCCAGGAAATCAGAGAGACCTGAGCACCGCCAATCTGTCAGCGCGGTAATGATTGCTAAGCCTACTGCCGCTCCACGGCCAAACAATACTCAAAGGGCTGAAAGACCCCGGAGGGAGTTTACCCGGTTAAGCATGACCCTATCGCAGATCCTGCCACAGTTACTATCCACCAATTTGGTGACTGTCAGGGAGGCTCCGAAGTTCCCCAATACTACATCTCCTAGGTACAACCCGAATGCTCGTTGTGCTTACCATTCAGATGGCCCGGGGCACTCTACAGATGACTGTTGGGCATTAAAGAATAAGCTGCAGGACCTCATTAACGCCAAGGAGGTACAGTTTGAGGCATCTGAGAAGCCTAATGTAGTGACAGCTCCCCTGTCTGCTCATGGAGTGAATGCTATTGGGGACGGAGAGGAAGTTGATGAAGCTGAGTTTGATAGCTGGATCTACCCGGCAACCGACGGTGGACTTAACAATTGGAGCGCAAAAGACAATCTCCCTGTTTCTCTTGTTACTGAGTAATGAATTCCTATGTTTTGTTATTTTGTAATAAACAATGATAAACTCTATGGCCCGGTGTCTTACCCGAGGCACCGTGGTTCTATTTGTGAGGGCATATAAATTGTCATTTCATATATCATGAATGAAAATCTTGGACGTATTTTCGCATTGCAAATATTGTGCTCCTTTTCTGTCTTTCTTTTCCTTTTCATAATTTTCAAAACAGCTGTATTTACACACACACTCACTCATACAGGTTCCAATCCACTCTGGATCTCACTGATAACAACTCTGCTACTGCCAGTTATGACTTCGAAAATCCGATCAACTTAGCCGAAGACGAAGGTGAAGACGATTGCGAAGTGCCTGGCGAGCTTGCAAGACTGTTGCTTCAGGAAGAGAGGGCAATTCAACCCCATGAAGAGCCAGTGGAAACAATAAACTTGGGTACCGAGACAGACAAAAAAGAGGTAAAGATTGGTGCCAACCTAGAGCTCAGCGTGAAGCAACGGTTGACTCAAATGCTGCATGATTATATGGAGATCTTTGCCTGGTCCTACGAAGACATGCCCGGGTTGGATACCGATATTGTGGTCCATCACTTGCCCACTAGGGAAGACTGCCCTCCAGTTAAGCAAAAGGTCCGTCGGATGCGTCCAGAGATGTCCGAGAAGATTAAGGCCGAGGTCATGAAACAGTTTGATGCCGGGTTCCTTGCAGTGACTTCTTACCCTCAGTGGGTTGCTAATGTGGTGCCGGTACCGAAGAAGGACGGTAAGGTCAGAATGTGTGTCGACTACAGGGATCTGAACGGGGCCAGCCCCAAGGATGACTTCCCCTTACCTCACATTGATGTCCTTGTTGATAATACAGCTCAGCACAAGGTGTTCTCTTTCATGGATGGCTTTTCAGGTTACAATCAGATCAAGATGGCACCTGAAGACATGGAAAAGACTACATTTGTTACTCAGTGGGGCACCTTCTGTTACAAGGTCATGCCATTTGGGTTGAAGAACGTTGGGGAAACCTACCAACGGGCCATGGTTGCTTTATTTCATGACATGATCCATCATGAGATAGAAGTGTATGTTGACGATATGATCGTAAGGTCCCAGACTGAGGAAGAGCATCTAGATCATCTGCAGAAATTGTTTGACCGGTTGAAACTATACAAGCTGAGATTGAACCCGAACAAGTGCACCTTCGGGGTAAGATCTGGGAAGTTGCTAGGCTTCGTGGTCAGTGATAAAGGTATTCAAGTGGACCCTGCTAAGGTCAAAGCTATTCAAGAGATGCCAGTTCCTAAGACAGAGAAGGAAGTCAGAGGCTTTTTAGGACGCCTGAATTATATTGCTCGCTTCATCTCACATCTGACTGCTACTTGTGAGCCAATCTTCAAGCTGCTGAAGAAAGATCAGGTAGTACGTTGGAACGATGAATGTCAGGCTGCTTTCGACAAAATCAAAGAGTATCTCCAAGAACCACCTATCCTTATGCCACCGGTTGAAGGGAGACCTCTGATACTATATCTGACAGTGCTGGACAATTCAATGGGGTGTGTGCTGGGGCAGCATGACGAGTCTGGCCGAAAAGAGCATGCCATTTATTACCTTAGCAAAAAGTTTACCGACTGTGAGACCCGATACTCACTGCTTGAGAAAACTTGCTGCGCTTTGGTATGGGCTGCTCGCCGGCTGAGACAGTATATGCTGACTCACACTACCTTGTTAATCTCAAAAATGGATCCTATAAAGTACATATTCGAAAAGCCTGCTCTGTCTGGGAGAATAGCAAGATGGCAAATGATCTTGACGGAATACGACATTCAGTACACGACCCAGAAAGCCATCAAGGGAAGTGTATTGGCAGACCACCTGGCACATCAAGCTGTATATGATTATCAATCAATGAACTTCGAGTTTCCGGATGAAAGCATCATGATAGTAACTGATTGTGAAGTACCTGGACCGGATGAAGGACCTGAACCAGGATCCCGATGGTCTATGCACTTTGACGGAGCTTCTAATGCTTTGGGAAATGGTATCGGCGCCATAATCATATCTCCACAAGGTACTCATACTCCACTCACTGCCCGACTGTGTTTCAACTGTACCAACAACATGGCGGAGTATGAGGCGTGTATCATGGGTCTTCAAGCTGCGATTGACCTAAGGATCAAATTTCTAAGTGTCTTCGGAGATTCCGCTCTTGTGGTCAATCAGATCAAAGGAGAGTGGGATACGAAACATCCAAACTTGATTCCTTACAGAGAATGTGTGTTGACCTTGATCCCCCACTTCACAGAGATAACCTTTGAACACTTTCCAAGAGAAGAGAATCAGTTGGCGGACGTGTTAGCTACAATGTCTTCTATGTTCAAGGTCAAATGGGATAATGAGGCTCCCCGAATCATCATCTGGAAACTGGACGAACCGGCATACTGTTGTGATCTCGAAACTGAATTGGTGACTGAGAAGCCTTGGTACCACGAAGTGAAGAGATATTTGGAAGCTCAGGAATACCCTGAAGGTGCATCCGTCAACGATAAGAAATTCCTGAGGAGGTTCGCAGCAAAGTTCTTCCTTAGCAATGGCATCTTATATAAGCGAAACCATGATTCAACTTTACTGCGTTGTGTGGACAAAACTGAAGCAGAAAGGATCATGGAAGAGCTACACGAAGGGACCTTTGGTACGCATTCCAGTGGACACACTATGGCTAAGAAAATCCTACGAGCAGGATATTACTGGTCCACAATGGAAGCTGATTGTTACCAACATTCCAGGACATGCCACAAGTGCCAGATCTATGCAGACAAGGTGCATGTTCCTCCGGTTCCCCTGAATGTTCTGACTGCGCCTTGTCCGTTTGCAATGTGGGGCATAGACATGATCGGTGAGATTAAACCTACGGCATCTAATGGACATCGCTTCATCCTAGTAGCGATTGATTATTTCACGAAGTGGGTTGAGGCAGCATCCTATGCTACGGTAACCAAGACTGTTGTGGCACGGTTCATTCGGCACAACCTGATCTGTCGGTACGGCGTCCCTGAGCGGATTATTACAGACAACGGTACTAATCTGAATAACAAAATGATCGCTGAGCTCTGCGAACAGTTCAAAATACAACACCACAATTCTTCCCCTTATAGACCGAAGATGAATGGGGCTGTAGAAGCAGCAAATAAGAACATCAAGAAAATCGTGCAGAAGATGACAGTGACTTACAAAGATTGGCACGAGATGTTACCGTTTGCTCTACATGGGTACCGTACCTCAGCTAGGAAGTCAACCGGGGCAACTCCTTTCTCTCTGGTCTACGGTATGGAGGCAGTCTTGCCGATCGAAGTGCAAATACCCTCTCTCCGGATAATGAAGGATGCAAATCTGAACGAAGATGATTGGATCCAGACACGACTTGATCAGCTCAATCTCATTGATGAAAAAAGACTTGCTGCTATCTGTCATGGTCAGACGTACCAAAAACGAATGATCAGGGCATTTAACAAAAAGGTCAGACCACAGGAATATCAAGTTGGGGATCTGGTAATCAAGCGAATCATCCTCCCTCAGAGTGATCCAAGGGGCAAATGGACCCCTACGTACGAAGGGCCATTTGTGGTTAAGCATGTGTTCTCAGGAGGAGCAATGATATTAACCAACATGGATGGTGACGACCTTCCTCACCCCGCCAATGCAGACATAGTAAAAAGATACTACGCATAAAAAAAAGACCCGCTAGGCTGACATGCCTAGGCAAAAATTAGGGCTTCCCGTCGAACCAAAAGGGTTCGGGCAAAATGAAGGGATGAAAATGAAAAATCTGTACACCCGGCAAGTCGAAAACCTGAAAAGGCGGCTTGGGCAAAAATGGGTATCCCGGTGGACTGAAAACCCGAAAGGGCGGTCCAGGCAAAAATTAGGGATAAAGCGTAATACTATGTCTCATTAATCACTTTGCATCCAGAATCTGGTATCTACATCAAGTTCAGACGGCATCAATCAGTCAGCTTCACCTTCAACCAAGGTCATCAAGTGATGAGACGCTCGGAGTTATAAAGGCAATAGCAGAGTTGAAACCCAGTGGATCATTCATATTTCACACAGCTGTTTTATTTTCTTTTGTACAAAATTTGTATAAACTCTCTTGTTCGGCGGCGTTCCTCTTACTAGGACGTCAGCCTCTTGTACACAAAACGCCTATTCACAGTCCATTCAAAATCAATACAAATATATTTTCAGTTAAACGTGCCAACTGTTTTTCTTTTTTCTATTTGTTTTACGAAGAACGTCCAAGGTTCAATTTCTGATATATGCATTGACAATAATTTGCTAACTCATAAATATTTGCATACGAAACAAAGGATTTTATTACAGGTGACACTAGAAACAGGGGCAATAAAGAGTTGTCTGAGCAGTCTAATTGTTCTATCCTCCAAGGTACCAAGGTAGGTTCAGCTAGAGAATACGACCAGTACATCTTAATTCCCCAGAGAGTGATTCAGCAAAACAGTGCATTCTTCTCCAGTCAGAGTTATCAAGTCTCAAGGAAATTGAGTATCCTCCAGTAGATCTCAACGCTCCCCAGCAGCATATATTCTTAACAAGCATCCCCGGCAGTCTTGGTCTAAAGATTGTTCCCCGGCGGTATCTCAATATTCAAAGGGATCACTTCCCCAGCATATCAAAACTTCCCCAGAAAAGTCCAATCCAGTTCCCCAGGAAAGATGGAGTTCATATCCCCAAGCAGTAAGCTTATCCCCAGTAAATTCTGGAAGCTTATCCCCTCGCAGAGCACGAACGCGTCGCCCGGCTTGATTTAAAGAGTTATTTCCTTAACAGGATATAACTGGGTTATCCTCAGCCAAAAGCCACGGAAAGAGTGTCGTCAACGTAGTTCTTTCTTATCCCCAGTGAAGTCTATTCACACTTCCAATACAGCAAAGATATCCTCAGCAAGTTATTACTAACAATTCAGCAAAAGCATCTCTCTCCCCCACAGAGTATTGCTTCCCAGCATGGTCGCTAGAGTATTTTTCTCCCCGCAGAATCTTCCATTTGCCAAGTTTATTCTGCAACGGAGTCATCTTCTCCCACCGGTATTCTTGCAGTTATCATCCCCAGCGGAAGTAAAAGCTTATTCTTCAATATCAGCCCAGGATACGACTTCCCGGCACCCGTCAAGGATTTACTTTCCTAGACGAAAACATACATTCATAAAACATTACATACATCCTTATAGCATGCATAGACGTATTATGTCATACAAATCTCATTTATGTTGAGAACATCATTGCTTGATCCATATCATGCATTGCATATGACTGACCTCTACCTTTCAGGAAAGATGCAGTTAAAATTCTCAAACATATTTCAAGGCCTTCTCTAGTCCAGCTAAATCGACTCCCAACATATTTTTCTGATGAAGACTCAGTAGAAGTTATCCCAGATGGTTCCCTCTCCGACGGTGAGTGAGGCGATCATTCCTTTTCCCATGGTTCCCTCTCCAACGGTGAGTGAGGTGATAATTCCTTTTCAGATGTTTCCCTCTCCGACGGTGAGTGAGGTGATAGTCTCCTATGGTTCCCTCTCCGACGGTGAGTGAGGTGGTAAGTCCTTTTCAGATGTTTCCCTCTCCGACGATGAGTGTGAGGTGATAGTCTCCTATGGTTCCCTCTCCGACGGTGAGTGAGGTGGTAAGTCCTTTTTCAGATGTTTCCCTCTCCGACGGTGAGTGTGAGGTGATAGTCTCTTATGGTCCCCTCTCCGACGGCGAGTGAAGTGGTAAGTCCTTTTTCATATGTTTCCCTCTCCGACGGTGAGTGTGAGGTGATAGTCTCTTATGGTCCCCTCTCCGACGGCGAGTGAGGTGGTAAGTCCTTTTTCAGATGTTTCCCTCTCCGACGGTGAGTGTGAGGTGATAGTCTCTTATGGTCCCCTCTCCGACAGCGAGTGAGGTGGTAATTCCTTTTTCAGATGTTTCCCTCTCCGACGGTGAGTGTGAGGTGATAGTCTCTTATGGTCCCCTCTCCGACGGTGAGTGAGGTGGTAATTCCTTTTCAGATGTTTCCCTCTCCGACGATGAGTGTGAGGTGATAGTCTCTTATGGTCCCCTCTCCGACGGTGAGTGAGGTGGTAATTCCTTTTTCAGATGTTTCCCTCTCCGACGGTGAATGTGAGGTGATAGTCTCTTATGGTCCCCTCTCCGACGGTGAGTGAGGTGGTAATTCCTTTCCAAATAGTTCCCTCTCCGACGGTGAGTGAGGTGATAATTCCTTTTCTTATGATTCCCTCTCCGACGGTGAGTGAGGTGATTCCCTTTCAGATTATAATTGCCTATGGTTCTCTTCCCGATACTGCAAAGATGGTAATTCCCGCTAAGATTTTTTCTCAACGAGCGTTGTTGAAGTTAAAGTCGCCCAAGGTTCTCTTACCGTTCATACTAAGGTAGTAACCATCCCTGGTTCATTCATCATCTTGTGAAGCTCCAGACTCAGCTCCTGTAACCAGTCAGGACACATCTATACCAAGCATCTGAAAACCAGTCCTTGCAACATGTCAGGTACTCATTTTTCTTTTGCAGGTACGCAAGTTCTCGCTAAGGAATCTCTTATGCGATCAACATTCGGATGGAATCTATAAGCCCATCCACCATTCATCAACCTCTAAATGGCATCTATAAGCCCATTCCATCATCACACTGCTACTATGTGAGCGCAAATTTCTGGGCGCTCTAGTGTTCAATCATCTTCTACCCTCGGATTACGAAAGGCACATCAGCCAATCTGCATCCTCAGGTCTAAGAAGATTGAACAGGGGCAACTGTTGTACCCCAAAATTTGCCCTCCCATATTCTTCAAAGATTTGCCAAGTCAAGCTTCAAATCTCCCCCAAGGGTTACACAGTCAAAGGTCTCCCATATAGTCAAAACTAGGGTTTGTGTTCTGATCAAGAAAATGAAGTTTTCAAAGGCCCAATCAAGTATCACATGCTTACAAATATGGTCAAGTATCCTCATATCAAGTTTCAAGGCATTCAGCTCAAAATTGCACAGTCAAAACCCTAAATTGCACTACAGTCAACTGTAGGGGCAAAATGGTCATTTGACAGTCAAAAGTTCAAATTTTTGGTCAACATATCATTTTGAAGCCACAAACAGCATTTGATCAATGCTTGATCATGATTCTCAAAATTTGGCTCAGAAATCATCAAGATGCAAAAGTTTCCTTATTTGGACAGCTGAAAAAGTCAACTGAAATTGACCAGGGCATAACTTTCACATGGATTATCAGAAAAATCCCATCCAAAGCTCATTTTGAAGAGAAAGACATTTCCTACAACTCATCTTCATATTTCAAGTCCAAGAAATTCTCTCACAAAAAGTTATCAATTTCAACATTATAGGTCATTTTCAAAAGTCAACAAAAAGGGACTTTAAGTCAAAGGCCATAACTTGAGATTGGTAACTCAAAATGACATGGGACCAAAGGCATTGTTTAGAGGACTCAAAGACCTTTCCAAAATGTCCAAGAACATGAGAAAAGCTTAAAAATTGAGCAAGTTATGTCTTGTGGAAGTTGGGAAATTTTTGGATATTTTGAAAAGTCAACATTGATTCAAATGACCTAAAAATGCTAATGGGCCCATTTTTCTTCCATAATTCATCACCCATGACATGTGCACGACCACTTGGACCAAAGGGAAGTATTTTCTCATTTTTTATTTATTTATTTGAATTTTTATTTATATTAATTCATTTAAATCATTTAAATATATGAAAAATATCTAACTTAACCTAATCAATCTTTTTATACATGTTTTAGCCTCTATAATTCGTGCATAAGTCAATATGGAAAGAATTGGAGCAATTGGATATGATTTGGACCAAAAGCACATGGAAAAAGATATGGAAATAATGGTGGAAAAAATCAAATCTTCAATTCATGAATACAAGAGATTCTAGTGAAATTTGTTAACCTAATGGACTCAGTACAAATGCTAGAACACAACCCTAATCATGCTAGACAAAAAAGCTGCGCAAGAGAGCTCTCCAAAAACTTGAAATTTTTCTCCATAAACTCAATTCTGAAAACAAGGTTAGAGGGCGATTAAAGACCTAATTTTCATTCCAATAGCTTCCTCAAGGATTACTGATCACATTCCAATCAGAAACATCCATTCAAACTCCAAGAATTGGTAACATGAACGCAAGCTGTATCAAGAAAATTTCATAATCGTATATCATATTCCATGCATTCTTTGTGAAATTTAATTGTGGATTTATATTCCTCATGATATTCTGATGCTAACCAACATAATTAATTGCGTTTTTGTGCTGTACACTCGATTTCACCATTGTTGATATTTAGGGTTTACAGAGCTTCAAAATAGGGCTTTTGTAATGGGGAAAAATTAGCCCACGAAGCCATGACCATTCAACTCAGGATGCTCTGACGGTCATAAGGGAACCCTCGCGATCAATTTATGAACCCTATAACGCTATTCACTATTTTCTCTAAAGCCACCTAATGGAACGCGTCTAAAACCGTTGCTCTATACTCTTGTTTCAGAAAAAAAACAAAACACGCGAGGAAGATGATGTGTTGGCTAACGTTGGTTGGTTCTTTTAAATTTCGCGCGCTTTGATCCACTAACGCGTTGCTTTCTTTTATATTATTTATTTGTTATTTATATATCAAACGCGTTGACATGGCTCAGTGGCACAGGTGTTAATTGGTGATGCTAGTGACCTGGGTTCGAACCCCAGGTCTATGTTCTTTCAATATTATTTTTCAATCCGTTATCATATGCAGGCACCATGCTGAGAACCATCATAATCCTTCATCATCTATCCACCCACGTGTACACTGAGATCAAGCCAAGGGCGGAGATTGGGAGAGCACCATGAACTCAGGTCAACACTATTACATGCTACTCAAAAAGGTCAAACGGACCTGAAGCTTGTTGGGCCAGAATTTCTCAATCACACCTCACAATTGGGGACTGCCACCCCCCTGGTTTGCCATTTTCTATTTTTTCTTATATTTTATTTTCAATTGTTATATTATTTTCTTTATTGTTTTGATTTAATTAATTATTTTTACCAAATATAAAAAAATACCTAAAAATCAGAAAAGACAAAAAATATAATAAACACTTTATTTTAATTATTTTCATAAACAAATTGCATGTAAATAAATTAATGTAAATTAGGGTTTTAATGTTAATTCTTTTCATAATAAAAAATCTAAAAAATGTAAAAATAGGTTTAATTAAGGTTTTATTCCTTTTTAATTTTCTTGTTCATCATAATATTATTTATTTTATTTATTTTCATAATTAAAATTGTACATAAAAAATTTAGGTTTAATTTAGGTTAAATTTTAATACTTTCATAATAAATTTAAAAGCCATTAGAATTAGGGTTTGCATTCAATTTTGATTTTAATTAATTCTCTTTTTCATATTAAATCTTAAAACACTAAAAAACACCAAAAACAAATTTTTGCTTTCTTTTAATTTTAATTTTAATTCCTCATTAATTTTAATTTTTGCAAAAGGGTCCAACGCCCTCGTTCGTAATTTCTTATTTCTTCGCATATTTATTTTATATCATTTAAATAATTATGTACCTCTCCCGAAGCCTTGTAACATTTACTTCTCGCACTTTTTAATTCTTTTAATTTCTTTATTTTCCGTCAAATCGGGTCCTGGTTAATTTTGGCGATGTGGACCCGCGCCAGTTGTAATAGCTTAGAATTTACTTTTCCGCAAATTTTTTAACTGTTAATAAATGCATGCAAGAATGAATGAATAAAAATAAAAACAAACGCGTAGCTCACTCATAACATGACAAGATAAAATAACTGAATCTGACACACAAATCACACACCACCCCTAGGGTACGCCTCACTGTTGCCTTGCCTCGAAAGGTGATCGTCGAGTAGAGGATGTCTTAGTAAGTCCTCATGATCCGGGAACCTGGCATGAGGGTAGCTTCTAAGGTGTCTTCCCATTGCTCTGGTGATCACCATGTCCCGAACCTCGAATTGACCCGAACGCCTCCAATGGTGGTGCTACCTACCTCTCAATGGTGGGATGGCACTACTTTAAAGGACATTTACACAGACGAATTCCTTAGGGTAGGTAGGTTCTCGTAGATACTTGCTCTAATTTCAAAAACAAATCAAAAATACTTTTCACACTAACACTTTTCAAAAAGCTTTCGAAAGCAAATTTTCAAACACTCTTGAGGACCGATACAAGAGTCGAACTGGAACTTTCAAAGAAACTTTTTTAAAACCCACATTGAAAAGCAAACAAACCATTTTTGAAAACACAAATGAGCAAGTATCTAAGAGCCCATGGATAACCATGGATAGAAAGGGTGCTAACACCTTCCCTTTCTATAATCTACCTCCCGAACCGAGAGCAATCTCTAGAAGGAATTTTTCTGTGCTTTTGTCCTTTCCATTTGGAGAAAATAAAAGACGGTGGCGACTCTTGCTTCCGCGACATTTCGCGAATCAACGTTAAACAGTCAGTTCCAGATCCACCGATCACAATCACTAAACCACTTAACGGTCTATTAATGAAAGACGCTGAGTTCATATTCGACAAAGATTGTCTAAAAGCATTTGAAACTCTAAAATCAGCCCTCATCACCACACCAATCATGCAACCACCCGATTGGAGATTACCTTTCGAAATCATGTGCGATGCGAGCAACTACGCCATAGGCGCAGTTCTTGGACAAAGGAAGGACAAGAAACTTCACGCGATCTACTACGCTAGTAGAACGCTAGACTCAGCTCAAATGAACTACGCCACAACTGAGAAAGAACTGTTAGCAATTGTCTTTACGCTTGACAAATTCCGTTCTTACCTAGTAGGAGCGAAGATAATCATCTACACAGACCACGCTGCTATCAGATATCTACTAACTAAGAAAGATGCAAAACCAAGACTCCTTAGATGGATAAGAAAGGAACAGAAAACGTCGTAGCATACCACTTGTCAAGATTAGAAGGTATAAAACCCGAAAGAGTACCGATTAACGACAATTTTCCATATGAACAGCTGATAGCACAAATAAGATGCGATCTAGCTCAATTGGACCAAAACAAACCAAAAGCCAAAGAAGCCGTGGAAGCGATCCATACAACCATGGGACTGCCATGGTATGCCAACATAGTCAACTACCTAGCTGCAGGCACGCTCCCACTAGACTTATCCTACCAACAGAAAAATAAATTCTTCCATGATCTCAAGTATTATTATTGGGATGAACCTTTATTATTTAAAAGAGGATCAGACGGAATTTTCCGCCGATGCGTACCTGAAGAAGAGATGGAAGATGTTATCTTTCACTATCATTCGTCTCCCTATGGCGGACATGCCAGCACTTCCAAAACTTGTGCAAAGATCCTACAAGCCGGCCTATTTTGGCCTAATCTATGGAAGGATGTCCACATCACCGTTAAAAACTGCGATCGGTGTCAACGCACCGGTAATATTTCAAGACGCGATGAAATGCCTCAAAGAGGAATACTGGAAGTAGAAATCTTTGATGTCTGGGGAATCAATTTCATGAGACCATTCCCATCCTCTTTCGGAAACAACTATATACTCGTAGCTGTCGATTATGTTTCAAAATGGATTGAGGTTATGGCCTCTCCTACAAATGACACACGAGTAGTAACTAAGCTCTTTAAAAATACAATCTTTCCAAGATTTGGTGTGCCTAGACTTGTCATTAGTGACGGTGGCTCCCATTTCATTTCGAAAATATTCGACAAACTGTTATCCAAGTATGGAGTAAAACACCGAGTAGCAACATCGTACCATCCATAAACAAGTGGACAGGTCGAAGTCTCGAACAGGGAAATTAAACAAATCCTAGAGAAACAGTCACCATATCTAGGAAAGATTGGTCATCTAAGCTTAACGGGGCTTTATGGGCTTATAGGACAGCCTACAAGACCCCTATAGGAACTACACCTTTCAAACTTGTATACGGAAAGTCCTGTCATCTCCCGGTAGAATTATAACACAAAGCATATTGGGAAATCAAAACGCTCAACATAAACTACACAGCTTCTGGAGAAAAGCGAATCCTCGACTTGAATGAATTAGAAGAATTAAGACTAGACGCTTATGAAAATGCTAAAATATATAAAGAAAGAACCAAGAGATGGCACGATAAGCGTTTGACCTGGAAGGAATTCAGTGTAGGAGACATCGTGCTATTATTTAACTCTAGACTTAGGCTTTTTCCTGGAAAATTAAAATCCAGATGGTCTGGTCCTTTTGAAATAACAAAAATATTCCCTAGCGGAGCAATAGAAATTAAGGGTAGGAATAGTGACTCGTTCACAGTGAACGGGAAGCGATTAAAGCAATATCATCATATAGAGAATAGAAATTATGCGAATAGTCTAAAAATCTTCGAATTACCCACTATTTCCCTTGAATGATCTACTGTTAGGCATTACGTCAGGCTTATGACGTTAAAAATAGCGCTTAGTGGGAGGCAACCCACCTATTTGTTTTTGTTATTATTTCCGTTTGTTTTTATTTTTTTTATTTGTATTTTCTATTCCGTTTCTACATTTATTTCTTTTGAAGCATTATTTTCATTATTTTCTAAAAAAGTTTATACAACTGCTGCTGATTTTCAAACAACTTTACAGGTTTTCTGAAAAAAGTCTTTTTCTATCCTACCTTCTCCCCTGATTTGCTTTCCCCCTTTGCTATTTACTATGGAAACCACTTTTAGAGGCAGGAACCAAATGAAGAGGTTTGAGGAATTATCACACAGAAATATTGGTGTGACATTATATTATGATGAACCAACAATGGATACTTTAGGCATTAAGGTTAGTGTCCATTATCTGTTTAGCCAGCTGGGGTGGGAAAAAGCCCACATTAAATCTAGGTTTGTTACATACCACGAGCTCACCCTTGAATTTCTGAGCTCCTTAGTTCATATACCCGAGCGCGGTTTCGGAATTAGAAAGGGATTTATAGCCTTCAGGTTATTTGGTATTGAATTTTCTTACACCCATAAAGAATTAGCCGACCCTCTAGGATTCCCTAGCGGACCTTTTGCTTTTTCCACCACCCAGGCAGAGTTAATGGATTTTGAGCTAGACTACTTTTGGGGGACTTTAATCGGAAATTACCACCCTGAGCCGGATAGCATGGATAATAATGAAATACACAACCCCGCTATCCGCTATTTCCATAAGATTCTAGCACATACCATTTTCGGAAAAGAACAGAACCGCACTGCAGTATCTAAAGATGAGATATTTTTGCTGCAGTGTATGACCCAGGGCCGACCCATAAATGCAGTGCCATTCTTAATGCAAACCTTTTCCCGCATTTCTCAGAACCCTAGCGAGCCAATCATCATAGAGGCCTTGTTACTATGATTGCTAATGCCCTCAGACTTAGATACCAGCTACATAGGTGTACATAATTTGGTTCAATCCGCCCTATGAATATTGATTTTTGTTTCCACCTACGAATAATAGGTAACCTAGGTCCTGCACCCTTTGATTACTTGATAAGGGACGAATTAGTCACGATATTTACACTTCCTAACCATGCCAAAACAAGTGCCCACAATCGCGACAATTGGCTGTATGAGCTTAACCCTCCCGACCACCCTTCGACACCTTCGACACCACAATCCTACAAAGTTTACGATACCACAATGTCTGATGAGAGTGACCACGAGACCCCTCCTGGTTACCATGATGGTAACAACATCATAGAGGATGTTGATGCCCCTGCAATAACAAAAGGAGAATATGCTGAAAATTTGAATAAAATCTTTTCTACGCTGGATGTTTATCAGACGGACATTAATGGAATCAAGAACGAGTTGAAGGGCATGCGTATGGACGTCATAGGCTTAACTAATATAACTGTGGAGCAGTTTTATCACATAAATGCAGTTTTCGAAGATTTGAAGATGCGACTGGGATGAAGCAGCAGAATCAACACTTATTTTTACCTTGTGTTTTATGTTTCTAGGCAGTTTATGATTTCATTTTAAACAAGTTTATTCTTTACAGTTTTTAAAGTCCTGTTAGAAACATACATTTATTTCAATTTCAGTTTACTTTAATTTTATTTCAATATCAGTTTATTTTCATTTTCATTAAATTTACTGTGTGTTACATCGAATATTAAATTCACTGTTCGTATTATAATTTTGCAAAATTTTGTTATACGATGTATGTTGGAAATACTCTGCATGTATTAAATTACTGTGTTTTAATGTTTTGGAATTATACTGTTTCGTTCATTTCATAAATATGATTCTTTGCACCCGTAACGATCGTAACGTCCCCATGACGAGCGTAACACGCGTTTCACCGTGTTACGCCTGTTAGCCCACTGTGACGGTCGTCACGCGCGCTCAATAGCAGATTCTGCTATTACAGAAGTCGTTCCATTTCCCATTCATTCTTCCCTTTTTCCCAAAACCGTAACAGCACCCATTCAAATTTTCTCTTAAATTCCAACACTCCAACACTTAAACTCCATCACCCCACTACTTAATCCACATTGAAAACCCTTTCACGGTTCAATCTCTTGCATGCAATATGGCCAACAACCAGCAAATCCCCAATCTCACTTTCAGAGCCGGCGAGCAAGGTGAAATCCAACGACTCAAATTCCATAAGTTCCAACGCCGCGGTCTCCAACCTACTCGGTATGTTGACCTTGATTGATTGAGGAATTTGGGACTGCTAGACAGCATCCGACAACTTTTTCAAAATGTGAACCTATGGAACATATGCCGCCAACCGCAACCCATTTACGAAACTCTCACCTTGGAGTTTCTGAGTTCCTTTGCATACATTACCCCCACAGGTGCCACAAACCAACTCTCAGGCGTGGCCAAATTCCGTATGTTTGGCACTGAGCATCAGTTGTCCCAAACCGATATCGCACGGCTGCTCGGATTCAGCTCCGACGAAGATGTCCACCTCCAGGTGCCGGATAATTTCAGCGAGGAAGCTTTTAATTTATGGCACAGTATGACGGACATTCGTGTCGGATCTTATGACCACATCAACGCCACACTTATTCACAATCCGGCTATCCGATACTTTCACCGCATCCTCTGCAACACCATCTTCGCCCAAGACGGCAATCACAAGCTCAACTCCAAGGAGCTCTTCTTCATGCATTGCGCTTTCACCGGCCAGAAGATCAACACCGCCCCATTTTTATTGGCCCATATTCACTCTATTTGTGCTAGAGGCGAAAAACCCTTCTATTTCGGAGGGATTGTCACTTCTCTTGCCATAGCCCTGAATTATGGTGTCGCTCTCACAGATATGCCTTATATGGCACTGGCATTGCTGACTTTGGACCACTGCAAGGCCGCACACCTCATCTACAAGCGGGAGGATGGCAGATTCCATCCTGTGATCAGAAACATTGTTTATCATAACATTACTTTGCCTTGCAGGGACCGAATCGACCCACAAAACAGAGCCAACTGGTTATTCGATCCTGCAGCTCCCGAGGGCCGTGTTCCTACTCATGAAGACCAGCCTAATGCCCCCGCGGACAAAATGTAAGAAGAGCTGGACAGTGCGGCCCCCGTCCACGACATTCCAAGACCTTCATCCGCACCACCTCCTATTACTCTTGAAGAAGTTATACGCGCCATCCATCTGCAAAATCAAATGAGTGTCGCACTTGAAAGAAGACAACATGAACAATATGACTATTTATGTGCACAAAACACTCAGATTCTGACTGGCCAGCGGAGCATGAACGAGAGGTTGGATGAGGCCCTGTCTGAACTTAATGCCTTAAGGTTGGACGTCAGCACCCTTGGCTACCAGGACACTGATACCGAAGCCACGCCTACCAGGCGATCACACACCAGGAGTAGAGGACGTGGCCATCAGTAGTTTTTCTTATTTTCTAAGTAGTTTACTTTTTCTGTCTCTTTTTCTTTCTGTTTGTACTTGTATTTCCCCGCCTTTATACCGCAACATTGAGGACAATGTTGGATTTAGTGTGGGAGAGGTGCCTTTCCATCTACCATAAACAAGTAATTTTTTTACGTTATTTCTCAGTTTAATTTCTTCCACGCTTTATTTAGCCATACTAAAATTTTTTGCTTTATCTTCGCATCAGCCCGACATACCTATCTTAATGAAATCCTAGTTAAGGAAGCCGAGAACGATTCAACAAGATCGATACGGTTATGACACCTTAGACTTCCTACTTACGCGATCCGTTTCAATAACCATTATACCTATATCTTGAGTTTTAGTTCTAAAGTAACCCCTAATAGTTTATACTAGCAGTCAGCACCGTCATGACACAAACCACGTGGGGAGCCAATGAATATAAGTGTTTGATTCCTGATCAATGAAATATCCTTCTTATCTCGCTGCTAAAAAGAAGAAAAAAAATTGCACCAAAATACAAGGTCGCATATAAGAGATGAGCAATTAATGAAGGAGTCCATTGTTGGTTGGTTCAGAGGTATCTGGTTCTGAACTTGGCAGGGCGTGCTACGGCTCGATCCCCCACAACCTCCAATTTGGATAATATGTATAGGGTTGCCACATTCGTGTACCAGACCCTGTGCTAAAAGGATCAAAGTCACTAACCGGTTACTCCACTACGTGCGTGCTAAGACAAAGAGCTTAATGTGATTGCGCTAGAACAAAACCGGGTGAAATATATACGAGAAACTCTAGGCAGAATTATAACGGAACTATTGGACAGTTTGTTTGAAATGTAAGCCCATGACTTAGCCTATTGCTTGTGTCATTAGCGTATCGTTAGTGTTTCACTTAAGTATCGGTCGAACTGACGAGGATTTCCCGTAATTGCTTTAAAAACCAAAGGTATGCCATGCATGTGCGCTTGATACAACTTGTTCGATCTTTATAAATGATTATTTGCTTGAGAACAAGCAAAGGTTTAAGTATGGGGGGATTTGATAACGTGAAATTGTATCATATAATTAATATATTTTTAATCGATTTTCATAATGCATTAACCCATTTAACTCCCGATTGTTCCGAGTTTTTATGTCTTTTCACAGGTACAAAATGTTTCAAGTCAAATTAGTGAAAAAGGATCACATGAAGAAAGCTAACCAAAAAATCAGAAGAAAAAGAACTAAATCTGCAAAATCTGCAAACTTTGATGTTGTGACGGCCGTCACACCCCCATTACGAGCGTAACACGCTCACAACTTGAAGGACGCTCGGCACACATCATTGACGAACGTAACGCGCTATTTAAGCGCATTACGACCGTCACCTCCTCATGACGACCGTCACACGCGTAATTCAACGTTAGGCATAACAGAAGACGTGGGCAACGTAATGGATGTTTTCTTCTCCTACAATTTCTCAACTGCAGCAACGAACAGTCCGAGTCTTCCTCCACTCAAGCATGCAAGTCCATGTTCCTAAATTCTCTTAACTGCAAAAAATCCTCTTCTATAAATAGGAGGAATATTAATGGAACGGGGGAGAGTTTTTGCTACAGATTTTCTTGCCGAAGCCTTGCCAAAATTAAATACTGCATTTTTTTGTTCTTGCTTTACTTTTCCATTTTTCCAATTAATAACTATTTCCAACATTAGGAAATTGTTATTGTAGTCAGAATTTATTTCTAGCCTCAGAATTTGTTTCAAGTTCCGATTTCGAAGTTCCAATCTTGCCGACTTGTGGAAGAGGGAGCTTGACGAATAATATTGTTATTCAGGTTTTTATTAATCGCATTAAATTTTAATATAATTTTTTACATTTATTTATTTATTTATTTTATCATTAATGCTTTATTCTTTCCCGATTATATTTTCTGTATGTCTATTTCGAATACTATGACTAGCTAGTTTTCTAGAGTCAGGATGTAATAATAGTAACCGAATGGATTAAATTGTGCCTAAGCTAAAATCTAAATTAACTTAATTCTGGCTGTGAATTTTTATAATTAAAATCAATCTTTTTGTTACGAGAGTAAGAAAAGTAAAATAGGTTAGAATCGAGACCATGAGAGTGTGAGGTTTTAACCGGATAGCTAAAGTTAGGCATTTGATTTAAATACAGCGAGAGCGCTTTAAAACGAATTAGATTTTATTAAGTTTTCAAAAAGTATTTTCTAAACACTTATGGGCTAGCGAGAGCAGGCATAGGGATTTAGGGGTATAATCCGAGATAAGACCACGAGAGTGTGAGTTGAGGGTTTTTAAACTGATAATTTCTATAGAACCATCTAAGTTAAACACCTTTATATGCTTAGGTTCGATTAGATCCACTTAGGTTCACTACATTACATACCGATCGTTTTATTATTATTATTCCCTTAATTCGATTTATTTTTCCCTTACCTTAAGCTCTAAACAACCAAACGTGACAACATCCGCCTTAGCTAAACTACCAAACCTTTATAGCACTAGAGTGATTACAAAGTCCCTGTGGGTTCAACATCTTTTTATTACTACCGCGATAGGTTGTGCACTTGCAGTTAAGATACCGTTAGACACATTAGGTCGATCGCGAACATCAATAACTTCGAAAATCCGATCAACCAAGCCGAGGACGAAGGTAAGGAGGATTGTGAGGTGCCTGGAGAGCTTGCTTGGCTGTTACAGTAGAAAGAGAGGGCTATACAGCCTCATGAAGAGCCAGTTGAGACGATAAACTTGGGCACAAAGGTAGATAGAAAGGAAGCCAAGATCGACACAAATCTGGAGAGTAAAGTCAAACAACGGTTGATACAGTTGTTACACGACTATGTTGAAATCTTCGCCTGGTCATATGAAGACATGCCTGGTTTAGACACTGATATTGTGGTACATCGTCTACCGACTAAAGAAGATTATCCTCCGATTAAGCAGAAAATCCTTCGTATGCGCCCTGAAATGTCAGAGAAGATCAAAGCAAAGGTTATGAAATAGTTCAATGCTGGATTCCTAGCTGTCACCTCCTATCCGCAGTGGGTTGCTAATGTTATTCCGGTACCAAAGAAAGATGGCAAGGTACAGATGTGTGTGTGGATTATAGAGACCTGAACAGGGCAAGCCCCAAGGATGATTTTCCGCTTCCCCACATCGATGTTCTAGTTGACAACACCAAACAAGATAAGATCTTTTCCTTCATGGATGGTTTCTCTGGGTACAATCAGGTCAGGATGGCTCCCGAAGACATGGAGAAGACAACCTTCGTCATGCAGCGGAGAACTTTCTATTACAAGGTGATGCCTTTTGGGTTGAAGAATGCTGGGGAAACTTATCAGCGATCCATGGTAGCATTGTTCCATGATATGATCCATCATGAGATAGAGGTTTATGTTGATGACATGATAGCCAGGTCCCAAACTGAAGAAGAACACATTGATCATCTACAAAAGCTGTTTGACAGGTTGAAGACGTATAAGTTGAGGTTGAATCCAAACAAGTGCACCTTCGGGGTAAGATCTGGTAAACTACTGGGGTTCATCGTTAGTGACAAAGGTATTCAGGTAGACCCTGCAAAGGTGAAGGCCATACAAGAGATGCCGGCTCCCCGTACTGAGAAGGAGGTTAGAGGTTTCTTGGGACGCCTAAATTATATCTCCATGTTCGTTTCCCATATGACTTCTACTTGCGAGCCAATCTTCAAGCTCCTAAAGAAGGATCAAGTGGTAAAATGGAATGACGAATGCCAAACTTCTTTCGAAAGAATCAAGGAATACCTTCATGAACCACAAATTTGGATGCCTCCGATTGAAGGAAGACCTTTGATATTATACTTAACAGTGTTAGACAATTCAATGGCGTGTGTACTGGTGAAGCATGACGAGTCTGGTCGAAAAGAGCATGCAATATACTACCTTAGCAAAAAGTTTACCGACTGTGAGACAAGATACTCACTGCTCGAGAAAACTTGCTATGCTTTGGCATGGGCTGCTCGCCGACTAAGACAATATATGTTAACCCACACTACTTTGTTGATATCTAAGATGGATCCGATCAAATACATCTTCGAAAAGCCCACTCTCTCCGGAAGAATAGCAAGATGGAAAATGATCCTAACCGAATACGATATCCAATATACAACCCATAAAGCAATTAAAGGAAGTGTATTGGTTGATCATTTGGCTCATCAGGCCGTGGATGACTACCAGTCCATGAATTTTGAGTTTGCGGACGAGAATATTATGCTAGTGACAGACCACGAAGAACCTGGACTGGATGAAGGACCTGAAAGAGGATCCCGATGGACTTTGGTTTTTGACGGAGCTTCGTACGCACTAGAAAATGGCATTGGCGCTGTAATCATATCTCCTGAGGGATGTCATACTCCTTTCACCGCCCGACTATGCTTCAACTGTACTAATAACATGGTGGAGTATGAAGCCTGCATCATGGGTCTCAAAGCTTCTATCGACCTAAGGATCAAATTCTTGAGCGTCTTCGGGGATTCAGCCTTGGTGATAAGTCAGATCAAAGGAGAATGGGACACGAAGCACCCAATCTCATTCCGTACAAGGAACATGTACTGACATTGCTCCCACACTTTGAGGAGGTAACCTTTGAACACTTCCAACGGGAGGAGAATCAGTTAGAGGACGCTCTAGCTACCATGTCTTCTATGTTCAAGGTCAGATGGGACAATGAAGCTCCCCAAATCACCATCGAGAGGTTGGATGAACCAGCATACTGTTGTGAAATTGATACTGAAGAGGTAGCAGATAAACCTTGGTTTCATGAAGTAAAAAGTTATCTTGAAGCTCAAGAGTATCCCGAGGGGGAATCTGTCAACGACAAAAAGTTTCTGAGAAGGTTCGCCTCGAAATTCTTCCTCAGTAATGGAATACTCTACAAGCGCAACCACGACTCTACCTTGCTGCGGTGTGTAGAAAAGAGCGAAGCAAAGAAGATTATTTCGGATCTGCACAAAGGTACCTTCGGAACCCATTCAAGTGGACATACCATGGCTAAGAAGATCCTACGGGCAGGATACTATTGGTCCAACATGGAAGCAGATTGTTATCAGAACTCCCGAACCTATCATAAATGCCAGATCTATATTGATAAGATACATGTGCCTCTGGTTCCCTTAAATGTATTGACAGCTCCTTGGCCCTTTGCAATATAGGGCATCGACATGATCGGAGAAATTAGACCTACCACTTCCAATGGGCATCGCTTCATCCTGGTGGCCATTGATTACTTCACGAAGTGGGTTGAAGCTACCTCCTTTGCTACTGTTACCGAGAATGTTGTGGCGAGGTTTATCCAGCATAACCTAATCTGTCGTTACGGTGTGCCGGAGAGAATCATCACTGACAATGGTACGAATCTCAATAACACGATGATCACCGAACTCTGTAAGCAATTCAGGATACAACATCATAACTCTTCTCCCTACCGTCCGAAGATGAATGGCGTTGTCGAAGCGGGTAACAAGAACATCAAAAAGATCATACAGAAGATGACGGTGATATACAAAGACTGGCATGAGATGTTACCGTTTTCTCTTCATGGGTACCGTACCTCAGCATAAACATCAACATGGGAAACACCCTACTCTCTGGTATACAGCATGGAGGCTGTCCTGCCTATTGAGGTCTAGATCCCTTTTCTAAGGATCCTGAAGGATGCGGGCTTGAACGAAGACGACTGGATCCAGACTCGACTTGATCAACTGAATCTGATTGATGAGAAGAGACTTACTGCTGTCTGTCATGGTCAAATGTATCAAAAACGGATGATCAAGGCTTTCAACAAAAAAGTCAGATGCCAAGAATGTCAAGTCGGGGATCTAGTAATCAAGCGCATCATACTGCCGCAAGGTGATCCCAGGGGAAAATGTACTCCCACATACGAAGGGCCATTTGTGATTAAAAACATTTTCTCGGGTGGAGCCATGATTCTAACCACCATGGACGGTGACGACCTTCCGCACCCTGTCAATGCAGACATAGTGAAAAGATACTACGCATGATTAAAGACCCGCTAGGTTGACTGGCCTAGGCAAAAATAAGGGCTTCCCAGTGAACCAAGAGATTTCGGGCAAAATTAGGGTTGAAAACGAAAAAATCTGTACACTCGGCAAGTCGAAAACCTGAAAAGGCGGCTTAGGCAAAAAAGGGTATCCCGGTGGACTGAAAACCCGAAAGGGCGGTCCAACCAAAAGTTAGGGATTTAAAGCGTATCACTAGGTCCCATTGGATCACCTTGCGACCTGACTTCAGTATCAACTATCAAGCTCGAACGACACCAATCAATCCAGTCAACTTCGGACAAGCAACGAAGTGATGAAACACTCGAAGATATAGAGGCAATAGCAGAATTGAAACTCAATGGGATTATTATGCATAGCTATTTTATTCTCTTTGTACACAATATTGTATAGCTTTCATTTTCATGGCAACTTTCTCTTACTAGAGCGCCAACTTCCTTGTACAAAAACGCCTGTTATAGGCCAACTTCAGAAATTAATGTAAGTCATTTTTACGAAATCATTTGTTTTTATTTTTCTATTTTGTTTCGAAAAAAGTCCAATGATTTATTCTTGACATATGCATTTGAATATAATCGCTATTCGCAAATATCCACATAGGAAACGGAAAGACAATTGCTCGTAACTTAAGAAACAGGGGCAAAAACTTAAAAAAAAATCATCATGTCAAGCCCGATAGTTACTCTATTCAGCAGGTACAGGGGCAGAGATAGCTTTGAAACGAAATCACCATTACATGCGGCTCAGTGACATCTACACTTCCCATGGAGTAGAGGTAATCAAAGAGTTAATATCGGTTTCCCTAAATAGGAGTTACTATCCCCATCCAAATTCCTTCAGAGAGCCGACATCTATATTCCCCAGCCGTATTTTATAGTCGCAAGCGGTTCATAAATTTGTCTCCCAAGCAGAGTTTATTTCTCTTCACACAGAAGCTCACTCCCCAACAAAGCTTACTATTTTAGCTACAGAAGTTCACTTTCCAACAAAGTTATTCCCCGCAGAGTTATTCTCAAGCAGAGTCTCTCCCCGACAAAATATCCGTAAACAAGGAACAAATCCCCAACATAATCATCTTCGATTCACCATCCCCGACATAAATGAAGGGTTCAACGTCCTAACACTCTCCAGCAGCAGTCAGGGATTTATTTTCCCCGACTAAAATTACCGCAAGAGCATCTCATATTCATACATCATGGCATACACATACATATTGCATACAACATTAATCTCATTTATTTTGAGAACATCATCACACAATGTGGTTCATGCATCGCATATAATTAATCTTGTACCTTTTCAGGAAGTATGGTTATCATCAACAATTCCAATAACTCAGGATTAAATGCATGAAGTTATACATGTCACGTTTGCGGACAACTAATGGAAAATTAATTCCCGAAACCAAATGGGTCAACTAACCTACATGATCAGACGAAGTAACCCTACTATCCAGGTTCCTTCCCATAAGCCCTACTATCCAGGCTTTCATCTCGAAGTAACCCTACTATCCAGGTTCCTTCCCATAAGCCCTACTATCCAGGATTTCATCTCAAAGTAACCCTACTATCCAGGTTCCTTCCCATAAACCCTACTATCCAGGCTTTCATCTCGAAGTAACTCTACTATCCAGGTTCCTTCCCATAAGCCCTACTATCCAGGCTTTCATCTCGAAGTAACCCTGATATCCAGGTTCCTTCCCGTAAGCCCTACTATCCAGGCTTTCATCTCGAAGTAACCCTACTATCCAGGTTCCTTCCCATAAACCCTACTATCCAGGCTTTCATTTCGAAGCAACCCTACTATCCAGGTTCCTTCTCACAACCCTACTACCCAGGATTCCATTTTGAAGCAACCCTACTATCCAGATTCCTTCTCTCTTATCTCCAGACAACAGTTTATAACACTGTAAGACCTAGACCCCACTAGATACAGTCGATTTCACATTTATCCAGTAAGTCACTGTGCAGCCTGGACCCTGACCATACATGCAGTTTACTTCCACCTCCTAAATCAAGAGTTAATTCCCCAGTAGAGTAGCGGACAATCGAAGCTCCTAGCCTCTATTTCCCAAGACATAAATCAACATTCCCCGGTGAAGTTCTCCTCAACGGCAGTTATAGGAATTCTCGCAAAGGAATCTCTTATGCAACCAATATCTTTTCTGGATGGCATCTTTAAACCCATCTTCGATGACTCTCCATCACCTTCAAAATGGAACCTATAATTCTATTCCCGATATTATCGACTGACACTCACTTCATGTGAGTTCAAATTTCCGGGCACTCTAGTGTTCAATCATCTTTCACCTTCAGATCCGAAAGGCAGACAAGCCAATCTACATCCCCGGGTTTAAGAAGATTGAACAGGGGAAGTTGTTGTACCCCAAAATTTGCCCTCTCATTTCTCAAAAGGTCATTCTAGACCCTTAGGTTTGCTTCTGGTAAGTTTCAAGTCTCAGATTACAATTTTCTAAAAAAGGTCATTCACAAGGGCAAAATGGTCAAATGCACACTAAAAATTCAAACTTTGACTTTTGGATCAAAAATCAAGTTTCAACAATTATATTTCATCAAGACATGAAATTAGTTCATCAAAATCAGAAGTCAGAAATTACTTTGAAGAAAATCAAATTTTCTAAACATTTAGAAAATTTTCTAAGTGTTAAGAGAATATGGTACTTCAGAACTTCTAAGCCAGCCTCCATGCAAGTGCGGTCAGAATTTGAAAACACGATTCAGAGCATGATGCTTCAATTAGAACATGTGGAACCGATGCTCTTCGGTCAGAACATGATTCTTCAGCACATGAAGGCTATGTTCAACGCTTCGATCAGAACATCACCCTTCGAGTCTCACTCTGTTCTCCTATGATCAGAACATCACCAAATCCCAAAACCTCATTTGAGCAAGCTGCTACACTGCTATAGCACAATCCTGCAACCAGCTGCCATAACACTCCAAATTGTTGCTGATCTAGTCCACGCCTACATTTTTCTCAAACCCTATATTTGCACCAAATTAGCATACAAGAAACTGTGATAAAAAAGCAATGGAACATTATACTAAAAAGGTTTAAATCCCATTTGTTTTTCCCCCTAAAACCACAACAAACTCACCTATAAATAAGTTGCTCCATCACACTTGCAAGGGGCTGGGTTTTGGAAAGAGAGAATCATTAAAGAGAGAAAAGAAAACAGTAAAGCATTCGTAAACTCATAATTCCCAAACAAAACCAAAACCTTTGTTATTCCCTTTTGAATCAAAGAACATAGCATTTTCTGTCCCGTTGCTCTTGCTAATTCTAGAACACCTGAAGGCACTAGCTCAAGTCCCCAATACACGTTTCAGATTCAAGGTAAGTCTTTCTGACTTTGCATCTTTTCATTCAGAACATCAATAATGTGTAAATATCATAGTATTTATGTTGACCATATTGTTACATAAGTAGAAGAAACTGTGGATCAGAACTTCTTGAATAGAGCTAGATTCAAAATTAGGATTAGAACTTCTATAAACTGTTGTGCTCTTTTTATCTTTCTTATTTTCTGCTTGTTAAGAACTGAATAAATTGCTGATGTACTGATTAATATGAGGAAAGAGTTGAAGTGTAACACAAAACTTCTAACATTTTACTCACTGTTTAACAAAACACAGAACTTCAGATTTTCACTCATTGTTTAGCATAACACATAACTTCTGAGTTCTTCTCGCTGTTACCACACACTGAACTTCTGATTTTCACTCGTTGTTAACACACACTGAACTTCTGATGTTCACTCATTGTCTTAGCACATACTGAACTTTTGAGTTCTCCTCACTGTTTTAATTCACAGAAATTCTAAAGACTTTCTCACTGTTCTAACACTCAGAAATTCAGCACGTAGCAACCCAGAACCTCTGTGGTTTCCCTCTAACGTTTCGTGTAGGACCTCAGAGTGTATCAATCCAGAACTTCTGATTTCCTTTGACGTTTCTTTCCAAACCACAGCGCGCCCGGCGTCAGAACTTTTGATCCCCTTTGTTTTGCTTTCAACAACATGCTAATCCTATCTCTCATTATTTCCCTTTTTAGGATTTTCAATATTAATACCATTTTTATTTTTATAAAAAAGACATAAAAATATTTTATCTTTATTAATTAATTTATTTCTTTTTCTTAATTTATTAAGACAAAAAACCATTTTCTAAACAAGTCCTTTTTCTTCCTTGCATTGTACATTTCAATATGGTTGTAATAGTTAATTATGATTTAAATTCTTGCAACCCTCCATTTGTAAATTTGTACCCCATCCCTAAATGATGTAATAGCGTAGGACCTTTACATTTCCGTAATTTATTGCTTCTGAACATAAATGCTAGTAATTAGGGTGTGTATGGAAAGACATGAAATCAATAAATAGATAACCCTAATCAAGACTAAATGCATGTAAATCAAACACACTTGCACACTAGCACCCTTAGGGTAATCCCATTTTGTTTCCTATTGGAGAATAGTCATGTCCCTCGAATATGGACGTTTTAGCAAAGACCCTCAATAAAAGATCGTAGTCCCTAGATGACCCTCGATGTTTCCTTCGGTAAACGATCTAGTCCCTAAACGACATTTCTAAAATGTCCCATAGGTTGCCTTCTATGACTACATAAAAATTTCCCATGCCCGTCCCTTCACATCCGACGACGGGGCTTCTTACCAAAACAATGGTAAGATAGCCATATCAAAAGGAGAAAGAAAAGAATACCTAAGACCTTTTGAGTAGGTAGATTTCTCTTAGTTGCTCACCTGCCCACAATAAAAACATTTTAAACACCAACACACTCATTTGAAACGTTTTCAAAAAAACAAACACCTTTTGAACTATTTTTAAAACAACACTTTGTATGCGTTCTTATAGAAATGAGAACCATTACAAAGACATTTTCAAAATACTTTCAAAAAAACCACAACACAAACACATTCAAACAAAAGCAATTGATCTAGCAATAAACTAAGATCCCGTAGATAACTACGGATGAAAAGGGTGCTAATACCTTCCCTTTTCATAATCTACCCCCCGAACTCAGAAAACATCTCTAAAGGTCTTTCCTGTTCTTTTCAGTCTTTCCTTATTAGATAAAAGAAAAGTCGGTGGCGACTCTTGCTATCTGCAACAGTTGCGACAAAACACAAAGAACCAGGTCAGTTCTCCCACCGCATTACATGCATCATAGCATGTAGATTGAATTATGTGTTTTTCACAAAAATGGCTTGTAATTCAAGAATGGATGCCCAACTTCATGCCTTTGAATCTCCTAGCTCAAATATGATAAATTCATGCTCTTGAATGTTTTGGAAAGCTTGAACCATTTTCTACAACTTCCATGTTGACCATTTTTGCTAAATCAAACTGGAACTAGATGAAAATTGGCCAAGAAGTTGAGATAAAAACTGACCAAAACCTGTTGAAAATTTCTCTAAGTGTTAGATGAAAATTCATGACTTCATGGGCCTGTATCTTCAAACCTAAGCATTTTTTGAACATGAACCCTCCAATACAAAGTTGTAGAATTCATCAAGATCTACAACTTTCATTTTTAAAGTTTTCTTTGAATCATCTTGCATCTTGGTGAAAAAGTGTCATGAAGTACTGAAATTATCAAGTGTAAAAAACACTCAAAATTTCTAAGTATTGGAAAATTTGACTTTTTGTTGACTTTCTTGAATTTCTTGATTCTTGATGGTCATGTTTGATTTTTTTGATGGTCTTGATAAATTTTGATCTTTGAAATTTAATGTTGACCGAAAAGTCAAAGTTTGACTTTTCATCAGTTGATCCAAATTTCAATTATCAAACCTTTGATCCTGAGAACTGATTCGAGCCATGAAATTAGGTCAACATGTTGCGTTTGAGTTCTTGAGATTATGCTTTAAGCCATAAGGTCATGTATTAAGTCACAAGTTAATGATCGGTCATTCTCAGTCAAAACCCTAATTTGGAGGCTCAATGCTTGGGAGGTGAGCTTGTCTGATTAAAATCTGGGAGAACCCTTGAGCAATTGAGGTCTTTGGTGAGAAATGTCTTGAGAAAGGAGAGGGAAAATTTTGGGGTACAACAGTTGCCCATGTTCAATCTTCTTAAACCTGAAGAGTTAGATTGGTATGCTCGCCATTCGTAACTTGAAGGTGGAAGATGATTGAACACTAAAGTGCCGAGAAATTTGCACTCGCTGGTGCTACTAGTTGATTGTATAGGGAACGGGCTTATAGATGCCATTTGGAGAGGTGATAAAAAGTTATTGGAGATGGGCTTATAGATGACACCCAAAGTAATTGTTTGATAGATATTGGAAGAAGTGTCAGAATAAATCTTTGGTCGATTTATACTGAAACAAGTAGATGTCTGAATTTGTCTTTGACTGGGTAAGAATAAAAAAAATCTTAGGGTCGATTTGACTGAACCAGGGAAAGTGTCTACTGAAATAGAATTAGGATAAATTACTGGTTGATTTAAACTGAACCAGTAGAGGTCTTAAAATGGTCTTTAACTGGATATCGAATCGGCATAAATCTTAGGATCGATTTAGTTCAACAGAGAAAGTGTCTATAAGAAACAAATTAGGAGAAATCATTGATCAATTTAAACTGAACCAGCAGAGGTCTTGAATAATCTTTAACTATATGACGAATCAGTATATATCTTCGGAGCAATTTAACTGAACCAGAGAAAATGTCTACCATAACAGAATCAGGATAAATCATTGATTGATTTAAACTGAACCAGCAGAGGTCTTGAATAATCTTTAACTGGATGACAAATCAGTATAAATCTTCGGAGCAATTTAACTAAACTAGAGAAAGTGTTTACAAGAACGGAATCATGATAAATCATTAGTCGATTTAAACTGAATCAGTAGAAGTCTTGAATAATCTTTAACTGGATGACGAATTAGTATAAATCTTCAGAGTAATTTAACTGAACCAGAGAAAGTGTCTATCGGAATGAAATCAGGATAAATCATTGATCGATTTAAACTGAACCAACAGAGGTTTTGAATAATCTTTAACTGAATGACGAATTAGTATAAATATTCAGTGATTTAATTGAACCAGAGAAAGTGTCTACCGGAACAGAATCAGGATAAATCATTGGTCGATTTAACCTGAACCAGCAGATAAAATATTTGTCGCTGATGGTATTCATCTGATGACTGTTCTTCCCTGAAAAGTTAAAGAATTAGTTGTAATGCAATGTCATGATGCATGCATTGAGTAATAATGTTCCCAAAATAAACGAGATTGTACTATATGTGTTTGTATGCATATGTCATGATGTATGAATGTGAAATGTTATTGAAGTGTATTTTTATCTGGGAAAATAAATACTTGACAACTGTTGGGGAGATTTGGGAAGCTAAATTTCAAACTACTGTTGGAGATGAAGAGTATGTGTAACTTGTTTTAGAAAGCTTCCGCTGGGAATGTTGTTTGACGAAACTCTGTGGGGAATATTGATTTTTTTCTTGGGGAGTAGAGTTCAGGAGCTTTAGTTGACCATGGCTCTACCGGGGAATTTAATTCTCATATGCCCTGACTGGGGATAAAAGAGATGATAAGACTTCTGATCATCTGGGGAGGATGGAGTTAAATGGTATCTGGTTGAGTTCCAAGCTTCGCAACAACTTTTGGTGATAGTATCAACTCTGTTGGAGAAGAGGGGTTCTTGTCAATGATGTGTAGTAGTCTGAGGAATATACTCAAGCTGGGGAGATTGTATTCTTTCGGGGAAATAAAACTTGTTGAGGAAGATATTCTGGAGATTTCACTGGGGAAACAAATTCTTCCGGGGAAGAACTTTGCAAGGTTTCTCTTTCAGTTTTTGAAGACCAAACCCGGCTGAGGAAGAGAAATTTCGGGAGATATGCTGATTGGAACTCCGAAAGGGAATTATGGAGAATTTATTCGGTGCGGAATAATCTCATAGAGGTGGCTCTAGAGACTTTACTGGGATCCCCTTATGAAAGGGATTATGTGGGGATTTATGGACTACTTGAGTGTCATCTCAATTCCTGGAGTTCTGAGAAAATGTTTATTCCTATTCTTATGTATATATTTGTTAACAGCTAATCATGTTCATATGCATATGTTCATTTAATTTTAGTCATTGGACGTTTTTTCAATAAATAAAAAAGTGCACTTCAAAGTATATTTGTATTGATAATTTGCCCATAAACATGAATTTTTGTACAAAGAGACAGAAATCTTAGTAAGAGGAAGTCGTCGTGAAATGAAAAGAATACAAAGTGAAAACAAAAATGTATAGCCATGTGGAAGTGATCTTATTGGGTTCCAACTCTGCTATTGTCCCCATGTCTTCGAACATCATCTCTTGCTGTCGGAAGAAGTTAATTGAACTGATCTTGTACCATTTGAACTTTTGACCTTGGTAATAAAGCTGGTTGTAATGATCCAACGGGACATAGTCGTATGCTTTAATCCCTAACTTTTACCTGGACCTCCCTTTCGGGTTTTCACTCCACGAGGATACTCTTTTTTTCCCAATCCACCCTTGCGGGTTTTCAACTTGTCGGGTGTACAATCTTTTGTATATATCCCTAATTTTTTCCCGAAACTTTTAGTTCGTCGGGATGCCCTTATTTTTTCCTAGGTATGTCAACTTAGTGGGTCATTCTTATGCATAGTATTTTTAGACTATGTCCGCGTTCATAGGGTGCGGGAAATCTTCGTCGTCCATAGTGGTTAGCATCATAGCACCGCCAGAGAAAACTTTCTTAACAACAAATGGCCCTTAGTAAGTGGGAGTCCATTTGCCCCTGGGATTGCCTTGTGGTAGAATGATGCATTTTATTACCAAGTCGCCAGCCTGGTATACTCGATGTTTGATCTTCTTGTTGAATTCCTTGATCATACGTTTTTGATAAATTTGACCATGACAGACATCAACCAGTTTCTTTTCATCAATCAATTTCAACTGATCCAACTTAGTCTGAATCCATTCATCTTCGCCTAAGTCTGCTTCTTTCATAATCCTTAGAGAAAGAATCTAAACTTCGACAAGCGGGACAACTTCCATGTCATAGACTAAATAGAATGGGGTTGCTCCAGTTGATGTTCGTGTCGAGGTACAGTAGCTATGAAGAGCAAATGGTAGCATCTCGTTCCATTCTTTATAGGTCACCACCATCTTCTGCACAATCTTCTTTATGTTTTTATTGGAAGCTTCCACTACACCATTCATCTTAGGTCTGTAAGGAGAAGAGTTGTGATGCTTGATTTTTAAATGCGTACAAAGTTTAATAATCATGGCATTGTTGAGGTTGGTTCCGTTGTCGGTGATGGTCCTTTTAGGGATGCCATATCGGCAGATGAGGTTATGCTTGATGAATCGGGCTACAACGTTCTTAGTGAATGAGGCAAATGAAGAAACTTCGACCCATTTAGTGAAGTAGTCAATAGCAACGAGGATAAAATAATGTCCATTAGAGGCGGTGGGCTTGATCTCTTCAATCATGTCAATGCCCCACATTTCAAATGGCCATGGAGCAGTTATGACGTTCAAAGGAATTGGAGGCACATGAACCTTGTCGGCATAGATTTGACACTTATAGAAAGTCCTCGAGTGGTGGTGACAATCAGTTTCCATAGTCGAACAATAGTAACCAGCCTTCAAAATCTTCTTGGCCATATTGTGTCCACTAGAGTGAGTATCGAAGATACTTTCATTCATGTCTTCCATGATTTTCTCTGCCTACTTCTTATCCATACAACGGAGCAGAGTAGAATCATGGTTGTGTTTGTACAGAATCCCATTGCTTAGGAAGAATTTGGATGAGAACCTTCGCAGGAATTTCTTGTCATTGATTGATGCCCCTCAGGGTATTCTTGTTCTTCAAGATACTTCTTCACCTCATGATACCAAGGCTTCTCCTCATCAGTTTCGATCTCATAACAGTGCGCAGGTTCGTCGAATTTTTTGATTGTAATTCTGGGAGCTTCGTTGTCCCAATTGACCTTGAACAAAGACGAATGTTGTACCCAAAAATTTGACCTCCCATTTTTATTCAAGGCATACTCATTAAGATCCCCAATTTCTCAAGGTTGACCAAGAATTGATCAGATAAATTCTCCTCATAAGCAAAGGCCTTTCAACTAATTTCACTTTTCACCAAGATGTGTGAGTTCCAAAGCTTCAAATTATTTCCATGACACCCTATATGCCTCAGAATAATGGCACAACTGGAAGAAAGAAAAGAAGTGCACATGAGAAAGTGTAGATCGAAGGCTGAAAATATGCCTAAGGGCTTTTGGTTCAAAGCAGCTTCGACAGCAGTATGCAGGCTAATTTAATGCCCAACAAAACACTAGGAATGAAGGAGGGCTAGTTCGAAAGAAAGTGTGAGGAGGAATTTATGAAGCCTTCGATTGGGAGAGATGGTAATGAGCGCCATCGAAAGGTTCATTTTCGAACAAGGAGATGTAAGCCATTCGAAGCGTTACAAGGAAGACACCTTTTGATTGACATGTTGCCTGAATGGGCGCTTCAAAAAGAAGAACATTTGGAATTCAAAAATATTTTATCTTATCCAAAGAAACACGTGGGAATCTATTGGTTCAAAGGACATGCCATCTTCAAGCATGGCGTGATCGAAGGACAGTTAGAGATGAATCATCCAAATATGAGTCATCTTAGAGTTTTAGGGATCAATGTATTTCAGGCATGTTCCTGAATAGGCAAGGAAGGAGTTGAGTAATCAAAGTAACGGCTTGGTGCTGATAAGTCATCCTTTGATTGGCGCATATAAGCTATATTCACCAATCGAAGGTGAACTAGTGATCAACAAGAAATATATTTTTGTAGACATAAGCAAAGGGTGGGAGTTGGAATCAAAGAGCCACATGCACAAATACATTCGAAGGAGATGACAAAATGAAGCTTCGACAGACCAAGAGGAAGAGGTGGTCAAATTGAAGGAAAGGAAATCGAAAGGAATAAGAACTGTTCGATTGGGATAATTGGATAGCTTTTAGATCAAGCAACTAAGGCAGATAGTGGCTCAATCGAAGAAGCCACAAAGATGAGACCTTATACCATTCGAATTGGAACTCATAACCTACTAAGAACAAAACTTGGGAGCATTCGAAAAGTCAAGATGTGGGAGTGAAACCTGTCCAGGTTCACTCAAAACCCAAAATGGTAGAAAATCATCAACAATGGCCACCTTTTAAGACTTTCGATTCTTCCTTCAAAGCCATGGTTAATGGTTGATTCTTGCCATTTTCGTTTATCACTGCACCCCTATAAATACAGAGCTAAAGCGAAAGCAAAAGAGGACAGACACACATTGCCTATACACAACGAATAGCCTACACGCACAAGTAGCCTAAAGGAGCCATACCAAAATTTCTCAAAAAATCTACAAAGTTATAAAAATTCGGAACACCCCTTGCAAGCACCCTTGGTCCAAACTAGTGGCTATACATTACTCCCGAGGTTCTCAAGAACACCTCCAGCACCTTGGCTAAGCAGTTCCACGTTTAAAACCGCAGATCCAAGCATATCGGTCGTAAGTATACTCTTGAATTTCAATTTTTTGATCTAAGCATAGCTAATGGATTTAATGTGTTTTTTCGTGCTAGTGATGAAGTTTTAGACAGTTTGGAACCATCATATACGAGCCCTAACATCAGAACATAGACATGCTATCATTAGGGCATCCAGAACCTCTTCCTTCGAATCTCATGATTTAGGACGTTTCAGGCTAAAATAACCTTAGATTTGGAATCAGGAGAAGATTTTAAGGGGGGTAGGATGGATTTTAATCTTTGAAGTTTGTTATTTTTGCAGGTTAATTTTTGAGCCTACCGTAGAAGACAACCAAAGAGTTGACTCTGGTGGGCTGACTCTGTTTGCCCAAACGTCACACTCCTATTGGTCCATTCAGTCACCGTGCACATTTTTTTATTCAAATATATTTCTGACTTGGTTTCACATATATTATTATTTTGTTATTTGTATAAATGAATGACAAGTTAACTAAGTGGTGAGACAAGAGCGTGCAATAGGTAAGGACCTGAGTTCGATATCCAGATCTGAATTTTTATTTTCTAATATGTTTCTTGCAGATCCAGTGCTCCCAACCCCCCATGCCCACACCATATACCATCAGATCATCTCCATCTGATCCAGATCTGAAGGCCTCAGATGCGTGCCTCACCATGAACCCTCAAAGGGCTAGTAACATAGGATCAGACGTAGCTTTGGGCTCCCTGATTTGGGCCTTACAAATTTCAAATCTCACCCCCCATTTACTTCAACACCAGGTCCATTTTCTTATATTTTTTAATTCTTTTTTAGTTTATTATTTTCAAAAATCATTTTTATTTAATCATAAAATCAGAAAAAATATAAAAAACTTAGGTTTAGATTTTATTTATTAAAATTAATTTTCATATTTAATTTAGTTAATTATTTTAACTTATTTTCTTAATTTAAAATCAATAGACTTAGGATTTAATTGATTTCAATTCTATTTCTAAGACAAAAATGCCAAAAAATATTAGATTTGCTTAGAATTTATATTAACTAATAATTTTCTTTTCTTTCTTATTTTAATTATTTAGATTTAATTTAATTTAATATTTTCCCTAATAAAAAAAATGACAAAAATAATTTTCTTTTACATAGACTTTTTTAGGGTTTTAGACGTCCTTTCCAATTCGCGTGTGTTCAAATACTTTCGCATTATTATTACCTTTTCTTATTATTGTACCTGCTTCCCGGTTTGTAATAGTTAAAAACTAGGACATTTACTACTCTTACTTTCCCAATTTTTTGGACTTGTAATTTCCCCCCTCCCTGAAGCCATGTAATAGTTAGGTTTAAATTCCGCACTTTAAATTCCTGTACATATATTAACTGCTTAGATGTATGGTGATAGGATTGCATGGTAAGAAATTTAAAACAAAAATGTTAGCAAACCTAACACAAAGATAAATAACTGAAACACAATGCACTCGCACATGTGCACCTTTAGGGTACCCCCACTTTGGTTGCCTTCAGATTAAAATAGTAAAAACTCTCGAAACATGAGAGATTTTAGTGGCTACCCTCCGGTTTAAAGATCTAAAAAACGACCCTCTCGATGTTGCCTCAATATGATCTTAAAACCCTAGGGTGGTTACTAAAGTATCTTTCCCAGTTGCCTTTGTGACTGTAACAATGACCCTTTGAATGTCCCTCAAACATCCAACGATAAGGCTACCTACTCACTTATAGTAGGACATCACTGTCTAAAGGAAAAGAGGAAAAGAACAAACCCTTTCGAGTAAAGTAGATAGTTCTTAGATGCTTGCTCAATTTTTTTTCACATACACAAAACTCTTTAAAAAAACATTTTCAAAACTCTTCGTATATGTTCTCAACAACACGAGAAACATTATGAAGTTTGCCGCACTAAGGCGTCTGAAATTCTGGCTGCAGATACTCAATGTCACAGTCAATGTTATGACACCATATCTGACTTTCTATAAGACAGTAAATACAAAAACAGTAAAGAACACAGTCAATTGTTTAACCAGTTCAGTGTGAAACAACACCTACTCTGGGGGCTACCAAGCCAGGGAGGAAATCCACTATAAGAGATATTAATTCAGGAATAAACCAACCAGTTTATCTCCTTCACTTAAGACCTACCCAATGCAACTTCAATCTAAGTTCTACTTAAACCTGAGTTCCTACTCACTCCCCCTCAATCACAGCAGTGATACTTAAAGCAATTGACTAATGAATTAATGAAGACACTCTTCAAAACATACACTTGATTATGCTTCACAGCTTTTTAATCAAGTAACACAAACACTCTTGCTTCACAGCTTTGAGTGATACATAAACCTAACTTGACTTTGCTTCAAAACTTTAGTCAAGAGACACAAAACACTCTTGCTTCAAAGCTTTGAGTGGTACAAAAACCCTTACAAACAAAACCTATTCCAAGTCACTTATCACAATGATAATTGCTTGGATTACAGTAGTTAAAACTATACAGTTTCTGATTGATCTTCAGTCCAAAGAGATATTTTCCAAACAGCAGACCTGTTGAATATATAGCAGCTGTTTCTTCAGTTAGGTTTTCCATAAAAAGCTAGGGTTAATTAGGTTTAACCATAAGACTTGGTCACAAGACTTTATCAACCAGTTTAGGGTTGAGCTAGGTTAACCCAAAGATAACGGGAGATTCTGTTCTAGAAGGAATGAGCCAACTTCCTGAAAAATCTCAGAATTAACCAAACTGCACTACTGTTAGATCAGTACTGGATGTCTTAACATTTGTTATGACATCAGAATTCCTGTTTACTGAGAAGACCATAAATGTGATCTTTTTGCAAAATGCTCAGATACACACTCATAAACAGCAGTACCTGTATGCCACTATTTTTCTACAAAGGTACCTAATAAACCAGTACCTAATAAATCAGAATGTTATGACATTAGTCATGACATTCACACGCCTGGTTTTACCAAAAATGCATGCCAATAACTAAACACCTACAAACTCCCCCTTTGGCATATTTTTGGCTAAAGCCCCTAAGCAATCAGAGAATAGATAGCAGCAGAATAAATGTGACTGCAGAAAAATATAGTGTCTATCAAGTAATTAACCACAGAATATCTCCCCCTCTTTAGCCACAAATGGGCCAAAGATACATGTACTAATTGTTATACAGTCATCCCAAATAAAGACATCAAAAGAAAAAACACACAAAACACTTGCATCAACTGGAACTAGCCGCAAGATTGCCAACTCCACTGAACTTTAAGCACTGTCATCAGACTCAGAAGGTTCGGGCTTCTTCCTTTTCTTGTGAGCAATATCAGCATTCTTCTCTTTGTCCATGTCAACAACTGGGGCTTCATCATCCTTATCTCTGTCTGGTGTCTCAACATCCTTAGAGACATCTGGATTTGTTTCAACATTTGAACTTTCTTGATTTAAAGGAACAGAAATGCCAGGAACTAAGTGGTTCTCATTCAGAATTCTTGTAACAAGTTTAGCTATTGCTTGACATACATAGGCTGACCCTTCCCTATTTGCAATTTCAGAGGGAACAAATGAAGAAGGATGAGAGGGATTACCAGAAGCAGTGGCTTGGGACCTTCCTGCATGCCTTGTTCTCAGCTCTTTGACCTTGGTGGGGTTAGTTTCCATTTCTCTAAGAGGAGCAATCTCCAGGACTTCAGAATCCAGGCATGATGAGATTGCCCTAGAATCTTGATCATAGGAAGAGGATGAAATAGTCGTATTGGATGATGATGATGTTTGAGACATTTTGATAGTCTTAGAAGACCAATAGCAACTAGAGAGATACTTCTGATTGAGAGACTGGGTTTTGATGCGGAGGCGAGAGGGGAAGGAGGTAAATAAGTGTCTATTCAAATTCTTAAATATTTTGAAGGAAATGGGAAAGCATATGTTTAACCCAATCAAAATAGACTTAGCAAAAATAACTCCTTCAGCCCTTTTTTTTAAGCAAAATTAATTGCTACAATTCCTCATGTTGGAAAATACCCAACTTGCCCCTCAAGTTTTCAAATTGATTTGCATCAAGTGCCTTTGTAAAAATGTCAGCCAACTGTAGCTCAGTGGCAACATGTTCCAGTTTAATCGTCTTCTCTTCTACAAGGTCTCTGATAAAGTGATGTCTTATGTCAATATGTTTGGTCCTACTATGCTGAATAGGATTTTTGGAAATGTTGATTGTACTCAGATTGTCACAGTACAATGTCATAACATCTTGTGTGACATTATACTCAGTAAGCATCTGTTTCATCCAGATCATTTGAGAACAACTACTACCAGCTGCAATGTATTCAGCTTCAGCAGTAGAGAGAGATACACAGTTCTGTTTCTTACTGAACCAGGAAACCAGATTGTTTCCTAAGAAGAAACATCCACCAGAGGTGCTTTTTCTATCATCAGCACTTCCAGCCCAATCAGCATCACAATAACCAGTCAGAGTTGGTTCACAGCCATGAGAATATAACAAGCCATAGTTGTAAGTTCCACTCACATACTTCAAAATTCTCTTCCACTTGGTTGATATGACTGACTTTAGGATCATCTTGGTATCTTGCACAAACTCCAACTGCAAAAGCAATGTCAGGTCTGCTGGCAGTTAAGTACAACAAACTTCCTATCATGCTTCTGTACAGACTTTGGTCAACCTTAACCCCATTTGAATCTTTGGATAGCTTTAAATGAGTAGGTGCAGGAGTCCTTTTGTGACTGGCATTCTCCATACCAAACTTCTTTACAATGTTCTTTTCATACTTGCTTTGAGATAGAAAGATTGAGTCCTCCATCTGTAAGACTTGCAATCCAAGAAAATAAGTCAGTTCTCCCATGAGACTCATTTCAAATTCAGCCTGCATCTGGTCAGCAAAATGTTTAACCATTTGTTATGACATTCCCCCAAACACTATGTCATCAACATATATTTGAGCTACCATTAACTTTCCTCCTTCAGGTTTGACAAAGAGGGTTTTATCCAAGCCTCCTTTTCTGTATCCTTTGTCTGAGAGAAATTTTGTTAACCTGTCATACCATGCTCTAGGAGCTTGTTTCAGGCCATATAGAGCTTTCCTCAATTTGTAGACATGATCAGGGTGGTTTGGATCCATAAAGCCTTTAGGCTGTTCCACATAAGCTTCCTCATTCAAGTACCCATTTAGGAAGGCACTTTTCACATCCATCTGAAATAACTTGAACTTCAGGAGACAAGCAATTGACAATAGGAGTCTGATTGATTCCAGCCTGGCTACAGGAGCAAAGGTTTCTTCAAAATCAACCCCTTCAACTTGAGTGTATCCTTGAGCAACAAGTCTTGCCTTATTCCTCGTGACAACTCCTTCAGCATCTGATTTGTTCTTGAAAATCCATTTTGTGCCAATTATGTTTGTTCCTTCAGGTCTAGGAACTAGCTCCCAAACTTCATGTTGCTTGAATTGGTTCAATTCATCTTGCATTGCTCCAATCCAGTATTCATCAGTTAAAGCTTCCTTGACATTTCTTGGTTCAATTTTAGACACAAAGCAAGAGTTCGAGATGATTTCTCTAGATCTTGTAATGACTCCACTGTTGGGATCTCCTATGATGAGCTCTTTTGGATGATCCTTCTGAATTCTGATGGAAGGGATTTTGCTAGCTTCCTTTGATTCAAATTCTGTTGTGGTGGTGTTGGGTAGATCATTCTATTGAGTTGAAGTCTCAAAGAATGTCTTAACATTACAAGGGACATCTGTTTCCTCATGATAATCATCAATTATGACATTTATTGATTCCATCATGGCTTTGGTCCTGGAGTTGAATACCCTATAAGCTCTGCTGTTTGAGGAGTATCCTAGAAATATGCCTTCATCACTTTTAGGGTCCAGTTTTCTCCTTTGTTCACGATCTGCCAGAATATAGCATTTGCTACCAAAAATATGGAAGTACTTCACAGTTGGTTTTCTTCCTTTCCAGAGTTCATATATGGTGGATGAGGTTCCCTTTCTCAAGGTGACCCTGTTATGGACATAGCAGGCTGTATTCATAGCTTCAGCCCAAAAATACATAGGAAGTCTTTTGGCATGTATCATTGCTCAGGCAGATTCCTGTATGGTCCTGTTTTTCCTTTCCACAACTCCATTTTGCTGAGGAGTTATAGGAGAAGAAAATTCATGACTAATTCCTTCTGAGGAACAGAACTCATCAAACTTGCTGTTTTCAAATTCCTTCCCATGATCACTTCTGATTCTGACAATACACCCTTCTTTTTCTCTTTGAATTCTTTTGCACAGTTCTTTAAAAACTTCAAATACATCAGACTTTTCCCTAATGAAGTTAATCCAGGTGAATCTGGAAAAATCATCCACAACAACATAGGCATATCTTTTTCCACCAAGACTTTCCACCTGCATTGGTCCCATCAGATCCATATGAAGAAGTTCTAGAACTTTAGAAGTGGTCAGATGTCTTGACTTTGGATGTGACATCCTAGTCTGCTTACCAACCTGACATTCACCGCAAACTCTCCCTTCATCAATTTGCAGTCTTGGAATCCCTCTGACTGCCTCCATGGAGATAATCCTTTTCATTCCTCTTAGATGAAGGTGGCCAAGTTTTTGGTGCCACAGTTTCACCGCTTTTTCTTCTTTGGCAATAGAACACACAGTAGAGAAATTAGTGTTCTCAGGCTCCCACAAGTAACAGTTGTCTTTAGATCTGACTCCTTTCATTACAACTTCTTGTTTTTCATTTATTACAAGACATTCAGATTTTGAGAAATTGACCTTGAATCCATGATCACACAATTGACTGATACTAATGAGATTAGCAGTCAGGCCTTTTACCAATAGTACTTCATTCAGATTTGGAGCTCCAGGGCAGTCCAAATTACCAACTCCTTTGATTTCACCTCTAGCACCATCTCCAAAGGTCACATAACTAGTGGTGTGAGGTTTAACATTATTGAGAAGGTTCTTGATCCCAGTCATGTTCTTAGAACACCCACTGTCAAAGTACCAGTCTTCCTTTGCAGAGACTCTCAGGGAAGTGTGGGCTATCAGGGCAGTAGCCTTTTTCTTCCATTAAGGAGTATGTGGTACCCTGTTAGCCTTAGGTTTGACACCTGGGTTCTGATTAGGGTATCCATACAATCTGAAGCAGAAAGGCTTTATGTGACCAAACCTCCCACAATGGTGACATCTCCATCTTTGGTGCTTTTTCTTCATATTTTTCTGTTCCCGATGTTGAGTGTTATGTTGTGACATATGCTTTGACCTTTGTTTATCAGACCTGATCTTCTTGTCTACACCAGGTTTCTTTGCTTCCACAAATCCTAGTCCAGACTTGTTTCCCATATTTTGTCCAACCTGAAGGATTTCTTCCAATTTGTCAGTTCCATTTGTTAGCATCTTGACAGATTTGGTCATCTGGTTCAGTTTTGAGTTCAGCATTTGAACTTCCCCTTCTAGATGACTTATAGTTTCAAGGTCTGCCCTTTTTTCAGCCTCCAGCTTTATGATGAGTTTTGTTTGTTTCTCATTCTGCACACAAACTTCAGCACTTCTGATACACAATTTCTTGTAAGTATCAGCCAGTTCTTCAAATGTCACTTCCTCATCACTAGTGTCACTTTCAGAGGAACAAACACCAATTAGTACAGTAACTAGTTTGGCAGATTCTTCTTCAGAATTACTTTCTGAATCACAGTCAGACCAGGTAACAGTCATTCCTTTCTTTTGTTTCTTAAGAAATGTAGGACATTCAGCTCGAATATGCCCATATCCTTCACAACCATGGCATTGAATTCCTCTGCCTTGATTTCCCTTCTCTTCTGACCTTGGTCTTCTGCTGGAACTGTCAATGTCAGATGGGATGTTATGAACCTTAGATCTTGACTTTGGATCTATTCTTTTGATGAGTTTGTTGAATTGTCTTCCAAGCATGGCTATAGCTTCTGAAATATTTTCTTCTTCATCCTCCTTGTTTTCATCTTCAGTGTTGGATACAAGTGCTATGCTCTTGTTCTTTTTGTCAACATTTTCAGTGCTCCCCATCTCAAAAATCTGAAGAGATCCAATGAGTTCATCCACTTTCAACTTGCTGATATCCTGGGCTTCCTCTATAGCAGTTACCTTCATTGCAAATCTTTTAGGCAAGGATCTGAGAATCTTTCTCACCAATTTTTCTTCTGACATCTTTTCTCCCAATGCTCCTGAGGTGTTGGCAATCTCCAAGATGTTCATGTGAAACTCATGAATGGTTTCATCTTCCATCATTTTTAGATTCTCAAACTTGGTAGTCAGCATCTGAAGCCTTGACATTTTTACTTTGGAAGTGCCCTCATGGGTAGTTTTGAGAGTGTCCCAAACTTCTTTGGCCAGTTCATATTGATGTACTAGTCTGAATATGTTTCTATCAATTCCATTGAACAAGGCATTTAAAGATTTGGAATTTCCCAGGGCTAACTCATCTTCTTCTTTACTCCATTCTTCCTCAGGCTTCAGACTGATTGTCCCATCTTTCTCAGTTATGCTGGGATGGTTCCATCCTTTGTCAGCAGCTCTCCAGGCCTTTTTGTCCAGAGATTTTAAGAAGGCAATCATACGAGGTTTCCAGTAGTCATAATTTATTCCATCCAGAATGGGTGGTCTATTTCCAAAAACTCCTACTTTGTCCATAGTGCCAGAAAGTGATATCCCTAGATCTCACCCAGTAATACAGGCAGGGTGCCTTCTCTGATGCCAATTGAAATTCTGGCTACAGATACTCAATGTCACAGTCAATGTTATGACACCGTATCTTACTTTCTATAAGACAGTAAATACAAAAACAGTAAAGAACACAGTCAATTGTTTACCCAGTTCAGTGTGAAACAACACCTACTCTGGGGGCTACCAAGCCAGGGAGGAAATCCACTATAAGAGATATTAATTCAGGAATAAACCAACCAGTTTATCTCCTTCACTTAAGACCTACCCAATGCAACTTCAATCTAAGTTCTACTTAAACCTGAGTTCCTACTCACTCCCTCTCAATCACAGCAGTGATACTTAAAGCAGTTGACTAATGAATTAATGAAGACACTCTTCAAAACATACACTTGATTATGCTTCACAGCTTTTTAATAAGGTAACACAAACACTCTTGCTTCACAGCTTTGAGTGATACATAAACCTAACTTGACTTTGCTTCAAAGCTTTAGTCAAGAGACACAAAACACTCTTGCTTCAAAGCTTCGAGTGGTACAAAAACCCTTACAAACAAAACCTATTCCAAGTCACTTATCACAATGATAATTGCTTGGATTACAGCAGTTAAAACTATACAGTTTCTGATTGATCTTCAGTCCAAAGAGATATTTTCCAAACAGCAGACCTATTGAATATATAGCAGCTGTTTCTTCAGTTAGGTTTTCCACAAAAAGCTAGGGTTAATTAGGTTTAACCATAAGACTTGGTCACAAGACTTTATCAACCAGTTTAGGGTTGAGCTAGGTTAACCCAAAGACAACGGGAGATTCTGTTCTGGAAGGAATGAGCCAACTTCCTGAAAAATCTCAGAATTAACCAAACTGCACTATTGTTAGATCAGTACTGGATGTCTTAACATTTGTTATGACATCAGAATTCCTGTTTACTGAGAAGACCATAAATGTGATCTTTTTGCAAAATGCTCAGATACACACTCATAAACAGCAGTACCTGTATGCCACTATTTTTCTGCAAAGATACCTAATAAACCAATACCTAATAAATCAGAATGTTATGACATTAGTCATGACATTCACACGCCTGGTTTTACCAAAAATGCATGCCAATAACTAAACACCTACAGCGTCTTTTCAAAATACTTTTTTTCAAACACACAAGGACAAGGTTTTTTAAAATGAGCTAGCATCTAAGAGCCCGTAGATAACAACAGATGGAAAGGGTGCTAACACCTTCCCTTTCCATTATCTACCCCCCTAACTCAGAAATAATCTCGAAAGGTCTTTTTCTGTTCTTTTCACCCTTTCCTTTGTTGGATAAAAGAAAAGTCGGTGGCGACTCTTGCTTACCGCAACATTTTCAAATACAAACGCAAAACCAGTATAACGGACAATTCTGCCACCGTATCATAGAACTGGTAACTCTGCTGGCGAAATCTTATAAAGTGGGGTTACCTTAGTGTTTAGTTCATCGTTTTAAATTCTTTATGTTGCGTGCTTTATCTTTAAGGGTTTTTGTTTGGGCTATTACTAAAAGATCCTACACTCGGATCTGGGGCACATTTTAGGTAGGCAACAATAGATCGTGGAGACTGTACGGCATAAACCGATATGGTTGAAGAGATGGCTGAGTTAGTTTGACACATTTGTTGGTACCGGTATCCCTTGTGTTAAATCATTGAGAATATGAGGTCGTTGTGTAGTGTCATAAAGAACTAACAGACCGTATAACCTTAGTTGAACAAACTTGGCCATTAGAAAGTAGTGAGATAGCCGGCCTCAGTATAAAGCTGAGGATTGGTTGATACTCGATGCTACACTCATTGAGATCAGACTCTCGGGATATTTCCGCCGCGAGAAAAGATCGCTTGAGTTGAAACAATACCTGATAAAGGAAGATCAGTGATATTGAGACTCCTTAGAACCCGATTACTTTTCTAAGACAGGTTAAACCAACTAAACTTCAAGAGGTTACTCACCTATAAACCCCATGCAAGCCTAAACCTAAGGTCTTTTATGATTTTCTTGCGTGTGATTAAATTGTTCAAGAATGACATCATGCATCATGACATCAATTTGCATTTCACTAACCATTTCAAGGACCAAGTGAATTTATCTTTGTTCTATTTTTCAGATCATGGCTTTCGTTCGTAGAAATACCATCTGGATCATCTTTGTGAGGATACCACTTCAACTCAAAGAACTAGTATCAAGGGTTCCTGAGACTTCTTTATTCACCAAGAAATATGGTCGACTTCTCAACCTGGTTACCTCAAACTTTTATGATAAGATGATGGGCGTACTCTTTCAGTTCTTTGACCCCAAATACCATTGCTTCACATTTCCTGATTATTAGTTGGTACCCACCATGGAAGAGTTTTCTCAATTACTGGGTGTACCTATTCTTAATCAGTTGCCTTTCACCGGTTTAGAGGAAGCTCCAAAGCCAGAGGTCATTGCAGCATCCTTGCATCTGAAATGGTCTGATGTTATATCCAACTGGGAAACAAGAAGCAGAGTAAAGGGTTTCTTAGTTAAGTTCCTCTTAGAAAAGGCTCAATTATTCTGGGATGATTTAGATTTCCAAGCATTCGAAGAAGTCCTAGCTCTTCTAATCTATGGGTTAGTATTGTTCCCTAATCCGGACTTACTCATAGATGTGAATGCTGTCAAGATTTTTCTCTCCCGTAACCTTGTGCCTACTTTGCTCAGAGATATCTTGCATTCCCTTCACACTCGTACCATGAAGAGAATATGGGTTCTTATGTGTTGCATGCCATTGATGTCTAGATGGTTTATTTCTCAATTTCCCCAATCAGTATTGAAGAACGAACAAGGTTCGGGTTGGTCTCAAAGGATAATGTCACTTTCTCACTCGGATATTCTTTGGTACTCCCTGTCTATGGGAGATATTTCTATCATTAAACGCTATGGGGGATTCCCTAATGTCCCACTCCTCGGCATTAGGGGAGGTATCACTTATAATCCTTCTCTGGCTCTACGACAATTCGATTAAGCTCGAAGGGATGGTCCATATGATATGCTTATCCAAGGCATTGTGTTCAACTACGAGGATAATGTTCAAGGGTATCGTCAAAGGTACGTACGAGCTTGGGGAATGGTAAAAAAGGTTGGTAGTAAGGCTTTGGGGCACAAGAATTCCATCCCTATGGAGCCTTATCTCATATGGGTACGAGTTCTCACCCAAAACATTATGATGCCATATACATCCATCTTACCGGTGATTGTGGAACCTGTCACCAAAGAAGATGTTCCTTATACAATTCTCCATCCTGACACGCCCACTGATTTTGAAGAGTTGCAGAGGTCCTGGATTTAGCTGAAGGAAGAACGAGATAACTTTATAGATCAATTATACACTAGCGAGAGGAAAGTGTTGGAGCTCACGAAGCAACTTCACAAAGAAGAAAGTATTAATGTCTACCTCGGAACGAAAAGGAAGCTCCCATGGGAGATATGATTCTTAGACTTTAAGAGTTTTTAATTTTCAATTGTAATCCTAAAAGGCAGTTGTAATTTGAATCTTATTAATAAAATATTTGTTTCATTTGGTTCGCAAATTTAAATTTCTCGAAGTCCTTGGAAACATTGCATAAACATTATCATGCATATCATTACATTAAGCAGGTATTTCAAGACAAGTTTCTTATCTTTTCGTTGTTTATTTCAGCAAAAAGAAATGGCTCTTGAACAAACAGTTAAGGATCTTCAAGCACAAAACACTCAATTCCAACAAATGTTCCTGGCTCTGGCTAAGGGGCAAGAAGATCTAAAAGCTCTCATTACAAAAGAGAAGAAGAAGAAGGAAAAGAAACTGGTCGGCGCTTGAATATGGGAAGAAGGTTTAGAGGACCAGCCAAGCGAGCTCTAGATTTCACAACCCCGTCAAATGAGGAGGACAATCAAGAATAGAAGCCAACAGAAGAAAACAACAATCCAAGAACTGATGAAGAAGAAGCTGATTACTCCGAGGAACAGTATCTTCCTGCTGATGATAAATACAAGCAGCTGGAGGATCGTCTTAATATTATGGAAATTAAGAGGGTACCTGGTCTGGGTTTTGAAGAGTTAGGGCTGGTCTCTGGAGTGGTCATTCCCCAGAAGTTCAAAGTCCCCACATTTTCTAAGTATGACGGTGTCTCCTATCCTAAGTTGCACTTAAGGTCATATGCCAGGAAGATCCAACCTCACACCGCTTACAGGAATTTATGGGTTCATTTCTTCCAAGAAAGTTTGTAAGGGACGCAGTTGGAATGGTTCTATCAGCTGGAGAGAACCAACATCCACAACTAGGAGGATCTGGCTGCTGCTTTCTACAGGAAGTACTAATACAATGTTGACCTTGCTCCAACCCGTACACAACTTCAAAGTATGTCTATGGGTTCTAGTGAGGGTTTCAAAGATTATGCCCATAAGTGGAGAGATCTTGCGGGTAGAGTCCAACCTCCCTTGTCTGATAGAGAGCGGGTAGATATGTTCCTGGGTACCTTGTCTGGTCCATTTTTCATTCATTTGATTGTAAGCTCTTCAGTCGGGTTTACTGAGCTGATATTGACTGGGGAACAAGTTGAAGCGGGTATCAAGAGAGGTAAGATTCAGAGGGATGCATCCTCAAGTACAATGAAGAAACCCTTCACTAGAAAGAAAGAGGCCAGTGCTGCTCATGGTCAGAGAAATCAAAGCAAAACTAAACACCGTCTAATGGTAGGAGCTATGATGATTTCCAACCTTGCATCAAATCAACAACAAAACAATCAGCACAGACAGGATGCGCACAGAAGACAGTTCACCCGGATCAACATGTCCTTATCTCAAGTTTTTCCACACTTGTTGAAGTCTAATCTGGTCACTTTAAAGGAGGCTCCTAAAAACCCAAATAATATATCCCCCCGCTACGACCCAAATGCTCGATGTGCCTACCATTCTGACAGTCCGGGGCATGATACAAATGACTGTTGAGCTATGAAGAACAAAGTGGAAGATCTCATTGAGGCAAAGGAGATTAAGTTTGACCCTCCGCAGACCCCTAATGTAATAACTGCACCAATGCCCAAGCATGGCCAGGGTATTAATGTTGTTGATGATGACCTGTTTGTTTCTTCTGTTGACGAACTAGCTATTCCTCTTCTGATTGTTAAAAAGAATCTATTGCGAGCCGGCTTATTTCCGGGTTGTGGTGAAGGTTGCCACCTATGTATGTCTCTACCCAATGATTGCTTGTTGTTAAAGATAGGTTTCCAGCGCCTGCTAAACAACAAAGAAATTATGTTTGAAAAAGTTCCCTCTATAAAAGTTTCGTGTGAAAACATTTCAATAATTACCATTTCCGATAATCCTCCCAGGGTCTCCTCCAAAAATCTCGCCAGGATTACATCCGTTCCTAAGTTTTCTCCTTTAATTATCACTATTCCTGGGTTGATACCATATTCCTCCGATAAAGTTGTTCCTTGGAATTATGGGGCTGACGTTTACTACCATGGCGTCAAGCAAGACCTATTGGTTGTTAAATATAAAGTTGCTGAAGATACTAATCCTGACATCGATAAGATTGTTAGGACTAGTAAAATTACCAGAAGCAGAAGGATTTTCTCTCCTGAAATCTCTCTGAAGACTGTTGCCACTCCTGTTGTTACTCTTGTTTCTACTCCTACTGTCGTTCCTGTCATTATCCCTGCTATTTAGTTAGCTGAGACTCGGAGCAAAGAGGTATTGGTTGAGCCTTCCCAGAAGGAGGCACATAAAGAAGTCATTCCTGAAGCTTCTAATAAAGAAATGGAAGAGATTCTAAAGATTATACGAAAGAGTGATTACAATGTTGTGGAGAAATTGGGGTAAACCCCATCAAAAATTTCAATGTGGGCCTTACTGTTATGCTCTGAAGCCCATGCTAAGGCTTTGGTAAAATTCCTGAAGTCTGCTCATGTACCTCAAGAGACTTCCACCGGCCAATTCGAAAAATGCACTGCTAGTTTGATAACTGACAATGGACTTGGTTTCTCAGATGCCGATTTAACATCCAAAGGAAGAAAGCATAATGATGCCCTGCATGTCTCTATTGAGTGCAGTGGGTCTAGCCTAGCTCATGTTCTGGTGGATACATGTTCATCGTTTAATGTCTTATCTAAGAATGCTTTAGACATATTGGATTATGAAGGACTCACTCTAAAGCCCAATAATATTGTGGTGAGGGCCTTCGATGGTTCTAAGAGAATGGTGCATGGGGAGGTGGACATCCCTATTAAATTTGGTACTCAAACTTTTGATTCCACTTTCTACGTGATGGAAATCTGACCGTCTTACTCTTGTTTGTTGGGTCGCCCTTGGATCCATGGGGCCAGTGTTGTTACTTCTACTCTGCATCAAATGCTGAAATACCCAGTTAATAGAAAGATTGTTACAGTCCACAGTGAGGAAGAATATATGGTGAGCCATATGAACTCTTTCACGCATGTTGAGATGGACAGCGAGTTCATTAAGGCCCCCAACTAAAACTTTGAAGAGGTTCCTCAAACCATTGCTGCAACCAAGACTGCTACTAATGTTCCAAAGATTACCAGACCTCCGTTGAAGATGGCTTATCTTAAGGATGCCAAAGCAGTAGTCGAAGAAGGTGGGTGTACCATTTGGGGCCAACTCCTTGATATCCCCTACAAATCTGATAAGTTTAGTTTGGGTTTTACTTCAGGAGCCCAAAGAGTTATTTGTCGTGCTCGTGCCGGAGGACCACCACTATGCATCAGCAACCATGGAATCAATGCTTTGGAAGACAATGATAGCGGTTGCGACATGGACAAATGGATATTCCTAACTATCAACGGTGAACTCAACAATTGGGAGGCCAAGGATTTGTTCCCATTACTTTTATTCAGGAGTAATTATCTTTTTGTTTTTGGAATATGTAATATTTAAACAATATAAACTCTAAAGCCTTGTTGTCTTACCCAAGGCACAACGGTCTATTTTGTGAGGGTTATTACTTCATTTTCATATGTCATCAATAAATCATTGGACGTTTTGCATACAAATTTTATGCTCTCTGTCTTTTTTTCCTACTTTTATTTTATCAAAATAGCTATGCTCTCTTACACACACCTGTATATCAAACTGCAGATCCACATTGTTGTACCCCAAAATTTGCCCTCCCATATTCTTCAAAGATTTGCCAAGTCAAGCTTCAAAATTCCCCAAGGGTTGCACAGTGTAAGGGCCTCCTAAGCAGTCAAAATTAGGGTTTGTGTTCTGATCAAGAAAATGAAGTTTTCAAAGGTCCAATCAAGTCTCACATGCCTACAAATATGGTCAAGCATCCTCATACCAAGTTTCAAGACATTCAGCACAAAATTGCACAGTCAAAACCCTAATTGCACTACAGTCAACTGTAGGGGCAAAATGGTCATTTGACAGTCAAAAGTTCAAATTTTTGGTCAACATATCATTTTGAAGCCACAAACATCATTTGATCAATGCTTGATCATGATTCTCAAAGCTTGGCTCAAAAATCATCAAGATGCAAAAGTTTCCTTATTTGGACAGCTGAAAAAGTCAACTGTAAATTGACCAGGGCATAACTTCCACATGGATTATCAGAAAAATTCCATCCAAAGCTCATTTTGAAGAGAAAGACATTTCCTACAACTCATCTTCATACTTCAAGTCCAAGAAATGCTCTCACAAAAAGTTATCAATTTCAACATTATAGGTCATTTTCAAAAGTCAACAAAAAGAGACCTTAAGTCAAAAGCCATAACTTGAGATTGGTAAATCAAAATGACATGGGACCAAAGGCATTGGTTAGAGGACTCAAAGACCTTTCCAAAATGTCCAAGAACATGAGAAAAGCTTAAAAATTGAGCAAGTTATGCCTTGTAGAAGTTGGGCAATTTTTGGATATTTTGAAAAGTCAACATTGATTCAAATGACCTAAAATTGCTAATGGGCCCATTTTTCTTCCACAATTCATCATTCCAAGCATGTGCACGACCACTTGGCCCAAAGGGAAGTTTTATTCATTTTTTATTTATTTATTTGAATTTTTATTAATAATAATTCATTTAAATCAAATTAAATACATGAAAAATGCTAACCTAAGTTTTCCAATCTTTTTGTACATGTTTTATCCTCAAGATTTCGTGCATATGCAAATAGGGAAAGATTTGGAGAGATTGGAGTTGATTTGTATCAAAAAGCACATGGAAAGATTGAAAAAATAATGATGGAAAATCAAATCTCAAAATCCATGAATGAAAGAGATTTTGATCAGAATTGTTAACCTAATTCATTCAGTACATAAGCCTAAACGAAAACCTAATGCAAGGGACCATTGAAGCTGCGCAGAAATCCATTATCAAACTTGAAATTTTGTCTAAAAAACTCAATACTGAAAACCCTTTTGCAGGTTGATTCAAAGCTTAATAGTTGTTCAAACACCTTCCTGGAGGTCCACTGAACGTTTTCCAAGCACAAACATCCATCAAAACTCAAAGAATCGTTGTACAGAAACTGACTTTTCTTGCTTTTTTTTTACAATCGTGCATCTTCATTCATGCACTTTTAATAAGTTTTAATATGTGATTCATACTCCTCATGCAATTCCAAAGCTAACCCAACGATTCAATTGTATTTTTATGCTGTGTACGCGATTATGCCATGATTGTTTTCTAGGGTTTACAGAGCTTCAAATTAGGGGTTTCGTAACAAGGAAAAATTAGAACCCCTGACCACCACCATTCAAATCAGCGCATTTGGACGAAGACAATGGAACTCTCGCGCTCAATTTATGAGCACTTAATGGCTAATCGCTATTTTCTCAAAGGACCCATTCTGAAACGGTGAAAAAACCGTGGCTTATGTTTTGTATTTCAGGGACGAAGAAGAAGACGAACTCGTGGCCAATGGTGATAGGCTGATTCAAATTTTGCGCGCGTTTCCAAGCCATTAACAATTTTTCTCTTATAATGTTTATTCGCTATTCCATATTAAACGCGTTTGAAGTGGCTCAGTGGTGCACGTGTTGACTGGTAATGTTATTGACCTGGGTTCGATCCCAGGTCTTCACCCTTTCCATTTGTTATTTTTCAATTAACGTTCATATGTAGCGCTTGTGCTGAAGACTATCATGCATCCTCAAAAATCAACGCCCACGTGTCCCAGAGCGTCAGATCAACGGCCATGAACTGAAGACTATGATGAACTCAAGTCAACGCGCGTGTATGCTCCCAGAAAAAGTCCATAAGGCCTCAGATTCTTGGGCCAAGCTGCTAAACTATACCTCCTATCTGGGGACTGATACCCCCAAGGTTTGCAAAAATTTTGTTATTTTTTATCTTTTCATTATTTTTATCTTCTTTTAATTATTATTCTTTTAATCAATTTAATATTTTCATAAATATAAAAAATACCCATAAAAATCAGAAAAAAGAGAAAAACAATAAATATTTTATTTTTTAGTATTTTCATAAATAAATGCATATAATTAAATTTAGTTTTAAATTAGGTTAATTTTAATTCTTTTAATAAAAAAATCTAAAAAAACATAGAATTAGGGTTTTAATTAATTTCATCTTTTTTCCTTTTTCTCCCATAATAATTAAATAATTTTATTTATTTTTATAATTAAATTTGCATATAAAAATTAGGATTAATTTTAGGTTAAAAAACTTCAATATTTTCTTAATAAATTAAAAATAATTAGGATTAGGGTTTGCATCTTATTTTAATTTTAATTAATTCTCTTTTTCATATTAAGTCTTAAAAATCATAAAATACCAAAAACAAAAACAATTTCTTTTCTTTTTTTAATTAATTAATTCATGTAATTTTAATATTTTGCAAAAAGGGTCCAACGCCCTCGTTTCGATTTAATTCTTATTCGCACATTTATTTTATTTCGTTTAAATATTTATGTACTTCTCCCAAAGCCGTGTAATAATTTTCTCGCACTTTCAATTCTTTATTTTTACTTTCTTTATTTTCTGTCAAATCGGGTTCGAGAAACTTTTGGCGATGTGGACCCGCGCCTTTTGTAATAGCTTAGAATTTACTTTTCTCGCAACTTTTTTTACTGTTAATCAAAGGCATGCAAGAATGAATGAACAAAAATAAAAACAAGCGTAGAACACCAATAACATGACAAGATAAATGCAAATGAAAATGACACACGAATCACACACACCACCCCTAAGGTATGCCTCACTGTTGCCTTGCCTCGAAAGGTGATCCTCGAGTAGAGGATGTCTTAGTAAGTCCTCATGATCCAGGAACCTGGCATGAGGGTAGCTTCTAAGGTGTCTTCCCATTACTCTGGTGATCACCATGTCCCGAACCACGAATTGACCCGAACACCTCCAACGGTGGTGCTACCTACCTCTCAATGGTGGGATGGCACTACTTTAAAGGACATTTACACAGACGAATTCCTTAGGGTAGGTAGGTTCTCGTAGATACTTGCTTTAATTTCAAAACAAATTCAAAAATACTTTTCACACCGACACCTTTTCAAAAGCTTTCGAAAGCAATTTTTCAAACACTCTTGAGGACCTATACAAGAGTCGAACTGAAATTTTCAAAGAAACTTTTTAAAACCCACATTGAAAAGCAAACAAACATTTTTGAAAACACAAGTGAGCAAGTATCTAAGAGCCCATGGATAACCATGGATAGAAAGGGTGCTAACACCTTCCCTTTCTATAATCTACCTCCCGAACCGAGAGCAATCTCTATAAGGAATTTTTCTGTGCTTTTGTCCTTTCCATTTGGAGAAAATAAAAGACGGTGGAGACTCTTGCTTCCGCGACATTTCGCGAACCAGCGTTAAACAGTCAGTTCCAGATCCACCGATCACACACATCCACTCTGGATACCATTGATAACGGTTCTACTATTGCCAATTATAACTTTGAAAATCCGATCTACCAAACCGAGGACGAAGGTGAGGAAGATTGTGAAGTACTAGGAGAACTTGCCATACTGTTACAACAGGAGGAAAGGGCAATACAACCTCATGAAGAGTCGGTTGAGACAGTAAACTTGGGTACTGAGGAAGATAAGAAAGAAGTCAAGATAGGTTCTTATCTGGAGCATAGTGTCAAAAAGCGGTTAATTCAAATGTTACATGACTATGTTGAGGTCTTTTCCTAGTCATACAAAGACATGCCAGGACTGGACACTGATACTATGGTTCATTGTCTGCCGACAAAAGAAGACTACCCTCCCGTAAAGCAAAAGGTTTGTCGTATGCGTCCAGAGATGTCAGAAAAGATCAAAGCTGAAGCCATGAAATAGTTTAACATCGGTTTCTTAGTTGTTACCTCTTATCCATAATGGGTTGCTAATGTTGTTCTAGTACCTAAGAAGGATGGTAAAGTAAGCATGTGTATGGATTAAACAGACTTGAATAGGGCAAGCCCCAAGGATGACTTTCCGCTTCCCCATATTGATGTTCTGGTTGACAACACCATACAACATAAGGTATTCTCCTTCATGGATGGTTTCTCCGGGTACAATCAGATCAAAATGGCACCAGAAGATATGGATAAAACAACTTTCGTCACACAGTGGGGCACTTTCTGCTACAAAGTTATGCCATTTGGGTTAAAGAACGTCGGGGCAACCTATCAGCCAGCCATGGTGGCTTTATTTCACAACATGATCCATCACGAGATAGAGGTCTACGTTGATGACATGATAGCCAGGTATTAGACTGAAGACGAGCACCTTGATCACCTGCAGAAGCTGTTTGAAAGGCTGAAGAAGTACAAGCTGAGATTGAACCCGAATAAGTGTACCTTTGGATTAAGATCTGGTAGGATCTTAGGTTTCGTTGTCTGCGGAAAAGGTATTAAGGTAGACCCTACAAAGGTTAATCTATACAAGAAATTCCAACTCCCCGCACTGAGAAGGAGGTCAGGGGATTCTTGGGATGTATAAACTACACTGCCAGATTCATTTCCCATCTAACCACTACTTGTGAGCCAATCTTCAAATTACTGAAGAAATATCAAGCAGTGAAATGAAATGAAGATTGCCAGACCGCCTTTGACAAAATCAAGAAATATCTTCTAGAGCCTCCGATTTTGATGTTGCTGGTTGAAGGAAGACCTCTGATCATGTACTTAATAGTATTAGAGAATTCAATAGGGTGTGTGTTGGGGCAGCATGACGAGTCTGGTCGAAAAGAGCATGCAACATACTACCTTAGCAAAAAGTTACCGAGTGTGAAACAAGATACTCACTGCTCAAGAAAACTTGTTGTGCTTTGGCATGGGCTTCTCGCCGACTAAGACAGTATATGTTGACTCCACTACCTTGTTGATATCTAAAATGGATCCTATCAAATACATCTTTGAGAAGCCCGCTCTCTTCGGAAGAATAGCAAGATGGAAAATGATCCTGAACGAATATGATATTTAGTACACAACCCAGAAAGAAATTAAGGGAAGTGTATTAGCTGATCATTTGGCTCATCAGGCTATAGACGACTACCAATCCATGAATTTTGAGTTCCCAGATGAGAACATCATGTTAGTGACTGATTGTGAAGAACCTGGACCAGATGAAGAACCTGAAAATGGATCCCGATGGAATATGGTTTTTGATGGAGCTTCCAACACGCTTAGCAATGTAATCGGTGTTGTGATCATATCTCTCGAAGGCTGTCATACTCCTTTCATTGTCGGGCTATGTTTCAATTGTACCAACAATATGGCTGAATATGAAGCATTCATTATGGGTCTCAAGGCTGCTATCGACTTGAGGATCAAATTATTGAGTGTATTTGGAGACTCGGCCTTAGTAATCAGTCAAATCAAAGGAGAATGGGACACGAAGCATCCTAATCTCATCCCTTACTGGGATCATGTGCTAACACTAATTCCACACTTTGAGGAAATTAATTTTGAGCATTTTCCACGAGAGGAAAATCAACTAGCGGATGCGCTAGCTACTATGTCATCCATGTTCAAGGTCAGGTGGGATAATGAAACTCCTCAGATCACTATTGAGAGAATGGACGAACCAACATACTATTATGAGGTTGATACTGAAGAAGCAGTGGATAAACTTGGTTCCACGAAGTGAAAAGGTACCTCGAAGGCTAAGAGTATCCCGAGGGAGCTTCCATCAATGATAAGAAGTTCCTAAGAAGGTTCTCTGCCAAGTTTTTCCTCAGTAATGGAATCCTCTACAAGCGTAACCAAGATTCTACTTTGCTTCAGTGTGTAGACAAAAGTGAAGCAGAGAAGATTATGCCAAATATGCACAAAGGCACCTTTAGTACCCATTCTAGTGGGAACACAATGGCTAAGAAGATTCTGAGGGCAGGATACTATTGGTCCACTATGGAAGCCGACTATTACCAGCATTCTTGAACTTGTGACAAGTGCCAGATCTATGCTGATAAAGTACACGTACCTCCGGTTCCTTTAAACGTCTTGACTGCTCCCTGGCCTTTAGCAATGTAGGGTATTGACATGATCAGAGAGATTATACCTACAACATCTAATGGGCACCGTTTCATTCTTGTCGCCATTGATTACTTCACAAAGTGGGTCGAGGCAGCCTCTTTTTCTTCTGTTACCAGGAACGTTGTGGCCCGATTCATTAGACGTAACCTTATCTGTCGGTACGGTATTCCAGAAAGAATCATTATGGACAATGGTACCAATCTCAATAACACTATGATCACTGAGCTCTATACACAATTCAAGATTCACCACTATAACTCTTCTCCTTACCGACTGAAGATGAATGGCATTGTAGAGGCTGTTAATAAAAACATCAAAAAGATCATACAAAAGATGACAGTGACATACAAATATTGGCAGGAGATGTTACCATTTTCTCTTCATGGTTACCGTACCTCAGTACGCACATCAACATGGTCAACTCCTTTCTCTTTGGTATATGGTATGGAAGTTGTCCTACCCATTGAAGTTCAGATCGCTTCCTTGAGAATCATGAAGGATGCGGGTTTGAATGAAGACGAATGGGTCAAACTCGACTTGACCAATTGAACCTAATTGACAAGAAGAGGATCCTGGTTGTCTGCCATGGTCAGATGTACCAAAAATGTATGATTAAAGCTTTTAACAAGAAGGTCAGACGTCAGGTATATCAGGATGGTGACTTGGTAATCAAACGCATTATCCTGCCGCAAGGTGATCCCATGGGAAAATGGACTCCCACATACGAAGGGCCATTTGTGATCAAGAACATATTTTCTGGTGGAGCCTTGATCTTAACCACTATGGACGCTGACGACCTTCCGCACCCTGTAAACATGGACATAGTTAAAAGATACTACACAAGAACAAAGACCCGCTAGGTTGACTAGCCTAGGCAAAAATAAGGGCATCCCGACGAACCAAAAGGGTTCGGGAAAAATTAGGGATATACATTAGGAAAAAATCTGTACACTCGGCAAGTCAAAAACCTGAAAAGGCGGCTTGGGCAAAAAAGGGTATCCCGGTGGACTGAAAACCCGAAAGGACGGTCCAGGAAAAAGTTAGGGATTTAAAGCGTACAACTATGTCCCGTTGGATCACCTTACAACCAATTTTCAGTATCAACTATCAAGCTCAAATGGTACTAATCAATCCAGTCAGTTTCGGACAAGCAGCAAAGAGATGAGACGCTCAAAGACATAAAAGCAATAGCAGAATGGGAACCCAATAGAGTCATGTCACATAACTGTTTTTCTTTGTATACTATTGTTGTATAGTTTTCATTTTTACAACGGCATTCTCTTACTAGGATGTCTGTCTCCTTGTATAAAAACGCCTATTATAGGCAAAACTTCTTCAAATTAATACAAAAGTATCCCTTTGAAAGTGCAAAACTATTTGTTTTAATTTTTTTGTTTTGTTTGCAAAAACGTCCAGTAATTATTTTTGAACATATGCATTTGAATGTGATTACCGTTTACAAATACACGCATAAAAAACGGAAAGACAATTACTAATGGCTTTAAGAAACGGGACAATGTCTAAAATGGGCCATCTGCAAATCCCCGCAGATACTTTCTTCGACAGGAACAGAGGAAGAGACATCCTACTATGAAGTCACTACCATATCTTCAGTTCACAGCCTAATGATGTCAAAATTTTTGATATCCCCGACAGAGCAAGAATCTCCATTAACTTCCCTAGCATCTTAAATAATTCCCTAGCCTAGCTCACAAGCTTCTTGGGTTTCCTAACAGGGTTTCATAAAAATCCCCAAGCAGTTTACAGAGTTTCCCTTCCCCAACAGAGTTTATTTCTCTAACAACAAAAATTCGTCTCCCAATATTTCAACTTCAACAAAATTTGAAGACTTACATTCTTTGTCCCCAGCAACAATCAGGGATTTATTTTCCCCAGTTCAACAACACTGCAATAGAATAACTGATATGTTCATACATTGCATTCATACATCATTTTACAAGCATCATAGCATATGTAGCACAAATACATATATCACAATCTCATTTATTTTGAGAACATCATTACCCAATGCACTTCATGCATCATGATATTGCATACATCTAATTCTTTACCTTTTCAGGAAAGATCAGCAGACGAATATCATCAATAATTTTCAGAGGTTCCAGATTAATACCTGAAACAAGATAGGACATCTATCTGTGAACGACTATTTGTAGATTAATACCTGGAACCAGACAGGACAACCATCTACATGAGCAGATTGAAGATTAACTCCTGAAACAAGACGGGGAAACTATCTTTCTTTCTCTAAGGTTAGAGATTAATCCTGAAACCAGACAGGGCAACTATCACAACGACCAACACAAGACAAATTATCTATGAACAACTAATAGTATATTAATACCTGGAACCAGACAGGACAACTATCTACATGAGCAGATTGAAGATTAACTCTCGAAACAAGACGTGGAAACTATCTTTCTTTCTCTAAGGTCTGAGATTATTTCTTGAAACCAGACAGGGTAACTATCTCAACGACCAACACAAGACAAATTCCAAATTAATACCTGAAACAAGACAAAACAACTATCTACATGAGTAGATTGAAGATTAACTCCCGAAACAAGATGGGAAACTATCTTTCTTTTTCAAATAGGTCAGAGATTAATTCCTGAAACAAGACAGGGCAACTATCTCAATGACCAACAAAAGCAAGTTCCAAATTATTACCTGAAATAAGACAGGACAACTATCTGTTAATAGATGATTGTGGATCAATTCCCGAAACAAGACAGGGTGACTATCTACATGACCAGACGAAGCAATCTTACACAGGTTCCTTCTCATATATTTTTAGATGCAGCTTCACACGGGCTCATCCTGAAGCAACCATACATAGGTTCCTTTTCATATATTTTCAGATGCAGTTTCACACGGACTCATCCTGAAGCAGCCCTACACAGGCTCCTTCTCATATATCTCCAGATGAAGTCTAACACGGACTCATCCTGAAGCAGCCCTACACACGCTCCTTCTAATACATTTCCAGATAACAATTAATTTCATTCTCCCCAGCAAGTTACTGTGAAGCCTGGATTTCAGCCAGAAAACAGCTAACGTTCAATTGTCCAGTCCAGATATAACTCCTCAGTAGAGCCATGGATAGCTAAAGCTCCTAGACTCTATTCCACACAGTGTTTTCCTCAAGCGGGAGAGAAACTGAAATCAACATTCCCTATTGGAGTCCTCCTCGGACAACAGGAACAAGAATCCCCATAAAGATACCTCTTATGAAGTCAGCATCTACTATAGATGGCATTTTTAAGCCCATCTCTGACGACTCTAAGTCATCTTCTCCAAATGGAATCTGTAAGCCCATTCCTGACATCACAAACCAATGGGGTTACTTCATGCGAGTGCGAATTTCTAGGCACTCCAATGTTCACTCATCTTCCACCTTCAGAACATGAAAGGTAGACAAGTCAATCTACTTCTTCAAGTTTAAGAAGATTGAACAGGGGCAGCTGTTGTACCCCAAAATTTTCCCTCCCATTTTTATTAAAGGCATACTCATTAAGGTCCCTAATTTCTCAAGGTTGACCAAGAATTGATCAGATAAATTCTCCTCCTAAGCAATGGCCTATCGACTAATTTCACTTTTCACCAAGATGTGTGAGTTCCAAAGCTTCAAATTATTTCCATGACACCCTATATGCCTTAGCATAATGGCACAGCTAAAAGAAATAAAAAAGTGTACATGACAAAGTGTAGATCGAAGGCTGAAAATATGCCTAAGGGCTTTTGGGTCGAAGCAGCTTCAACAACAGTATGCAGGCTAATTTAATGCCCAACGGAACACTAGGATCGAAGGAGAGATAGTTCAAAAGAAATCGTGAGAAGGATTTTATGAAGCCTTCGATTGGGAGATATGGTAATGAGCGTCATTGAAAGGTCCATTTTCGAACATGGAGATGTAAGCCATTCGAAGTGTTACAAGGAAGACACCTTTCGATTGACATGTTGCCTGAATGGGCGCTTCAAAAAGAAGAACATTTGGAATTTAAAAAGCTTTTATCTTATCCAAATAAAAACGTGGGAATCTATTGGTTCGAAGGACATGCCATATTCAAGCATGGCGTGACGGAAGGACAGTTAGAGATGAATCATCCAAGTATGAGTCATCTTAGAGTTTTGGGGATCAATGTGTTTCAGGCATATGCCTGAACAGGCAAGGAAGGAGTTAATTAATCAAAGTAAAGGCTTGGTGCTCATAAGTCATCCTTCGATTGGGGCATATAAGCTATATTCACCAATCGAAGGTGAACTAGTGATCAACAAGAAATATATTTTTGTAGACATAAGAAAAGGGTGGGAGTTTGAATTAAAGAGCCACATGCACAACTACATTCGAAAGAGATGACAAAATGAAGCTTCAACAGACCAAGAGGAAGTGGTGGTCGAATTGAAGGAAAGTAAATCTAAAGGAGCAAGAACCATTCGATTGGGTTAATTAGATAGTTTTCAGATCAAGCAACCAAGGCAGATAGTGGCTCAGTCGAAGAAGCCACAATGATGAGGCCTTGGACCATTAGAATTGGAACTTAAAACCATCGAAGAACAAAACTTAGGAGCATTCGAAAAATCAAGATGTGGGAGTGAAACCTTTCCAGGTTCACTCAAAACCTAAAATGGTAGAAAATCATCAACAATGGCAACATTTTAAGACTTTCGATTCTGCCTTCAAAGCCATGGTTAATGGATGATTCTTGTCATTTTCGTTCATCACTGCACCCCTATAAATACAGAGCTAAAGCGAAAGCAAAATAGGACAGACACATATTGCCTATACACAACGAGTAGCCTACACGCACAAGTAGCCTAAAGGAGCCATACCAAAATTTCTCAAAAATCTCCAAAGTTATAAAAATTTGAAACACCCCTTGTAAGCACCCATGGTCCAAACCAGTGGCCATACATTACTCTTGAGGTTCCCAGGAACACCTCTAGCACCTTGGCTAAGCAGTTCCAGATCCAAAACCGCAGATCCAAGCATACCTATCGTAAGTATACTCTTGAATTTCAATTTTTTGATCTAAGCATAGCTAATGGATTTCATGTGTTTTTCCGTGTTAGTGATGAAGTTTTAGACAGGTTAGAACCCTCACATGCGAGCTTTAACATCAGCATATAGACATGCCATCGTTAGGGCATCCAGAACCTCTTCCTTCGAATCTCATGATTTAGAATGTTTCATGCTAAAATAACCTCAGATTTGGAATCGGGAGAAGATTTTAAGGGGGGTAGGGTGGGTTTTAATCTTTGAAGTTTGTTATTTTTGCAGGTTCACTTTTAAGCCCACAGTAGAAGACAATCGGAGAGTTGACTCTGGTGGGATGACTCCGTTTGCCTAAACGTCACACTCTTATTGGTCCATTCAGTCACCGTGCGTGTTTCTTTATTCAAATATATTTGACTTGGTTTCACATATATTATTATTTTGTTGTTTGTATAAAGGAATGACAGGTTGACTGAGTGGTGAGATAAGCACGTGCAATAGGGAAGGACCAGGGTTTGATACCTAGGTCTGGATTTTTATTTTTCTAATATGTTTCTTGCAGATCCAGTGCTCACAGGCCCCCATGCGCACACCATATATCATCAGATCATCACCATCTGATCCAAATCTGAAGGCCTCAGATGCGTGCCTCACCATGAACCCTTAAAGGGCCAGTAACATAGGATCAGGCGTAGCTTTGGGCTCCCTGATTTTGACCTTACAAATTTCAAATCTCACCCCCCTCATTTACTTTAACACCAGGCCCATTTTCTTATATTTTTTTATTCTTTTTAAGTTTATTATTTTTAAAAATCATTTTTATTTAATCATAAAATTACAAAAAACATAAAAAACTTAAGTTTAAATTTTATTTATTAAAATTATTTTTCATGTTTAATTTAGTTAATTATTTTAACTTATTTCTTTAATTTAAAATCAATAGACTTAGGATTTAATTGATTTCAATTCTATTTCTTAGACAAAAATGCCAAAAAATATTAGATTTGCTTAGAATTTATATTAACTAATAATTTTCTTTTCTTTCTTATTTTAATTATTTAGATTTAATTTAATTTAATATTTTCCCTAATAAACAAAAATGACAAAAATAATTTTCTTTTACTTAGACTTTTTTAGGGTTTTAGACGTCCTTTCCAATTCGCGCGCGTTTAAATACTTTCGCATTATTATTACCTTTTCTTATTATTGTACCTGCTTCCCGGTTTTTAATAGTTAAGAAGTGGGACATTTACTGCTCTTACTTTCCCCATTTTTTGTTCTTGTAATTTTCCCCCTCTCTGAAGCCATGTAATAGTTAGGTTTTAAATTCCGCACTTTAAATTCCTGTACATATATTAACTGCTTAGATGTATGGTAATAGGATTGCATGGTAAGAAATTTAAAACAAAAATGTTAGAAAAACCTAACACAAAGATAAATAACTGAAACACAACAGACTCGCACATGCGCACCTCTAGGGTACCCCCACTTCGGTTGCCTTCGGATTAAAACAATCACAACTCTCGAAATGTGAGAGATTTTAGTGGCTACCATACGGTTTAAAGATCTAAAAAATGCCCGTCTCGATGTTGCCTCGATATGATCTTAAAATCCTAGGGTGGTTACTAAAGTATCTTGCCTAGTTGCCTTTGTGACTGTAACGATGACCCTTCGAATGTCCCTCAAACATCCAACAATAGGGCTACCTACTCACTAATAGTAGGACAACACTATCTAAAGGAAAAGAGGAAAAGAAAAAACCCTTTCGAGTAAAGTAGATAGTTCTTAGATGCTTGCTCAATTTTTTTTTTCACATACACAAAACTCTTTCCAAAAAAAACATTTTTCAAAACTCTCCGTATACTTTCTCAACAATACGAGAAACATTACAAAGATCGCCGCACTAAGGCGTCCTTTAAAAATACTTTTTTTCAAACACACAAACACACAAACACAAGGTATTTTTAAATTAGCTGGCATCTAAGATCCCGTAGATAACAACTGATGGAAAGGGTTCTAACACCTCCCCTTTTCATAATCTACCCCCTTACTCATGAATAATCTCGAAAGGTCTTTTTCTGTTCTTTTCACCCTTTCCTTTGTTGGATAAAAGAAAAGTCAGCGGCGACTCTTGCTTACCGCAACATTTGTAAATACAAACGCAAAACTAGTATAACAGTCAATTCAGCCATCATATCACAACGACATAGTTGCTAAAGCATCTGCCAACTGATTTTCATCCCTCGGGATATGTTCAAAGGTGACCTCCTCGAAGTATGGGATCAAGGTTAGCACAAGCTCTTTGTAAGGGATCAAGGTTAGCACAAGCTCTTTGTAAGGGATCAAGTTTGGATGTTTGGTATCCCACTCTCCTTTAACTTGACTGATTACTAAGGTTGAATCTCCGTATACGCTTAGGAATTTGATTTTTAGGTTAATAGCACGCTTCATGAAAGGTGTATGGAAACCTTCAGGAGAAATTATTAGAGCACCAATCCCGTTACCAAGAGCGTTGGAAGCTCCATCAAAAACAATAGTCCATTGGGATCCTTGTTCAGGTCCTTCATACGATTTGGGCTTTACACAGTCGGTTATCAACATGATATTCTTGTCCGGGAATTCAAAGTTCATGGATTGGTAGTCATCAACAGCTTTATGGGCCAAATGATCCACCAACACATTTCCTTTGATTGCTTTTTGTGTAGTGTATTAGATGTCATATTCAGTCAAGATCATTTTCCATCTAGCTATTTGTCCGGAGAGAGATGGCTTCTCGAAGATATACTTGATGGGATCCATCTTAGAAATCAATAAAGTGGTGTGAGTCAACATATACCGTCTTAGCCGAAGAGCAGCCCATGCCAAAATGCAACAAGTTTTCTCGGGAAGTGAATATCTGGTTTCAAAGTCGGTAAACTTTTTGCTAAGGTAGTATATTGCATGCTCTTTTCGGCCAGACTCGTCATGTTGGCCCAACACGCACCCCATTGAATTCTCTAATACAATCAAGTACATAATCAGAGGTCTTCCTTCAACTAGAGGCATTAGGATTGGAGGTACTTGTAGGTAATCCTTAATCTTGTCAAAAGCTGCTTGGAAGTCTTTATTCCATCTGACTACTTGATCTTTATTCAACAGTTTGAAGATTGGCACACAAGTAGTTGTTAAGTGAGATATGAACCAGGTAATATAGTTGAGTCGACCTAAGTAACCTCTTACCTTTTTCTCAGTATAGGGAGCTGGCATTTCTTATATGGCTTTGACTTTTGCAGGGTTGACTTTAATACCTTTTCCATTGACGATGAAGCCTAGGAGTTTTCCACACCTCACTCCAAAATGTTGTACCCCAATTTTTCCCCCTAAGATTCTCCTATCATATCATATCAACTCGATCATAACAAGATCACATTAGGGTTGGTTCTTCCTCCTTTTTTATCTCCTATCTTTAAGTTTGCTCTTGAGGAATCTCCAAGCACCTTAGTTGTGTATTTTGTGTATGTGTTGTCGACTAACTTCTAATCAAAATACAAAAAAAAATATTTGTCTTTGAATATTTGTGTTTTGTAGGTACCGAGTCAAAGTATCTGACAAATGAGGTTTTTCGGTATTATTTCCCTAAAATTTTTATTTGCAAAGAAAATTAATTAAAATTTTTCATTTTTTTCATTGTACAATCGATTGCTCTTAGAGTGCAATCGATTGCATAAAATGAATTCCGTGCAATTTATGAAAAAAAAACATTGATGCAATCGATTGCTCCTAGAGCGCAATCGATTGCACAGAGTAAAAAATTTGAAAAAAGTCAGCAATTTCAAGCTTGTCAATTTTGTCTCCAATTTTTCTTCATTTTTGAAAAATATATCATTAATTCAAACTTTGGTGCCACTTTTTCATTTTTTAAAAAATATATCATTAATTCAAATTTTGGCTCCAATTTTTCATTTTTTTTAAAGATATATAATTAGTTCAAATTTTGACTCCAAGAATTAATTACCAAGCCTAATTTCATTTCCCAAACCAAACTCCAAACCACCACTAAACCCAAGCCTAAACTCTATAAATAGAGCACTCATTTCATTCCAATCTCAAGCTTTTGATAGCCAAATCTACCTTGCTAAAAAATCTCTCAACTCTCTCCATCTACCAAATTCACTCAAAGCTCCATTTTCAAAAAAAGTTAGTAAGCTTTTCATTGAAGCTTACTAATCTTTGAGCTAAACCTTCATCCAAACACTTTTTCTTCATCAATTCTCTACATCCAAGTTGGGGCAATTGATTCTTGGGGCTGAATTGAAGCAAATTCTTGAAGTTGTTTTGATAATTCTCTAGATCTACCTTTGGTAAATTGGATTTTTCATCTTTCACAATGTGATCTCTTGTTGATCTTTGGGCTTGATTCATTGAGCATTGTTTTGTGATTCCATTGGTTCTATTTTCTCATAATTTGATGGAATTTTCGTGCTCAATTGAATCCATGATCATAAGGTGTTTGATGGGAAGTTTGAACAAAAATTTGACCTTTTCAAATGCTTTTTTTTCTTCTGTTTTTAACAGGGTGCAATTGGTTGCTGTAATAGTGCAATTGATTGTCAAAACAAATTTTCACATTTTTAAATAAAAATGCACTGATACAATCGATTGTTTCCAGAGTGCAATCGATTCCAACAGAACAAAAATGCTTTTTCTGCCTTGTTTTAGGGTTGTTTTGATCCATCTATCTTTTTCTACTCACTCCTTTTGATTGTTGATTTGGATTGCAATTTTAAATGTCCAATTTCTCTTTAAAATCAATGGACTTTGGTTGTAGATGAAGTTAGATAAATGTTCATAAATTCAAATCTACCAAAGAGTGAATTATTTAATTCATTTTTAGTGCTTTGGATTAATGATATGTTTAGTTCTTTAATCCATCTCGATGAATGATTGAATTTAAAGATGAAAGAAATTTAAGGTAGTGATCCAAGTTAGCTTATCATTCCCCTCCCTCTTCATCTTATCACTTTCTTTTTTTAATTGTGCTACATGTTAAGGGATGATGATCTCTATATCATTTATCCAAACATGAAGTACATAGATTTCTATTGACCGGCCTCAAAATAAGTGCGACTTCTACATAAGTCCACTTACGATTGCTTAACATAGCGCTAAATTTTGTCCCTATTCGAGTAAATGATCATTTGTGGCCTAAACTTATGTTTTCAATCCCAAGTATGTTAATTTAATCCCTTTGATCCAATAACCTTGAGATTCATTGTTAGGAGGAGCCTTTGGTTCTACCAATCCTCCAATGGATCTTCATAAATTTTGGTCAACGCGGATCACTTAAACACCATTGATCATTTAATGTTGCCTTGATAATTCTTAAATGGATGATATACTTGCCAAAAAGAAAATGCAACTTGTTGTTAAGAGGATTTGGTTCTACCAATCCTCTAATGAGTTCCAAATGCAAGTTTCAAGATGGTCATCCAACTAACCATTAACTTCTAACAATTGACTTTATTTTATACTTTTATTTTATGCTCTTTACTTTATGTACCATTTTACTTTAGAATTTACATTTCATGCTATTTTTCCTCTTTGCTTACTTGAGCATTTACTTTTATGTCATTTTTATTTTGCTCACTTGAGCTTTTCTTTTCCTTTTGAAGATACTTAATAATCAACATGAACCATAAAAAAGATTAATGATATTTGGACTATTTGGTTACTATCCTTGGCATTATGGAGTTTTGGACTTAGGAATAGAAACCTTGATCTTATGTTGGAGACATTGTGACCTTAATTGATATTTTGTCTGGAGTTCTTGAAGTTTTCTTTGAGACATTGGGTTGTTTGTTTGTTTGTGTGCAGGTTATTGTGATTACATACTTTGTATGTAATCTGGAATTCACCCGTATACAGTCGTTACTCTGCCTAATTTTTGTAAATACTTAATACATTTGAAGTTTGGTCTTCTCAAGAGGTCTAGTATCTTTGCTTGCTTGGTTACAATCAAAATAATGAGAATTCTATATTGACTTATAATTTCAAGTGTTGGCTTCTTGTTGGTTAGATGGTTCTTCATCCTTAGCTTTTACCTTATGCTTTAGGATAGTCCCTCCATCTCCTCCCATATTCTTTAATTTCAAAAATCTTCTCCCTCCTTTTGAAAGCTCTTCTTGTTTCTAAACTTGAACCACTTTCATAATAAAGTTTGACTTAGGTCCATGCATTTTCAAAACATTTTCTTAAATAAACTTCAACAAACTTAATAATAACTTGATATTTTTTATGAGAAGACTAAAACTCAATCAATCTCATTCAAACCATTTTTCCATTTTGGCTCTTATCTTTAAAATTTTCTAAAAAGATTAGATTCTTGTTAATCCTTGTAGTGATGCAAAAATTTGTACGTCTATAATATGTAGTGAAGTGAGATATTTTCCACTTGGGTGTTGAGTGAGACATTGTTGATTTTAAAATCCAAGCCATATCCTCCATTTTAGATGATGTAAATTCTCCTTTCTCATGATTGTGGATAGTAAGTATGTTTTTCACACGGACAATGACGATGATATCTTATCTCATAAAATCAACTAACACACTTGTGTTTTAAAATTTTTAAAGGTGAACTATGAGTGCCCTGATCCCCTATTGCACGAAAGATGTTACATAGGCACTAAAGGTTCGCAACCGCGGCGGGTGCAAAAATCATAAAAAATATTTCTTTTCTCACCTTCACCATCTATTTTTATACAACATTTTATAGCCAAAATATACAGATTTTACAAAGAGATTTCTGCGGAGTACCGTAGATGTTTAGGGTGCTAATACATTCCATTTGCATAACCAACCCCCGAACTTAGATTCTCTTCCACGTTTGTTTGGGTTACTCTCTCTTTTCCCATTCCTTTGGAAACAATAAAGCGCGGTGGCGATTTTTATTTTGATCTGTACAATTGGCGACTTCACTGGAGAGAGATTGACCTATTGTTGGTCCATCCCTAAGTGGTTTAAACCTATCTTTGTTTATATTTGTATATGTGTTATTGTTGTTTATATGTTATATATTGTATATATGCTTGTCTGGGTTTTTCTGGTTTTCAGGGTGCTTGGTGATTACTCATGAGTCCTATACCCGGACTTGGGCATACTTAAGATAGGACGAGCGGTATAGTCATGTTGACTTTGAGGGAGTAATCCCAAAAAAGGAGACATGAGATCCCCCACTCAGTGGAGGCCCCTTTGAATGTAGTGTCGTTTATCGAGTAATCGGGAAGACGTACTGGTTTTGACCCGGGAGCCTATTGAAACCAAGGGCCGTAGATTACCTAACCCATCTTGGCCTTTTAGGTGTAGTGCGGAAGCTATGACGGAGTAATCCAAAAATAGTTGTCACGTGATACTACGCTCGGACGAGTTTTTCTTGAGAATATTACTAATTTCCAAGTTAATCGAGAAGTTAGTAATATTCAAAGGAAAGATGTAGACTCTGGGAACCTCTAGAACTTTGTTCAGCAGGTGATAAACTTTTAGATCATACCTTATGGGTAGTACCTTCGACCTCATACTTGTGACGTTGAACCTATGAACCCTATGCTTGTGATCTTGTGTGTGATTTTTGCATCATGCATCCATGCACCCATGGGAATTGTTTTAACCAAATTTTAAGGGACTTAAGACTTTTACTTGCAAACATCACAAGTTTTGTAATTATGGACTTTGGAAAGAGTACTAAGAAGTACAATGTCAAGAGTCCTGATTCAGAAGAATTGAGAAAGCCTTAGTCCTTGATATCTAGTCCATGGGACTTCAAATTCTCCTAGCTATCTTGAAGATGGATTTCTCCACGCTCTTGATCTAGTTCCTAAATCCTTTGTATCAGTGATTTATTTTCACGATTATCAGCAAAGTAGAAGATTAGAGTGCAAGAGGATTTATTTTCCTTTATCCTTCCAAATTCAAGCTCAAGAAGATTTTACAACACGGTGTTGGATCTTAATTGGATACAATTCATTTGGACCTGAGGATTTAGCTTTCTCTTTCTTCTGTTTAGGATTAATGAAGTCTTATACTTCCAATGTAATCCTCCCAATTATAATGAAATGAGTTTTTTCAGTTATCCCAATTATGTCTTTTAATTGATGTTTGCAATTCGTTTATAATGTTCCAAAGTTCTTTAAAAACTTGGTTTTAAAACCTTTAAACAATCATGTGCATTGCACATCATGCATCATATTGTACATACTTCTTGCATTTGTTATGCATATCCAGGTGTCTTACTGAGCTTCTTTACTTTGTTCAGCAAGTTGTCTCACTAGTGTAATACTCGAGCTAATTTCAGAAGGAAGATGGGCAATTTAGAACAAGAGAATCGTGTGTTGTGCGAAGAAGTTTCTGTCTGAAGGCCGGTATGGCAAATCTCACTGCTCTGATGGAATCTTTGGTGACTACTCAGGATCAGCCACCGATTGCTCAACCTCAACAGACAATAGTTACTACTTAAGCTCCGATTGTTCCTGTGTCTTCTATTCCAGTTGGTGTTTAGAATCACATGCCTCAAGGTTATCCATGGGGAATTCCAGAAAACTTTATGCCAGAAGGTTTTAATCAGGATCCTCAGGTTACTCCAGTTGTTCAGACTACAATTTCTCCTGCACCTCCTGTAATGCATGTTACTCCTGCTGCACCTCCTTCGGTGAATGTTGTGCCATTTTTTAATGACGAAGCTTATCGTCCTTTTCTTCCACCAAGTGAAGTCTTGGGTCTTTATGGTCGAATGGATGGTTTTCAGGATCAGTTTGACAAGATGCAGAGGGAGATGAAGGCCCTCAGAGGAAAGGAATTGTTCGGGCAGAATGTGAATGATTTGTGCTTGGTCCCGAATGTCAAGATACCTGCAAAGTTTAAAGTTATAGAATTCGAGAAGTATAATGGAAATACTTGTCCGCGTGATCATCTTGTGATGTATGTAAGAAGAATGTCTACCCACATAGACGATTAACTCCTGTTGATTCATTTCTTTCAAGATAATCTAACTAGTGCAACATTAAATGGTACATGAGCTTGGACAGTGCCAGTATTCATTCTTTTAATGAATTGGGTGAAGCATATATCAGACAGTACAAATACAATGTGGACATGGCACCTGACCGTGATCAACTCAGGGCCATGGTCTAAAAGGATAAGTAATCATTAAAGGAATATGCCTAGAGATGGCATGAGGTAGCCGCGCAAGTGATTCCTATAATGGAAGAAAAATAAATGACAAAGATTTTCTTGAAGACACTAAGTGCATTCTATTATGAGAGAATGGTGGCGAGTGCACCCAGTGATTTTACTGAAATGGTAAGCATGGGAGTCCGCTTGGAGGAAGCTGTTTGTGAAGGTCGTCTATCTAAACACGGGAACTCATCAAATGGTGCTAAGAAGTATGGTGATAGTTCTTCTAAAAAGAAAGAGCAAGACTCCTACTCTATACTTCATGGTAGGCAAGGGAGATCTCATAATAGGAATCAACAAGTTGATTTTATGAATCTATTCGTCAGTGTGACTCCGACTGCTGTTGCATATCAGAGGGCACCTCAACAAGGAAATCAAGGGCAAGTTCATCAGTGAAAAATGAGCTTTGATCCAATTACAATTACATACACAGAGTTGTATCCTTCTTTGTTGAAGAAGAATCTGGTTCAAACCCGAGCTCGAGCAGTTGTTCCTGAAAAACTGCCAAGAGGATATAAGGATGACGCTTCCTGTGCCTTTCATCAGGATGCTCCTGGGAACGATTTGGAAGATTGCTTTTCTTTGAAGGTCAAAGTTCAGAGGTTGGTCCGAAGTGGTATCTTGTCATTTAAGGACATTGGCCCTAATGTTCAAAATAATCCCTTAGTAGAGCGTGAATGAATCTCTGTTGGTGGTAGTTCCAAAGTTTGGGAAATGTTTCCTTTAGCGCAAGACCAGATAAGAGAGTCATCTTAGTTTATTAGAATTTTTACTTCTATCTCATTTGTAATTTTTCTTGTTTATCATTGCATTATTTTCATATAAGAACTTGTTTACATTTTAATGTTTAATCTTAATACAACAAGTATGTTTGTCTTGAAGAAATTAATTTGTTTCACTCATATTTGTTTTCAATTTTAAATTGCTTTATGATACCAACCTGTTACCCATTATCTTGCCTAGGACGAGATTTGAGGGAGGATGATGATATTAAAACACAAATTTTCTGGTTGTATGCTTTTGGATAAAACCTTGTTGACGATGTACATGCATTGTTTCAAATCCTCAAACACCAGAGATATTAGGGAGTGAAACCTTTGTTAACCCCTTTGAGCCTTGAAGTAGGAGTTTCTTTTTCTATTCAGAAAAAACCCTCATTTTTAACCCGGGGTAGGGTAGTGTTCAGTTAATCTGATTGAGTATTCAAATCTCAACAATGGTTATCCATCGAAAGGTTGAGGAAGGTCAAAATAGAAATGGTTAATCTTCACTTATCAGGAGGGTGTGTTAATTGATAATATTTTAATGGCTATCTCTCGTACACCAGGAGATCAACAGATGACGATATAATAATGGTTATCTTTCATCTACCCAGAAATAGGGCAGTTACAATTCTTCCAACAAGTCACAAACGACTCGAAGTCATGCGACATGTTCAAAAAGAAAAAGAAAAATATGATATCAATAAAAATAAAAATAAATAAAAAAATGATGATGAAAAAGAAAGAGACAAAAAGCCTCGCTAAGTCGGAACTTGAAAAAACAAGTTGCTTAGGCAAAATTCAGGGCATCCCGCTGCACTTCAGAGTCAAAGTCAAAAGGAATTTGTCCAGAAAGCAAGGAAGAAATGGAAAGCCTGAAATGCAATAAAAGGAATATAGTGTGAAATCCTTAGAAAAGAACAGAGTCGTGTGACAAGAAACCCAAAAGAAGCAGAAATGAGTGACTTGCATGTCCAAAGAAAACCTTGTTTGAAGAACATGTCAAGTTAACTGAACTTAGGACTGAAGAACATCACGAAGGGGTGGGCACCAAATATTTTTGAGCCTTAAATCTTTTTTTCTGAAACCGTGAACCATGATAGGTTAGAACCCTTAAAAGTCCTAATTGAAACATAGTTTATCTTGAAAGCATACTCCAATGAGATAGTGTTTCCTGAATCCCATTAATTTTTCTAAATTATTGTGATTGGTATCATACGCTTTTGTTATCTTTCATACAAAAAATCCATGTCGCACCCTAGCTAGTGATTCGTTCACAAGGTTTTCCAACATCTTTTCAAATAAAATCTTCAAGACTTACATAACTGTTGCATTAGAATTTTCATTCTTAGAATAAACATTTTTCCGCTTTCAAAACAACTTCTTGATATCATGGAAGTTTATATTTGAGTATCAGCAAAAGGCATGTTGCCGAGAATAGTTGCGGAGCAAAGAGGATGCAACATTCAACCAATCTAGGACAGTTACGTCGAGATTCGACAAATCTCTAGAAGCCATTTGATCAGAAAGGTTATCTTAAAAGCATGTAGCCAAAGGCAAGTTATGAAAGTTACCTTGATCAGCACAGTAAGCTTGGGACACCAGATTGGTTTCCAAGGGCATATCTAGATTTCGTCAAGATAGCTGCTATGTCTACCTCAAGCCGAGAATCTTCCTCAAGTAGGATTGTTTCTTGTGATTTGTTTTATAGATGTCTATCTGGTTTCCTCTAACACTTGTTTATCAATTAAAGGGTTTCCTACAGGATGTGTTATGGTGTTGGGTTTATAATCCCATTTTTCCAATCTTGTTGCAGACTTCTCCAGCTGAGTGTGATTCTTTCCCCAACCAGGTGGTGATCAAACAAAGGTTAAAAAGAGCTATGAAGCCTTTGCTCATTTGATGGATTTCTTTCCATAATTTGTGTATTTATAATTGATATGAGATCTCTTGTAGAGTATTTCCCCCTCTAGTTATAACATTATTGTTTTTATGTGCTCCCTAAGTAGCTAGACAAGGGAAGTATCTTTTCTAAGAAGTGTTGAGACAGTTGTCAACTTTTCGGGTTTTCTTTCACCAAGTGTTGAGTTTGATTTAAAATCCCCATAATTTTGACTTCTTACTGTAATGTTAACTTCTTGATTCCACAAGAAGTTTCTCCCAGGTGTTGTAACCCAATTTTTTCTCCTAAGATCCCTTCCTAATACCATATTGTTTCAATCACCACAAAATCACATTAGGACTTTTGGTTCTTCTCCCTACCTTTAGCCTTACTCTTTGCGGAGTTACCAAGCACCTTGACTTGTTTTCTTTGGTGAACATGTATATTTTGCTTTGATTTTATCTCTAAATTAACAAATACAATATTGGTTTGTCTTACTTGTTAATAATGTAGTTAAAGGCAATGAGGATTAGCAAGTTGTATCATGGGTTCATGAGTTTATTTACATGCCCTAGTCAAAGCTTGAGAGATTCAAACCTCACCAATTAAGTTGTTTTGAAATTGGTATGGAAGTAGTTTTGGTGGCCATAAGTCCTCATCATCATCCTTAATAAATTCTATTCACAAAGGAAGAATATGGGCACAAAAGGTTTGTTCAAACTTGGCAAAGTTCCACCAAGCATTCTCTTGATCTAGGAGCTAGGGTTTTGGACTTCAGAGAGGCATATCTTGCTCATCTTTTGATATTTTTGAGTGATTACAAAAAAATTCTTCTCTTCAAAGAGTTACCAACAAATCACTTCAAAAGTTCCAAGGAGTTTTCATGTGGAAGAAACTTAATGAAGAAGAAAGATTACAAGTCACCAAAGATGAATCCCCATTTTTTCCATATATGATTTCAAATGATCATAACTTGGTCAATTTTTATCACCTTGAGCCCATTCTTTCTTCATGATGAACCTAAGTATGTGTACTTCATGCCTTCTTCTATGTGCAAAGTGAAAAATGGATGGAAGTTGCCTTGAGAATGCAAAAGATTATAGGTCATTTCATGATTTTTGGCCAACTTCAACAAGTCATAACTTGCTCAATTTTTGGAGATTTTAAGTGGTTCAAATTGCAAAAAGTCATTCAAGAGGTCTACTTGATTCCATCTTTTTTTATCAAGAGAAAATTCTAAGTGCAAGGCCATGTTTGGATGCAAGAGATTATAGGTCATTTTTTAAGAAGAATTTGAAATATTTCTAAGTATGGAAAGTCAACTCTTTTTCTTCAACTTTGACTCCATGTAACTTTCAGCTCAAGCATCCATTTGGTTCCATTCTTTTTCCATTGCAAAGCTTGTTACCTCATCTTTCCAAAGCATCAAAAAATTTTCCCTAAGACTCCTTGAGGTGGAAATGCCATTGGAATGAACTTGGTAACTTAGAATTGAAGTCTCACCATAAGTCAGAATTTGAAATCCATGTTTTGGCCTTTAAACATCAAATTAGCACGCGTTTGTAATCTAAACATGTTTAACCAAGTTGCCAAAGTGGATTAGTGCCTTGAAATGCAGGGATTTTATGAGTTTTTATGCAAATCAGATCACACTTTGCTCGTGTATCAGGTTCACACGATTTCCCTCCAATTTGCATCATTCCACACGCTTGAACATTCCATTTGATTCCCTATAAATAGAGGGTCATCCCCCATCAATTTCCCAAGATTAGATAGCCAGAATCGCCCTGCCAAACTTGCTTCACAACTTAGAATTCAGCTACTTCAAATCCTATTCTCAAGCCTTTTTCAATCCATTTTTTTCCATCAATTCACCTTCCTTGATCTTCCCTGAACCTAAGCATACAATTACATTCAAGAATCATGCCCTACATTGCTCCATAAAAGTCCAGTTTCAGAGCTCTGCAACTCAACTTCAATAGGTAGATTCCTTCATCAATTATTCAAAGCTTTAGTATCATTGTGTTTCTCTCATTGCCCTGGTTCTATTCGCAATATTTACTTTCATCTGGAAGCACGCTTTGACCATGAATTTTCAAATGCCCTTTAAAAACTTTCTTTCCAAATTTCTTGAGTTACAGTTTATATAAATTTGTCGCGAAGGTGTGGTTGTCTCCGTCTTGAAGAGACGAAGCGAATGGCATAGGTCTGAGCTTCTAATTTTACAGTTGGAGAGACCTGCAATTCGTGAGGGCTGGAGGTTGAAGATGACCAACATGTCATCTTCTAACCAATGAAAGCATGACATTTGTTATTTTCAAATTCTGATTTATTTAATGATCCTGTACATTATTCAGTAAAGACCATGATATGCACAGCGCGCTAGATCCTTTGGATTTGATTACTAACGCGTTTTGACTCTCATCCAATGGTCCACATCTTTTTCTTTTATTTTCTTTTTCTGATTTTTATATTTTAATTGTTTTAAATTTCAAAAAATAATAGAAAATTCATTTTTAGTCCAAAAAATTTGAAAAAATTATGAAAAATATTTTTGATTATTCTCTTTCTGATTTTTATTTTTTCACAATTTATTTTTGTGTTTTGGTATTTTTTATGAATTTTACACTTATTTGATTTGTTTAAAATGTTTAAAAATACTTTTACATATTTTTAAATTCTGAAAAAATCATGGAATGATCCAATGATATTATGATAAATTTTGGTGACTTTATTTTATTTTTGTTTCTGACTTTACTATTTCTTACCATTTTTGTTTATTTTACCCATTTATTTTAATTTTTAAAAATAGTTTCTGACTTTTAAAAATTCCCAAAATTTTTGTAAAATTACTTGGCCTCTTTTCTGATTTTTCTATAGTATTATTTTTCATTTCATGATTAGTTTGAATATAATTGGTATTTTCTTCATTATTTTCCATTTTAAAAAAAAACATTTTTAAACCCCTTAATGAACATATTAATTATATTATTGTTTTGTGAATATTGTCTGGTTGTCTTGGGTTGATTTTTTGGTTATGGCTTTATTAACACCATTGGATCCATGGTGTTGAGTTTAAGTCCACAAAAATGGATGAATGATTTTAATAATAGTTTGATTAAATATTAATTCAAATGTGGTTTTTTTTTCTTTTTACCCTAAATCCCCTCCATCTCATCCCTTTCTCATTGCATTAAATGTTGTCTGAGCATGATCTTTATATCATGTCTCAAAACAAATGGTGCATAGTTTGTTATTGACCAGCCTCAAAATAGGTGCGACTTCTATATAAGTCCACTTATGATTGCTTAACATAACACTAAATTTTGTCTCGATTCGAATAAATGATCATTCGTGGGCCAAACTTATAATTGCAAGCCCAAGTATGTTAATTTGATCTCTTTGATCCAATAACCTTGAGATTCATTGTGTGGAGGCTTTGGTTCTACCAATCCTCTAATGGATCTACAACACCTTTGGTCAACGCGAATCACTTAAACATCGTTGATCATTAAATGGTACTTATGAGAATACCAAATGGATGATATACTTGACAAAAAGCAAATGCAACTTGTTGTGTGGAGGCTTTGGTTCTACCAATCCTCTAATGAGTTCCAAATGCAAGTTTCAAGATGATCATCCAACTAACCACTAATTATTGACTTGTTTATCTTATGCTTTTATTCTTTTTATGCTTTATGTACTATTTATTTCTTAGCATTTTACATTTCATGCCATTTTCATCTTTGCTCATTTGAGCATTTATTTTCTTGTCATTTTTTTTCTTTGCTCACTTGAGCTTTTCTTTTCTTTTCTTAAGATACTTAATAATCAACATAAACCCTAAAAAACTCTTAATGGCACTTGGACTATTTGGTTACTATCCTTGGCATGATGGAGCAGTGGACTTTTCTTGGACTTAGGATTAGAAACCTTGGCCTATCTTGGATACCTTGTGATCTTATCTGATTATTTTGTCTGGAGCTCTTGAGGTTTACCTCAAGATATTGGGTTGCTTGTTTGTTTTTGTGTGCATGTTTTTGTGATTACATCCTCCGTTTGTAATCTAGAATTCACCCGTATACAACCGTTACTCTGCCCAATTTTTGTGAAGACTTAATATATTTGAAGAGGTTTAGTATCCTTACTTGCTTGGTTTCAATCCAAATAATGGGAATTTTATCTTGGCTCATAATGTCAAGCTTTGGCTTCTTGTTGGTTAGTTGGTCCTTATCCTTAGCTTCTACCTTATGTTTTAGGATAGCCTCTTCTTCTCCTCCAATCTTCTTTAATTTCAAAATCTTCTCCCTCCTTTTGAAAACCCTTCTTGTTTTAAACTTGAACCACTTTCATAATAAACTTGGGCTTATACCCATGCATTTTCAAAAATCTTTTCATAAATAAACTTCAATCAATTTAATAAATACTTTGACACTTTTTGTGAGAAGACTAAAAGTCAATCAATCTCATTTTGAACCATTTTTCCACTTTGGATTTTACCTTTAAAACTTTTTCTCAAAAGGTTAGACTCTTGCCAATCCTTGTAGTGATGCAAACAACTATACTTCTACAATATGTAATGAAGAGAGATATTTTCCACTTGGGTGTCGAGTGAGGCATTGTTGATTTTAAAATCCAAGCCATATCCTCCACTTTGAGATGATGCAAATTCTCCTTTCTCATGATTGTGGGTAGTAAGTATGTTTTCCACACGGACAATGACAATGATGTCTTATCTCTTAAAATTAACTAACACACTTGTGTTTCAAACTTTTTAAAGAGGAACTACGTGTACCCTGATCCCCTATTGCACGAAAGGTGGTACGTAGGCACTAAAGGTTCGCAACCGCGGCGGGTGCAAAAATCATAAAAAATATATTTCTTTTCTTACCTCCACCATCCATTTTATATATAACACCTTTTTTTTATATAGCCAAAATATACAGATTTTACAAAGAGGTTCCTGCGGAGTACCGTAGATGTTTAGGGTGCTAATACCTTCCCTTTGCATAACTAACCCCCTTACCTTGAATCTTTCCCCTCTTTTTTGGGTTATTCGCTCTTTTCCCAATCCTTTGGAAACAATAAAGCGCAGTGGCGATTTTTTATTTATGATTTGTATAAAGTCTAGTCAATCCAATGGCTTAGTCTTGAACATTTCTACCGCTACACCGGGTCACTTTTGATGGTTTGCGTATGATCTTCTTGTGTTTCTCAGGTGGTTGGAGATGATACCAATTGATGTATGGTGCGGTATTGGGTTTGTGATCCCGTTTTCCACAGTCGGGTCTTGGTTCATTTTGTGATTTTGGGTTTGCATGGTCTGAAGCCTCTATCCCAGATTCCCCAGTGAAGGCTTCACTCATCTGACGAAAGTTCCTTCTCCCCTTTGCAAGTTGAGATGAAACTATTTGCAAAATGTCGCTCTTTTTGCAGTGTTATTATTGTTTGTTGTTTGTTTCCCAGGAAACTAGACCAGGGAAATTTGTTTTCTAAGAAGTGTTGAGACAGTTGTCAACTTTTTGGGTTTTCACCCGTAAAGTGCTATGTTTGATTTAAAATCCCCATAAGTGTGATTTCTTGCTGTAATGTTTGACTTCTTAACTCCCCAAGTTGTTATCTCCATGAGGTTTCATACTTTTCCCCAAAGAAGTTATTGCAATAGTCATTCTCAATATTGAAGAATGTATCGTGGTTTCCCCTCGACGGTGTGGTGTTGTCCTCCCTAATGAAGTCAGCAAGAGGTATCCAGTTGATATCTCGACAATGAGGCACTATCTCCCTTAGTGAAGTCAGCATGATATTTCCCCAATGAAGTCAGCACAATATCCTTAGTTGATGTTTTGATGATATGGCTTTCATCATCTTTATTGAAATTAGTATTGCAATCCCCAGTAGAAGTACAGACCATGAAACATTTGTTGTCCCCATTGAAGTCTGTGTGATATCCCTCGATGAAGCTTGGAGGAGGATGTTATATCCCTGTACCTATACTGATTTATTGTATGATGTGATTATTTTTGGATCTATGTTCCTTCCTAGTGAATTTAAGCCGCAAAGTAAGAGTCTGTCTCCTCAGTTGGTGCATACTTTCTTATGGAATTTTCATATTAGATGTGATTTAGCCGTGTATTGACATTACCCGAGTTTGTTCAGTCTAGTTACCCCCAGTGTTACATGTTTGTTTTGTCAGCATATACATAATAACACTCATACATTCATACATACGTCATGCATAGTTGACTTTAGATAAATTTTGCTCATTTGCATTCATTAATTTTTGTTAGCATACTATCCTGTTCTGCAGAGTTGTGTTATCCTCTCTCCAATAGAGTGTCAACCTTAAGCAAAAAGTGTATATTCTTTCAATTTCCCCACTGAGTTATCCCTCGTGGAAGATTTTTGCTTTAGCCTTCCTGTACAGCTCTTTGTCTGGATAGGATGTGATTCCCCTTTGAGTTTATTTCTCATGAGGTGTTATTTTGGATGACTGATTCATTTCGGTTTATTTCTGGTTTAAATCTATGATCCCCAGTGTGATCGGTGGAAATAGAACTGACTGTTTTGGAATGCTGGTTCGCGTTTGCGTTTCGCAAAATGTCGCGGTAAGCAAGAGTCGCCACCGTCTTTTATTTTCTCCAACAAGGAAAGGACAAAAGCACAGCAAAATTCCTTTTCGAGATGTTTCTCAGGTTCGGGAGGTAGATTATAGAAAGGGAAGGTGTTAGCACCCTTTCTATCCGTGGTTATCCACGGGCTCTTAGGTACTTGCTCACTATGTTTTCAAAATATTTTGCTTTTCTTGTGTTTGTGGGTTTTGAAAAAAGTTTGTTTGAAAACTTCGATTTAACTCTTGTGTTTGTCCTCAAGAGTGTATGAAGTGTTGTTTGAAAACTTTTGTTAGAAAAAGTGTAGGTGCGAAAAGTATTTTTTGTTTTGAAAGAGCAAGTATCTAAGACCTCTACCTACTCAAAAGAAATTAAGCTGTGTAAATGTCCTTTAGACAGTACTATCCCACTATTGAGAAGTAGGTAGCACCGTCGTTGGAGTTATTCGGGTCAATTCGATTATAGGGACATGTGGTCACCAAAGCAATAGTAGGACGCCTTAGCGGTAACCCTAATGTCCTAGATCATTTTTATCCGAGGCAACCGTTTCGAGGCAACTTTGATCTTTAGACAGGAGGGCGACCTCTAAAACACCCTATACTCAATGACCACGTCGAGGCAACCAAGTGAGGCGTACCCTAAGAGTGACATGTACGAGTGTGTCAGGTTTCAGTTATGTTATCTTTGTACATGTTATGGTGAGCTACGATTGATTTTAATTTAAGATAAGTCTTATCATGCATAGCCTAGTTAACATACATCTAGCAGTTCAAAAATTGCGGAAAGTAAAGCTAAGCTATTACAAGGCGTCGGGTATTTACATCGCCAAAAACAAACCCTTGGAAAAGTAAATGCGGAAAATAAATGAAAGCGATAAAAGGGGTCCTAATTAAAGCTATTACATCCTCGGAGCAATTACATAATATGGATAAAAAATTAATCAAGAACAATCACACGCGCGAGCAAAATTGAATCGGAGAGTTTTTTAGGGTTTTGACCCTTTTTGAGAAAGAAAGAGATATTTTTGTTATTTTTTGAATTTAAGAATTAGTTCTAAATAAAAAAGGAATTAATTAACTAAAAGAAATATTTTTGAGATTTTATATTTTTTTAGGGAATAAAAACAAAAGGATTAAAATTGTCAAGAACCCTAATTCTATGTTGATTTTAAATTATTGCAAAATATTAAAATTAACCTAATTAACAAACTAAATTAATTATGTTAGTATTTATTTACAAAAATAACTAATTAAATTTAATAAATAAAAATATTATGTTTTTTATGTTTTCTGAATTTATTAAGAAAAATAATAATTATTTTAGCTAATAGTTAATTATGAGTTAAATTAAAACAAATTAAATAATAAAAAAAATAAAAGAGAAAAAAAACTAAACCCAGGGGGTGCTGGCCCAAGTTAGGAGGTGTGTTCTGCAATTTTCAGGCCCAACAATACTCCAGCCACGTTGACCTTTGTGATCATCTATGCGCACGTTGACTTAGGAGTATGTTAGTCTTTCAATCTAGGCCATGGGATTTGAGTTTGAGGCCTCTTGGCGCACTGGAATGTGAGGTATATGATGGACTTCCTCTTGAAACATGCATGTGATCACACAAAGAAAAAGAGGAACAAATGTTTTGGGGGACCTGGAATTCGAACCCAGGTCCCAATGGACAATACTCCAATGCCTTTGCCAATTGAACCAGAACGCGCTTTTGTTAAAGGAATAGATAATGAATATTATATACAAAAACTAATATTATGCTGTAAAACACAAAAAATACGCGCGCGTTTTCAAACACGCCAATGAGATGCTAACACGTCCTCGTCTTCTTCGTTTTCCTGTATAACTAGAATTAGATAGCGGGGGGTTTTTAACCCCCACTAATTCCTGCAATCAAAAATAGCGAATAGAAGCATGATGAATATAAATATTTCGCGAGGTATGATTCTTGATTGTCTTGTTCTCATGATTTCACTCATATATCTCACAGGTCCCAATTTTTCTAGGTTTAGAAAGCCCCAATTGAAAACTCAAGAACCCTAAAAAATCGTTCATGGCATCTTTTGATTCAGGGTGTTATAGTCTAATTAAACCATGCCATTAGCTTTGTATGGTCCCTAGCAACACAAATCAATCACAAAAACATGTTAATTATGCATGAATTAGGATATACGATTTTGAATAAAGAAGCCAAACCGTGATTCTGTATTCCTTGATTCTTTAAGCTTTAGGGTCTGAGTTTGATTGCAAAACACTCCTGGGAACTCCTGCAAGGTGTTAGAATCAACAAAAACCCTTGAATCGACCTACAATGCAAAAATTAGTTTTCACTTTTCTTGGAAATTCTTGAAATTGGACAGGGTCTTTCTGCAGCTTTTTTCACGTCTCTTAGGTCAGGGTTTGCTAGCATATGTATAAGGCAATTGAATTAGGTCAAAAACTTGGGCCAATATCCATTGCATTGATGTTTAAATCTTTGATTGGAAATCAAATATTTTTGATTCTTCATGATTGAATAATGTTGCCAAATATGGATTTTTTGATATCTTTGACTTGTGCACGAATTTTCCAGCATGATTAGGTCCTATTTGCTTCACAAAAAGATTTAAAAACCAAATCTTCTATTTTCCTACAATTTAAATTAATTAAATGAATTAATATTAATTAAAAATCGAATTAATCAATAAAAATAAGAAAATAAATTCAATTAATCTTGATGGGTCGTGCATAGGCCATGGATGAAGTTTCAAGAAGAGATTTGAGGCCCATTAGCAAAAATAAGGTGTTTTGAGCAAAGTTAAATTTTGCAAATTCATGAAAATTTCCCAACTTCTCCAATGCACAACTTGCTCAATTTTGATTATATGACCATGTTCTTGGACATTTTGGAAAGCTCTTGAAGTCCTCTAACCAATGCCTTTGGTCCCATGTCATTTGGATTTACCAATCTCAAGTTATGGCCTTTGACTCAAAGTGCACTTTTGTTGACTTTTGAAATTGACCTATAATGTAAAAATTGGTAACTTCTTGTGAGAGCATTTCTTGAACTTGGAGTGTGAAGATGGTTTGTGGGAAATTGCATCCCCTTCAAAATGAGCATTGGATGGGATTTTTCTGACAAACCATGAAAAAGTTATGCCTTGGTCAAGATACAATTGACTTTTCTGCTGTCCAAAAATAGTAACTTTTTGCATCTTGATGATTTTTGAGCTATTCTTGTGGAATCATGATCAAGACTTGATCAAATGATGATTGTGACCTCAAAATAATATGTTGACCAAAAATTCTGACTTTTGACTGCAAAATGACCATTTTGCCCTTGCTGTTGACTGTAGATCAAATGGAGCTTTTGACTGTGCAAATTGGCACTGTGAGTCTTGAAACTTGGCATGTATGTGCTTGCGGATGTATATGGGCCTATGAGACTTGATTGAACCATTGAAAACCCCAAATTCCTTGAAAGAACCAAAACCCTAATTTCAGCTGGCTTAGGAGGTGGTTTGACTGTCTACCTCTTGAGCCATCTTGAGTAATTTGAAGATTATTCTTGACAAATCTTGAGGAATATGGGAGGGAAAATTTTGGGGTACAACAGTTGCCCCTATTCAATCTTCTTAAACCTGAGGGTGTAGATTGGCTTGCGTGCCTTTCGTGATCCGAAGGTGGAAGATGATTGAACACTAAAGTGCCCAGAAATTTGCACTCGCATAGTGTAGTATCAGCAATGTGATGTCGGGAATGGGCTTACAGATGCCATTTGGAGATTGTTGGTAGGAGTTTTGTCTTCGTTGACAGGCTATCTTCATTGACGGGTTGTCTCTATTGACGGGTTGTCTCCATTGACGGGTTGTCTCTATTGACGGGTTTTGCCTCAGAAAAATCTTTAGGAATCAATTTAACTGGTTTTGTCTCCATTGACTAGTTTCGCCTTAGAAAAATCTTTAGGAATCGACTCAACTGAACCAGAGGAGGTTTTTTTTTATAATGATGTGATGAAGGAATCTGAGACGATTGCTACTCCAAATAGATGATGAAAGAATCTGGGACGATTACTACCTCAACAGGATGATAAAGGAATCTTGGATGACTTCTACCTCAGCAGGATGATGAAGGAATCTTGGACGACTACTACCTCAGCAGGATGATGAAGGAATCTTGATGACTTCTACCTCAACAGGATGATGAAGGAATCTTGACGACTTCTACCTCAACGGGATGATGAAGGAATCTTGATGACTTCTACCTCAACGGGATGATGAAGGAATCTTGACGACTTCTACCTCAACGGGATGATGAAGGAATCTTGACGACTTCTACCTCAACGGGATGATGAAGGAATCTTGGATAACTTTTACCTCAACGGGATGATGAAGGAATCTTGACGACTTCTACCTCAATGGGATGATGAAGGAATCTTGGATGACTTCTACCTCAACGGGATGATAAAGGAATCTTGGATGACTACTACCTCAGCAGGAATGGTGAAGGAATCTTGGATGACTTATACCTCAACAGGATGATGAAGGAATCTTGGATGACTACTACCTCAGCAGGAATGGTGAATGAATCTTGGATGACTTTTACCTCAACAGGATGATGAAGGAATCTTGGACGATTACTACCTCAACAGAAATGGTGAAGGAATCTTGGACGATTACTACCTCAGCAGGAATGGTGAAGGAATCTTGGATGACTTCTACCTCAACGGGATGATGAAGGAATCTTGGACGATTACTACCTCAGCAGAAATGGTGAAGGAATCTTGGACGATTACTACCTCAGCAGGATGATGAAGGAATCTTTGACGACTGCTACTCCAAAAGGTAATGACTTTTATCTGTTGATCGATCTTTCCTGAAAAGGTAAAGAGTTAGTTGTATGCAATGTCATGATGTATGAGATGCATGATGTCATGATGTTCTCCAGAATAAATGAGGTCGTTTCGTATGCACTTTATCATGTATGTAAATAGGAGATGTGAAATGTGATATGTTTATGAATGTATTTTCGTTTGGGAAAATAAATCCTTGACAAATGCCGGGGAGTTTGTTAAATCCTGGGCTGATATTGAAGAGTCTGGTTGAGTTCTTCGTTTCCACTGGGGATGATGCACGAAGATGATTGTAAGAATAAACCTGTAGGAGAAGATGACTCCGTTGGGGAATAAACCTGGTGAAGAGATTACTCTGCGGGGAATTACTGTTTGGGGAAGAGGTACTTCGCTGAGATTTTAATGATAACTCCGCTGGGGACTCCGTTAATAAGCTCTGTTGGGGATTTTGATGATGAACTCCGCTGGGGAATATTTAGATCTACTGGGGATACCCAACTTCTTTAGGGCTGATAGTAGACCAACTCTGCTTGGGGAGAGTATCGCTGATTTGCTCATAGTTGCAAGTCTCAGTGGGGAATAGCTACCATTACTGTTTTACTCTGTGGGGAGTGAAGGTATCTTGGTCATACTCTTCAACTGAATCTACCTTGTACCTGGTGGACAGAGCAGCTCGTATAGTTTGGACAATTCTTATTTCCCTAGCTTCTGTGGGAGAAGGTACCTGTGGAGGTGCTTGATAACTGCCGATTGACAAATCTTCTTCTAGTAGGCAAGTGACGAGATGACGGGACATAGTCGTACGCTTTTGATCCCTAACTTTTGCCTGGACCGCCCTTTCGGGTTTTCAGTCCATCGGGATACCCCTTTTTGCCCAAGCCGCCTTTTCAAGTTTTCGACTTGCCGGGTGTACTGATTTTTCATTTTCGTCCCTTATTTTTTCCCGAACCCTTTTGGTTCGTCGGGAAGCCCTTATTTTTGCCTAGGCCAGTCGACCTAGCGGGTCTTTGATTATGCGTAGTATTTTTTTGACTACGTCTATGCTTTCAGGATGTAGGGAGTTGTCACTGTCAGTAGTGTTGTGTCGCCATACTACCAGAAGATGTTTGATCGTGCGAGATTCGTTGCTGGAATTCACGTCCAATGCCCCAAGTGATTCAGATGGAGATTTTCCCCTGGCTATTTGGCATTTCGAGAGATTCCTTGAATCTTGACTTGACTGCCCCAGATGATGGACAATGATCATGTCTGCCCCTTGGTTGGAAGTGTTTTTATTCACTAGATATTCGTCGTGCGAATTTCTCTGCTGTTTGAACAAATAGTCATATGCAAACAATGTTATTTTAAGAATGCAAAGCTTATGTCTGTCTTGAAGTTTTTGAAAATGCAGTTTTCAATAAAACAAGTGAATTTTTTTAAGACGCGATGTCAACTCAGGATTTTACAACAAGCCCTACAGGAGTCAGGATACCTTTTGTAACAGTATGCTTTCGAACTAACCCGTGCTTCATCTAGGACTTTTAAGGGTTATAACGTGGCTTGGTTCACGGTTTAAGAAACAAAGGATAAGGCTCAAATTTTATTTGTACCCACCCGCTCTTCGTGATGTTCTTCGATCCTAAACTCAGCTAATCGTGCATTAGATCTTGTTTGAGTCTTTGCTCTGACATACCAGTGATGGTTCGGATACTGACAGTTTATTTTGAATAGGCAGTCATTTCTTTTTTGTTGAGGGTTTGTAGGACCTCTTTCTTTTTGATTTTATTATCCCTGTCTTTTTGCCTGAACTGTTTCTTTTGTGATTACAGTCAGCGGGATTCCCCAGTTTTTCAAGTCTCCTTCATAGGTTTTGACTTATTGGGCTTTTATTTTGAGAGATAATGACTGTCTGTCTTGACGATTATAGGGAACCATCACTGTCTTTTTGTCTCAGAAGGACTTCTTTGATGCCATTTATTGTGCACTTGGATCAACTGAGAGAACTACCCTGCCCCAGGTTATAATTAAGGGTTTTAATTTTTGCGTGAAAAGAAAAACTCCAACTTCTTTGGCTCAAAGGGGTTGACTAGGGATTATCTTCCTTATAACTCCACTGTTTATGATTTGAAACAATGCCTGTACCTCATCAGCGGGGTCTGTTCAAAAGCATACTGTAAAGATCGTGGTATCGTTTTCGCCATCCTCCCTCAAAAGGCTTAGAATTTTTTAATCGAGAGTTGAACATCACCAAAAATGAAAGCAATTTGAATATAGTGAAATACGAATGGATTGATTCAAAACAGACACATGCAATGCATTGATAAAGTAATAAAGTTTGACATGAATAAATGTTTGAACAATCAAAAGAAAATTACAAATTGAAAATTCTAATGAACAAAATACATTCTCAATGATTTGGTGTGGGATCAGTGATCAAACTTGATCTCCTTAGCATCAATCAAGTCTTGGATCTTGTTTTTCAAACTCCAACAGTCGTCAGTGTCATGTCCAGGACTGTCAGAATGGTAGGCACATCTCACACTCGGGTTATACTTAGAAGAGGAAGTATCAGGATTTTGAGGAGGATCCTTTAGTGTGATCAGTTTCACCTTCAGCAATTGTTGTAACGCTTGAGACAAAGGCATGTTGATGTCAGTATACTGCCTTTCTTGATACCTTACCCTACACCTATTGCTCTGTCTTTGTTGAACAGGCATGGGATCGGAGATCTGGGTTTCCCCTACATGTTGATCATGATGACTCTTTTTACCATTCACAGCATTGGACTCTTTTTTTCCATTGTAGGGCGTTTTCTGAGCATCGGAAGAGTAGCTTCTTGAATCTTCCCGCTTTTGATGCCAGCTTCAATTCTTTCACCAGTCAAGATAAGGTCTGTGAACCCGACTGAAGAGTTTCCAATCAAATGGTTAAAGAATGGACCAGACAGGGTCCCCAGAAACATATCAACAAGTTCACGATCAGTTAAAGGTGGCTGCACCCTTCCGGCAAGGTCTCTCCACTTTTGAGCATACTCTTTAAATCCCTCACCCGTCCCTAGTGACATACCCTGGAGTTGGGTACACGTAGGAGCAAGGTCGGAATTATATTGATACTGCTTATAGAACACAGTAGCCAAATCCTCCCAGTTATGGATACTGGCTCCATCCAGATGATAGAACCATTCGAGTTGAGTCCCTGAAAGACTGTCCTGGAAGAAATGGATCCACAAATTCTTGTCAGTAGTGTAAGGTTGGATCTTCCTTACATACGACCAGAGGTACAACTTTGGGCAGGATACTCCGTCGTACTTGGAAAAAGCAGGTGCCTTGAACTTATGGGGAATCACCACCCCAGAGGATAAGCCTAGGTCTCCAAAGTCCAACCCGGGCACGTTCTGTATCTCCATAGCACTTAAGCGGTCCTCCAACTGTTTTTACCTATCCTCAGCAGGAGGATACTGCTCTTCATCATAATCCGTCTCGTTGTCGGAGACCACGGGACTAGGAAACCTTCTCTCTTGTGGACTGTCTTTTCCTACAGATGAGGTGGTCAGCTCAACCTCATTTTGCAGTCCGTTCCCAAATCTGCGTCCAGTGTTGAACAAGACGGTCCTCTTCTTCTTCTTCTTCCTCTCCTTCAGAATCAGAGTCTTCAAATCCTGTTGACCCTGGGCTAGGCTCATAACCAACTCTTGGAACTGGGCATTCTGGGCCTGGAGGTCCTTGATAGCTTGTTCAGTGGAAGGTTCAGTAGACATGATGATTGCTGAAATAAACAGCGAAGAAGATAAGTGACTTGTAAAAGGTACCTGTAATGCAATGATATGTATGACGTATGTATGCAATGTTTTCAAGGATCTCGTGGGGTAAACAAAGAAACTTGTTAGAATTTGAATTTTGCGTCTTGATTGAAGGAACTTCATGTTGCTGAGAGTCCTTGTTTAAGAGTCAGGCTCACCATATCGAGTGGGTCATAGCCCCTGACTCAAGTTATCATATTTTTTGAATTTAAGAATTAGTTCTAAATAAAAAAGGAATTAATTAACTAAAAGAAATATTTTTGAGATTTTATATTTTTTTAGGGAATAAAAACAAAAGGATTAAAATTGTCAAGAACCCTAATTCTATGTTGATTTTAAATTATTGCAAAATATTAAAATTAACCTAATTAACAAACTAAATTAATTATGTTAGTATTTATTTACAAAAATAACTAATTAAATTTAATAAATAAAAATATTATGTTTTTTATGTTTTCTGAATTTATTAAGAAAAATAATAATTATTTTAGCTAATAGTTAATTATGAGTTAAATTAAAACAAATTAAATAATAAAAAAAATAAAAGAGAAAAAAAACTAAACCCAGGGGGTGCTGGCCCAAGTTAGGAGGTGTGTTCTGCAATTTTCAGGCCCAACAATACTCCAGCCACGTTGACCTTTGTGATCATCTATGCGTACGTTGACTTAGGAGTATGCTAGTCTTTCAATCTAGGCCATGGGATTTGAGTTTGAGGCCACTTGGCGCACTGGAATGTGAGGTATATGATGGACTTCCTCTTGAAACCTGCATGTGATCACACAAAGAAAAAGAGGAACAAATGTTTTGGGGGACCTGGGATTCGAACCCAGGTCCCAAGGGACAATACTCCAATGCCTTTGCCAACTGAACCAGAATGCGCTTTTGTTAAAGGAATAGATAATGAATATTATATACAAAAACTAATATTATGCTGTAAAACACAAAAAATACGCGCGCGTTTTCAAACACGCCAATGAGATGCTAACACGTCCTCGTCTTCTTCGTTTTCCTGTATAACTAGAATTAGATAGCGGGGGTTTTTAACCCCCACTAATTCCTGCAATCAAAAATAGCAAATAGAAGCATGATGAATATAAATATTTCGCGAGGTATGATTCTTGATCGTCTTGTTCTCACGATTTCACTCATATATCTCACAGGTCCCAATTTTTCTGGGTTTAGAAAGCCCCAATTGAAAACTCAAGAACCCTAAAAAATATTTCATGGCATCTTTTGATTCAGAGCGTTATAGTCTAATTAAACCATGCCATTAGCTTTGTTTGGTCCCTAGCAACACAAATCAATCACAAAAACATGTTAATTATGCATGAATTAGGATATACGATTTTGAATAAAGAAGCCAAACCGTGATTCTGTATTCCTTGATTCTTTAAGATTTAGGGTCTGAGTTTGATTGCAAAACACTCCTGGGAACTCCTGCAAGGTGTTAGAGTCAACAAAAACCCTTGAATCGGCCTACAATGCAAAAATCAGTTTTCACTTTTCTTGGAAATTCTTGAAATTGGACAGGGTCTTTCTGCAGCTTTTTTCACGTCTCTTAGGTCAGGGTTTGCTAGCATATGTATAAGGCAATTGAATTAGGTCAAAAACTTGGGCCAATATCCATTGCATTGATGTTTAAATCTTTGATTGGAAATCAAATATTTTTGATTCTTCATGATTGAATAATGTTTCCAAATATGGATTTTTTGATATCTTTGACTTGTGCACGAATTTTCCAGCATGATTAGGTCCTATTTGCTTCACAAAAAGATTTAAAAACCAAATCTTCTATTTTCCTACAATTTAAATTAATTAAATGAATTAATATTAATTAAAAATCCAATTAATCAATAAAAATAAGAAAATAAATTCAATTAATCTTGATGGGTCGTGCACAGGCCATGGATGAAGTTTCAAGAAGAGATTTGAGGCCCATTAGCAAAAATAAGGTGTTTTGAGCAAAGTTAACTTTTGCAAATTCATGAAAATTTCCCAACTTCTCCAATGCACAACTTGCTCAATTTTGATCATATGACCATGTTCTTGGACATTTTGGAAAGCTCTTGAAGTCCTCTAACCAATGCCTTTGTTGCCATGTCATTTGGATTTACCAATCTCAAGTTATGGCCTTTGACTCAAAGTGCACTTTTGTTGAATTTTGAAATTGACCTATAATGTAAAAATTGGTAACTTCTTGTGAGAGCATTTCTTGAACTTGGAGTGTGAATATGGTTTGTAGGAAATTGCATCCCCTTCAAAATGAGCATTGGATGGGATTTTTCTGACAAACCATGAAAAAGTTATGCCCTGGTCAAGATACAGTTGACTTTTCTACTGTCCAAAAATAATAACTTTTTGCATCTTGATGATTTTTGAGCTATTCTTGTGGAATCATGATCAAGACTTGATCAAATGATGATTGTGACCTCAAAATAAGATGTTGACCAAAAATTCTGACTTTTGACTGCAAAATGACCATTTTGCCCTTGCAGTTAACTGTAGATCAAATGGAGCTTTTGACTGTGCAAATTGGCACTGTGAGTCTTGAAACTTGGCATGTAGGTGCTTGAGGATGTATATGGGCCTATGAGACTTTATTGAACCATTGAAAACCCCAAATTCCTTGAAAGAACCAAAACCCTAATTTCAACTGGCTTAGGAGGTGGTTTGACTGTCTACCTCTTGAGCCATCTTGAGTAATTTGAAGATTATTCTTGACAAATCTTGAGGAATATGGGAGGGAAAATTTTGGGGTACAACACCCATCAATATTATTACTTTGGATTTCTGCAAGCTTCGAGTCCTAGTTTGAGAATATGCATTTTTTTATGGCATGATAAGATTTTATCTCCTCAGTAGGAATATTTTTGCATTTCCCCAGGAAGCCATATTTCTTTCCCCAAGAAATCATTTTTACAATCCTTCCCATAACAGCAAGTAGCAAGTCTCTTTATTTGAGCAACTTATACTTCCCCGTAAAAGTCAACGTTACTTTTTTGCTATCTTCTCTATGATTCGGTAGTTTACAGTCATCTGTGAGCGGGTATCTTTTAGATTTTCTAACTTCAACTATTGAGTTAGTAGTTTACCGTCATCTGTGAGTCAGTATCTTTTTTATCTTCTACCTTTAACTATTGAGTTGGTAGTTTACCGTCATCTGTGAGTCGGTGTCTTTTTGATTTTCTATCTTCGACCATTGAGTTGGTAGTTTACCTTCATCTGTGATTCAGTGTCTTTTGATTTTCTACCTTTGACTTTTGAGTTGGTAGTTTACCGTCATCTGTGAGTTGGTATCTTTTTAATCTTCTACTTTCAACTATTGTGTTGGTAGTTTACCGTCATCTGTGAGTCAGTATCATCTTTGTTATTCTATCTTAAACTATTGAGTTGGTAGTTTACTGTCATCTGTGAGTCAGTATCTCTTAATCTTCTATCTCCAAATATTGAGTTGGTAGTCTACTGCCATATGTGAGTCGTCATCTTATTACTTTTCTACCTTCATCCATTGAGTTGGTAGTTCACAATTATCTTTCGATCATTAGCATTCTTTACTTTTTCCTCAATATTTGAGTTGATGACACCTTATCCCCTCTTTAGGCTTTACCTTAATAGAGTAAGGTTTTTTCTTCACCAGTGAATTATTTTCCTAGTCGGGTTTCTCTTTTGATCCTTGTTTCCTTTTCTACATCCCCAGTGGTGTCTTGGGTCCCTTTAGACTTATTCATCTACATTCATTTTCATAAGCATTGCATGGTATCTTAGGGCCAAAAATAGGGCTTGTTTTATATTTAAGTATCTTCAATCGCGTCAACACGAAGATTTTTAATCTTCGCATCTCCGGATAGAAGACACTTAAATAAGGGCAGCTGTTGTACAACAATTTTCCCCCTAAGATTCCCCTATCATATCATATCAACTCGATCATAACAAGATCACATTAGGGTTGGTTCTTCCTCCTTTTCTATCTCCTATCTTTAAGTTTGCTCTTGAGGAATCTCCAAGCACCTTAGTTGTGTATTTTGTGTATGTGTTGTCGACTGACTTCTAGTCAAAATTAAAAAAAATATTTGTCTTTGAATATTTGTGTTTTGTAGGTACCGAGTCAAAGCATCTGACATATGAGGCTTTCCGGTATTATTTCCCTAAAATATCTATTTGCAAAGAAAATTAATTAAAATTTTTCATTTTTTCACTGTAAAATCGATTGCTCTTAGAGTGTAATTGATTGCACAAAATGCATTTTACGCAATTTTTGAAAAAAAACATTGATGTAATCGATTGCTCCTAGAGCGCAATCGATTGCACAGAGTGAAAATTTGAAAAAAAATCAGCAATTTCAAGCTTGTCAATTTTGGCTCCAATTTTTCTTCATTTCTGAAAGATATATCATTAATTCAAATTTGGGTGCCAATTTTTCATTTTTTGAAAAATATATCATTAATTCAAATTTTGGCTCCAATTTTTCATTTTTTGAAAGACATATCATTAATTCAAATTTTGGCTCCAAGAATTAATTACCAAGCCTAATTTCATTTCCCAAACCAAACTCCAAACCACCACTAATCCAAAGCCTAAACTCTATAAATAGAGCCCTCATTTCATTCAAATCTCAAGCTTTTGATAGCCAAATCTACCTTGCTAAAAAATCTCTCAATTCTCTCCATCTACCAAATTCACTTAAAGCTCCATTTTCAAAAAAATTTAGTAGGCTTTTCATTGAAGCTTACTAATATTTGAGCTAAACCTTCATCCAAACACTTTTTCTTCATCAATTCTCTACATCCAAGCTTGGGCAATTGATTCTTGGGGCTGAATTGAAGCAAATTCTTGAAGTTGTTTTGATAATTCTCTAGATCTAACTTTGGTAAGTTGGATTTTTAATCTTTCACAATATGATCTCTTGTTGATCTTTGAGCTTGATTCATTGAGCATTGTTTTGTGATTCCATTGGTGCTATTTTCTCATAATTTGATGGCATTTTAGTGCTCAATTGAATCCATGATCATAAGGTGTTGAATGGAAAGTTTGAACAAGAATTTGGCCTTTTGAAATGTTGTTTTTCTGTTTTTAACAGGGTGCAGTTGATTGCTGTAATAGTGCAATCGATTGTCACAACAAATTTTCACGTTTTTTTTGAAAAAATGCACGAATGCAGTCGATTGTTGCCAGAGTGCAATCGATTGCAACATAACAAAAATGCTTTTTCTTCCTTGTTTTGGGGCTGTTTTGATCCATCTATCTTTTTCTACTCAATCCTTTTGATTGTTGATTTAGATTGCAATTTTAAATGTGTAATTTCTCTTTAAATTCAATGGACTTTGGTTGTAGATGAAGTTGGATAAATGTTCATAAATTCAAATCTACCAAAGAGTGAATTATTTAATTCATTTTTGGTGCTTTGGATTAATGATATGTTTAGTGCTTTAATCCATATAGATGAGTGATTGAATTTAAAGATGAAAGAAATTTTAGGTAGTGATCCAAGTTAGCTTATCATTCCCCTCCCTCTTCATCTCATCCCTTTCTTTTTTTAATTGTGCTACATGTTAAGGGGTGATGATCTCTATATCATTTCTCCAAACATGAAGTACATAGATTGCTATTGACCAACCTCAAAATAGGTGCAACTTCTACATAAGTCCACTTACGATTGCTTAACATAGCGCTAAATTTTGTCTCGATTCGAGTAAATGATCATTCGTGGCCCAACCTTATGTTTGCAAGCCCAAGTATGTTAATTTTATCCCTTTTATCCAATAACCTTGAGATTCATTGTTAGGAGGCTTTGGTTTTACCAATCCTCCAATGGATCTTCATCAATTTTGGTCAACGCAGACCACTTAAACATCGTTGATCATTAAATGTTACCTTGAGAATTCTTAAATGGATGATATACTTGACAAAAAGCAAATGCAACTTGTTGTTGAGAGGCTTTGGTTCTACCAATCCTCTGATGAGTTCCAAATGCAAGTTTTAAGATGGTATCCAACTAACTATTAACTTCTTACAATTGACTTTATTTTATGCTTTTATTTTATGTTCTTTACTTTATGTACCATTTTACTTTAGCATTTACATTTCATGTTGTTGTACCCCAATATTTTCCCTCCCACTTTCACACAAGACATACTCCTATAGGTTCTCAATTGCTAAAGGTTGACCAAGAATTGACCAGACAATTCTCCTCCTAAGGTGTTGTACCCTAAGGATGCCCAAGGGTTGATCAGACAAATGCTCTCATAAGACAATGAACCTCAAACTAGGGTTTCCATTTTCATCAAGATGGGTGAACTCCAAAGGTCTCAAATATTTTACATGGTCTTAATAGGTTATCAAGATCATCCATGTCAAGTTTCATACCTTGCACAAGGAGTTTGCTCAGTCAACTGCTCAAATGCCTGAAAATCAACTATGTTAGGTCAAAAGTCAACTGTGGGCCACATACAGTCAAACTTCAAGACTTTTGGTCAACATCAACATTTTGAAGTGACATCCATCATTTGATCAAGGGTTGATCATGATTCCTCAAGGAATGCTCATAATTCATCAAAACTCAAAAGTTGCTAAATTAGGGTTTCTATAGGAAAAGTCAACCAAACTTTGACCAAGCATAACTTTCTCATACTTTATCAGAAATTTCCCATCCAAGGCTTGTTTTTAAGAGGATTCAATTCCCTACAACTCATATTCATCCCTCAAGTTCAAAAATGCACTCATGTAAAGATATGAATTCAGACATTATGGGTCATTTCAAAAAGTCAACAAAAACACATTTTGGATCAAAGCTTATTACATGAATATGGAAGATCCAATTAAGGTGAAACCAAAAGGGTTGTTTAGAGGACATCTTAAGCTTTCTTAAAAGTCCAAGAACACCCTTTTAGGGTCAAAATTGAGAGATACATGCATTGTCAAAGTTGGCCATTTTTGGAAATTTGCACAAAGTCAACCATGTCCAAAATGCATTTTTCTTCAAATGGGCCTAACTTTTTATGCTTGTATCTTGTTCCTAACACGGTCCACGACCCATGAACCACTCCATGCCTCATTAACTTATTTATTTAATTTATTGTGATTTTATTCATTTAAAATTCAAATAAAATCAAATAAAATCAAAATAAATCATATAAGTTACTTTTGGAATGATTTTGGCATTGAATGAAGATGATATATGCTGGCATATCAAGATTAAATCGTGTAAGGGGTGATTGGAGAAAGAATGGCATGATTTGGCTTATTTTTGAAACAAATAATGCAAGGATTAAATAAGATCTTTTCTTCATGATTGATCAAGATTCAACCTGTTTTTGTTGACCTAATACATTCTAATACATATACACAACGCAGCCAAGGCAAAAGAACAAGGTTTGGGTCGTGAAAATCATCAGAACAAAATTCAGTTTTTCCCAAAAAAGTGAGGATCGGATTTCATTCCACAGGACCATTAAAGGTGATTAAAAGCCAGTAATTTATTCCTAGGCGTGTTCTGAAGCTGTCCCAATTATCCTCACGGCCAAAAACATCAAGAATCATGCCCCTAAAGTACCACGGTTTGCACATTTTTCTCTAACTTGAATCTTTTGATTTACCCATTATAAACTCATTTTAATCACATATTCACGCTTGTTATCAAATTTGCATTGTTTATGGATGGTTTAATCTGAGTTCAAGTGCAGGAATAACATGACGCCATTGTTAGGGTTTAAAGGTCCCAAATTATGGATTCTCTGTAGAGGCAAAATTAGGCCAAATTATGGGTACCAATGAACTCAGGGCATGATTTGAAATTAATCTACGCCTTTGGTTTTGATTTATCTTGCTGGTATTTTAGTTTTGAATCTTGCAGGGATGTAGTTATGGACAAAAACAGTCACTATAGCCTTTAGTGACGGTTTTATCCATATGTAAAAGGATGATACCTAAAACAACAGTTCTGAGGAAGAAGGTGATCACATGGTTGACTCCTACTGGCCAGTTTAAATTACGCACGTGCTCTGGGCATAAGGCGTGTCTTTCCATTATATTATTATTTTATCCTTTATGTAAACGACTAACAGGTTGGCCTGGTGGTAAGGAGGAATGCATGTGAGGTGAGAGTCCTCGGTTCGATACCTAGGTCTGGAGATTTTTCATTTTCTAACCATTTGATTTCAGACCCTATACACCTCATTCCAAGCGCCTATCATGCACCCCTAGATCCATCCATTGGATCATCTCCATCCCATATCCAATGTCTCATGCAAGCAAGGTCCATGGTGTACCCTCAAACGTGGCAACACTGGATCCAAGCAATTGATGGGGCCAAAGGATTTGGGCCTAACGAGAATCAGCAATACACCCCCCCTGAAGTGCTAACAACATCAGGCTCATTTTTGTTTTTTCTTTCTTTCTTATTTTTTTAATTATTTATTAGTCTATTTCATTTATTTATTTTATTTATTTCAAAAAACATTTTTTATAAAATCAAAAAAATCATAAAAATATAAAATCACAAAAAAATATTGAATTAGGTTTTTTTATTTAAATTAATTTTATTGAACATAATTTAGTTTAATTAGATTAACTTAATTGATTTTTTATATTAATTAAAATTAACTAGAAATTAGGTTTAATTTGCAATTAAATTGTTTTTCTCATTAAAAAAGAATACACAAAAATATTTTTTTAATTAATTAGATTTTTTAGGCTTCTAATTTATTCTCGTATTTAATTCGTCGCGCGTGCCTTTACTTTCTTTTAATTCAAATTATTGTAACTGTTTCAAGTTTGTAATAGATTAATTAGGATTTTAATTTCCTCATCTTTATTTTCAGTCCAATATTTATGTATCTGCCCAAAAGCCTTGTAATAGTTAGGACTTTAATTTCTCGTACTGTTAATTTCCGCAACTATAAAACTGCCTAGATGTATGGATATTAGGATTATATGCGAAAGACAAATCAAAGATTAAAAGGTAGATAACCCTAATTGTGAAAAGATAATTAACTGAAAAAAGCACACTTAAGCATGCTCACTCCTAGGGTTTTTCTCACTTGGTTGCCTCAGAAACAATGGTCATGTCCCTCGAACATAGGGATATCTTAGCAAAGACCCACAATTCAAAGTCATCATAAGGATCATAGTCCCTTACTGTCCCTCGAGTTGCCTACGAGAAATGATCTTATGATGATAGTCCCTTCGAAATGCTAAGTGTTGTACCCCAAAATTTTCCCTCCCATTTCACCAACATTTTCTCATCACAAGACTCTTGGAACTAAAGATCAAGCTAGGGTTTGCTCTGCTCAAGACACTTCCTTACACTGTTGACCTAAACTAGGGTTTGAGTTTTCACAGTGATGTTTTGGCCTACAATTCCCAAAGTGACTTTCACACTTCATGTTGGACCCACAAGTTTATCCATACCAAGTTTCAAGCCTTGATTCAGATCTTTGCCCAGTCAATTGTACAGTTGACCTAGAAATCAGCTGTATTGGGGAAAAAGTCAACTGTGGCCAATTGACAGTCAAACCTCATGAAACTTGACCCACATCAACATTATGAACTCAAATGAACCATTTGATCAAGTTTGGATCACAATTCCACAAGAAATTTGATCAGATCATCAAAAGGGCAAAATGGTCATTTTTAGGGTTTTGACTGCACAAAGGCAATTTTTGACTGTTTGACTTAACCAATGGCAAACCAAGCTCACATATGGACTCAAGGACTCAATGACATTGTCTTGACCCATTCAACAAGTTCAAAAGATCTCAAATGCCTAGGATTGACAGATGAATTTTGCAGTCAACTGATCAAAATTTGACTGTACACTAAAAAGTCAAACTTTGACTTTTTGGTCAAAATCAAGTGCCAAGAGTTATTTTTCATCAAGAAATGTCAAATTATGAAACTTGTTCATCAAGAAACCCAAAAATGCAAATTAGAGTTTAAAATGAAAAAATTTCATAACTTAGAAATTTTCTAAGTTATGAAATTTTCTTATTTATTCCTAACTTTGTCCCATTTTTTCACAAAGATGCAAATGGATTCAAACAAAACTTGAAACATGAAAGTTGTAGTCCATCACAAAGTCTACAACTTTTATTCACAAAGTTTTCTCAAAAGAAGCTTGTATATCAAGTTATGATTTTTGGAACAAGGGTACCTAAAACTTTTAACTTAGAGAAAATTTACCCTAATCTAGGCAGGATTTTGACCCATCTTCTTGGCCATTTTTCACATAGTTCCACTTGGAGTTTCAAGTTTCATTACAAATATGGATTGTAGTACATGTTCCAAGATTTCCAAATTGTCCAAGAACTCCTCAAACACCCTTGTGGTTAGAGAGAATTGAATTCTCAAAGTTGGCAAAAATTCACTTTGATCCATGGCCAATACATTTTCATACCAAGTTGCAAATCTGACCAAGCTAGCTTTGTGCATAATTACAGGCCTCTAAACCAGTTTGTACTCCATAATTTAATGCATATCCATTGAGTTAAGGCATTGTCTTGGTCATTAGGGCATTGCACACAAGATTAATCCCTAAGTAGAAAAAGTGACATTTCCATTTTTGCCAAAATGTGCTTTATGTCAAAATTGAATCCCTTGAGCATTGGTCCATATCTCATGCAGCAAATCAAATCCACAAATTGGAGGGGCCAAGGGCAAAGTGTGCAAGCAGATGGATAGCCTGTACCGGCCTGTTAGACAGGACTTCCCACTTTTGCTTCATATACAAGAAATATGTCCAAAACACTAGAACAAGAACATCAGATAGAACCAACTTGTGCAAGCTTTTGAGACAACTTTTACACATTACATTGAACCTAAAACACGAGCCTTTGAGTCCTGAAACCTCACATAGCTTAAAATCATCTTCATTTGGCAAAATAGGGCACTCCCTGCAGATTGAGTTCTACAACACAATTTACTCGTGAGTTTTGGCCCAAACCTGTTCAAACACCTTCCATTCCATCCACCTGAACTATCCCAGACCTCCGTTGCAAGCTGTAACACCTCTAACACACTTTGCCATTTTCATTTCAAAGCTTTGCAGGTGGAGTTCTACAGCACGATTCAGTTTGTTTCAAAGCAAGCCAAGTATTGGAGAAGCTTCCTTGGACTTCAGGCAAGCTCAACAGAAGCTCAAACACCATTTAAGGTTGCTACATTGCCCAGCTCGAAGTCAACTGAAACAGGTATTTCATGGAATTCTATCTCTCTATTTAGGAATGGTTAGGCTTAGGTTTGTGAATGAAATATGTTGTACTCATAGCCCTGAAGCCATACATATGCTTAGTTTTCATTTACATTAATCGTGCTGGGAGAATTTCACTCATGAACTTTTTGAAAAAACTAGGTTGAAAATTAGGGCCAGAGAAATTCTCTCTGGTCTTTGAGAGTTAATCCAAGTTTTTTATATGTTTGAATTTGTTATTTGATGCTCTACAATGTTCATGTTATGAGTTTTGTCAAAAGATCAAAGAATCAGGAGTTACGTTTTTGGACATAGCACGCGCGCAGGTTTTGTTCCAAGGAAGAAGAAGAAGCTGGCTTGGGCTGGGCCTGTACAGGCTTGCTTCTGGCACCCCCCATATTCAGTTTACACCCCCTGGCCCATTTATTTGATATTTATCATTTTTGACATTTTTATTTTTATTCTGACTTTATTATTTTTTATATGAAATATAAAAAATGCCAAAAAATAATTTTCTATATTTTTCATATTTATTTGATATTTATTTTATTTTATTAAGTATATATATATATATATATATATATATATATATATATATATATATATATATATATATATATATATATATATATATATATATATATATATATATATATATATATATATATATATATATATATATATATATATATATATATATATATATATATATATATATATATATATATATATATATATATATATATATATATATATATATATATATATATATATATATATATATATATATATATATATATATATATATATATATATATAAATAAACTATTTTCTTTTTAAAACAAAACTCAAAAATAATATAAAAGATACATTTATTTTCATTTATGTCATTTATTTATATTTAAAAACATTTTCTTGAAAATATTCATTTTTTTGTAAATAGTCTATTTCTTTTTATTTTTATGTTTAATATATTTAATATGTATACATACATAGTTTATTAAATAATTAGGACAAAAAATACCAAAAATAATACATTTTTATTTTTATTAATATTTTATACTAAAAATACCATTTTTTAATATACTTATATTTTTTGTACAAATTAATACATTATTGTATATAAATAACAAATAATACAACTTATTTAAGAAATAGGGTTTTCTTGCCCTAAAATAGAAAAATAATAAAAATTGACTTTTCATTTTATTTACATTTCCCATTAAAAAATATACTTTTTACATATTAAAAACATTTTTGCATATTACATTTTATTTATTTATTGTATTTATTTCAATTATTGTACAGTTAAATATTGTATCTTGTACATTCGATATGGTTGTAATAACTCAGAATTTATTTTCTTGTCAAAATATCCCCAATTCAAATTTGTACCCCCCTCCCTATATCATGTTGTAATAGCTTAGCTTTTAAATTCTCGCACATTTAAAGCCTTCAACTATGCCATGCTTAGACCTAGGGTTTGTATGCAAATAAAATCAACAATTAGTTTGACCTAATCCAAGATAAACATGCATGAAAATAATCACAATGCACACTTGCACCCCTAGGGTTACAATCCACTTGTTGCCTTCAAAAATGGGCCATGGTTGCATGTCAAGTACTTTGGCAAAACAAAAACAATCAAAATGATCATAGTCCCTCGATGACGTTATTTGAGTTGCCTAAACAAAAATGATCAAGTCCCTTAAGAAAATTGCCAAAGATACTTGACACCATTGCTATCATGGTCTATACGATGACCCGCGCCTGTCCCGTTTAACATCCTAACACAAGGTTGTTCACAAAATACAATGGTGAAACAACACTGTTAAAAGGGTTAAAAAACATAAGAAAGATCTTTGATTAAAATAGGGTAGATAGCTCTTAGTTACTTGATCCAACTTGCAAAAAAACATCCTTGCTATTTTCAAAACACACCTCACAACACAATTTCAAAACCCTACTTTCAAACATTGAAAACTTTTCAAAAGACAAAAACACCTTTGTATACATTCAAACAAGAATCATTACAAAGGTTGCCACGAAGATAGGCCTCTTTTCAAAACATCTTTTAAAATCACACACAAAGCACCATTTCAAACAATTGAAAAACAAAGCAAGTGATCTAAGTAAGTAACTAAGAGCCCATGGATAATCATGGATAGAAAGGGTGCTAATACCTTCCCTTTCTATAATATACTCCCCGAACCCAAGAAAACATCTCAAAGGTTTTTCCTGTGCTTTTTGGCCTTTCCTTAGGATAAAATAAAAATTTGGTGGCGACTCTTGCTAAACTGAAACATTTGCGAACACAAACGTGAAATCCCAAGTCAGTTCTCCCACCGTATCACAGAACTGGCGACTCTGCTGGGGACTATTGAAAGTGGAGTAACCTTAGGACTTAGATCACCCTTGACATGACTATTGTTTGCTTTGATTGCTTTACATTTTTGTTCTCTTGTTTGGGCTTTAAATCCTACACCCGGATTTGGGAAATATTCATAGATAGAAATACGTTGTGGAAACTGTGCGGGGTATACCGACACGGTTGAAGCAATAGCTATATTAGTGCGACATATTTGTGAGTACCGGTAGCCTTTGAGTCAATCAAAGAGAATACGAGGCCGCTGAGTGATGTCATTAAGCACTAATGAACTAGAACCTTACTTGACCATCTTGACCTTTTATTAGGGGTAGTGAGATGACCGACTTTGGTGCAGTCCAAGTTGGTAGATACTCGATACTACACTCATTGAGGGTTATTTTATTGGAATATTTTTGTCGCTAGTTAAGTGGCTAAACCAAAACAATGAACATAGAAAACAATCCAATGATATTGAGCTCCTTAGAACCCGGTTACTATTTATAGGACAGGTTTTGAGCCAACTAAACTCAAGAGGGTACTTACCTATGAAACCTCATGCAAGCCTGAAACTAGGGTTTTGTATGATTTGCTTGTACATATGCTTGTGCATACATCATGAACATCATACAGCATCATGTGCATCCACTAACCATTTCAAGGGTTTGGATCTTCATCTTTGTTCTTGTTTTGTAGGTCATGGAATATCTTCGCAGGAAAACAATTCAAGTCAACCTTGTGAGAATCCCTGCTCAACTCAAGGAGCTTACATCCAGAATTCCAGAGAATTCTCTCTTCAGTGAAAGACATGGTAGACTCCTCAACTTAGTCAACACCAGCATTGAAGAAGACATGGTGAAAGTTTTCTTCCAGTTCTTTGACCCCCTACACCACTGTTTCACATTCCTTGACTACCAATTGGTGCCTACTTTGGAGGAATTTTCTCAACTCCTGAGAATTCCTATTCTTAATCAACTACCCTACAACGGTACGGAAAAAGAACCAAAGCCTAAAGATGTTGCTCAAGCACTACACTTGCAACCATCTGATATCAAGGGGCATTGGGAAACCAGAAGTGGTGTCAAGGGATTCTTGGCAAAGTTTCTGTTTGAGAAGGCACAAGACTACTGGAATTCTCTTGATCTACAAGCCTATGAAGAAATTGTGGCACTCCTCATCTATGGGTTGGTCTTGTTCCCAAACCCTGATCAGCTTATAGATGTGAATGCTGTCAAGGTTTTCATATCCAGGAACCCTATACCTACACTGCTTGGGGACATCCTACACTCATTTTACACACGAACAATGAGGAAAAGAGGTGTTCTCATGTGCTGTACTCCTCTCCTAGCAAGGTGGTTTATTTCTCACCTTCCACAATCAGTTCTGAAGAATGAGCAGGGTTTAAGATGGTCACAATGATTGATGACCCTCACACATTCTGATGTACATTGGTGTTCTCGGTCCAGAGAAGATGTCATCATCATTGATCGTTGTGGGGAATTCCCTAATGTCCCACTACTTGGAATTAGGGGAGGCATCACCTACAACCCCTGTCTAGCTTTGAGACAATTTGGATATGCTCAGAGGGATGGCCCTCATGACATGCTGATTCCTGACCTAGTTTTTGACTTCGACAACGATGCGCAAGGACTTCGACAAAGGTTCATCAGAGCTTGGAGGATGCCTAACAAGGTGGATAGTAAGACACCGGGGCACAACAATTCCATCCCCCTTGAGCCTTACCTCAAATGGGTACGAACCCGTTCCCAGAATCTTATGATGCCATATCCTCACATTCTCCCCTTGATCAAAGAGCCTGTTAAGGAAGGAGAGGTTCCATACACCATCCTACATCCTGACATGCCAACATCATGGGAAGAAATGCAAAAGAGTTGGATCCAACTCAAGGAAGAACGGGATACTTTTGAAGCCAGCTTCTATGCTAGTGAGAAGAAGGTTTTGGAGCTTACCCGCCGACTTCACGAGGAGGAGACCCTCAACACTTACATCGCACTAAAAAGGATGCGCAATGTCTTTTTACATTAAGAATTTTGTAATATTTCGCCCATGGGGCACTTATGTACTAACAAATTTCTTCTTAATATGACGTGCATTCTTTTTGTCTGCAACAAATTTGAATTTTGAGCCCTTGAATGCATTACATGAATAGCATACCATTCATCATATGCATAAACAGGTCTTCACGCCAAGTTTCCTTATCTTTCTGCTGTTTATTTCAGCAAGATGGATTTGGAGCAAACGGTAAAGGATCTGCAGGCACAAAATTCACAATTTCAGCAACTCCTCATGACCTTGGCAAATGGTCAAGAGGATCTCAAAGTTCTGCTAGAGAAGAATAAAGAGAAGAAAAAGAAAAAGAGACCGGGGGTAGCCACTTTCGGAAGAAGATTTGAGGGCGATGCTAGAAGGACTCTTGAATTCCCTTCAACGTCTGACGACGGGATTGGCAAAGGGAAAGGGGCTGCTGTACCTTCTGAATCTGAAGTAGAAGAGGAGGAAGAGGAAGAAGACGAAGACTATTCTGAACAACAGTATCCACCAGCGGACGATAAGTACAAAAATCTTGAAGATAAACTGGCAGCCATGGAGTTGCAGAGAGTTCCCAGTTTGGATTTTGAGGAACTGGGGTTGGTAGCTGAGATTGTTATCCCTCCCAAGTTCAAGGTGCCAACATTTGCCAAATACGACGGTCTGACTTGCCCTAAGATGAACTTGAGGTCGTATGTCAGAAAGATCCAACCTCATTCATCTGATAAAGATCTCTGGGTACACTTTTTCCAAGATAGACTGTCTGGAACTCAGTTAGACTGGTTTTATCAGCTCGAGAGATCAGAGGTTCACAATTGGGAAGACTTGGCAGCTGCTTTTTATCGTCAGTATCAGTACAACGTTGATTTGGCGCCTACCCGTACTCAGCTACAAAGTATGGGGATGGCTTCAAATGAAGGGTTTAAGGAGTATGCCCAGAAATGGCGTGATCTGGCTGGAAGGGTGCAACCACCGCTATCAGATAGGGAATTAGTTGACATGTTTTTGGGGACCCTGTATGGCCCCTTCTTCAACCATCTAATCGGGAGCTCTTCTGTGGGATTTACTGAATTGATTTTGACTGGCGAAAGGGTGGAGGTCGGTATTAAAAGTGGAAAGATTCAAAAGGACGCTTCCGCATCCATAATTGTTAAAAAACCTTTCCCAGCTAAGAAAGAGGCATTTGCTGTGTATTCTCAGAAGGGGTTGGGAAGAACTGAGCACCGTCCGACTGTAGGGGCCGTGATGATTCAAAATTCGTCAAATGATCAACCTCGTAACAATCAGTCAAGACCTAATCAGCAACGGGTAGAACGGCCACAACGGCAATTCACCCACATCAACATGACGCCCGCACAGGTTCTTCCCCATTTGTTGAAGCTAAATCTGACTAGTTTGAAGGAGGCACCAAAAAACCCTAACACCTCTTCTCCGTACTACCACTCTAATGTTAAGTGTGCTTACCATTCTGATAGTGCTGGACACGATACCAATAATTGCTGGGCACTTAAGAACAAGATTCAGGACTTAATTGATGCCAAAGAGGTTGAGTTTGATGCTCCTGAAAAGCCCAATGTTATATCTGCTCCAATGCCCAAGCACGGCCACAATGTGCACGCTATTTTGGAAAACCTCCATGTTACTGATGTTGCCAATCTGTTGACTCCTTTAATTGTGATTAAAGAAAATTTGTTGAGAGCGGCATCTTTCTTGGTTGTGGTAAAGACTGTTACTTTTGTTTGAACATTCAAGGTGATTGTCCAATGTTGAAGTCGGGTGTCCAACGCCTGATGGATACTCAAGAAATACTTTTCCAGAAAACCCTTGTTAACACTTTCAATCTGATTACTCCCGATACTTGTGATACTTCAACCAATGATATTGCTATCATAACCATTTCCGACAATCCTCCTAAGGCTTGCAAAAGGCCTGTCAGGATTACACCCAACTCTGAATGTGTACCTTTAAAGATCACCATGACTGGACTTGTCCCGTACCAATCAAGCAAAATGATATTGTGGAACTATGGGGGAGAAATCTTCTACCACGACATCAAACAAATCGAAACAATCCAAGAGATTTCTGAAGAATACCCTGATATAGGGAACATCGCGGGTACAAGCAAGATAACCCGCAGTGGCCGGATCTTTTCTCCGGAGATTTATCCCCCTCGAGCAGTTTTCGGACCCTTAAAAGCTTATGCACCTGTTGGACCCTCTGTGCAAGGCCCAGTGATTGAAGAAGTGGTTACTCCTGAAGAAAGACCATCAGCTGATAATACCAACAAGGGTAAGGGGATACTGGAAATGCCTGTCAGGACGAAGGATCATGCTGTGGTTATCCCCGAAACCACTCAGAAGGAAATGGATGAAATCCTAAAAATAATCAGAAAAAGTGACTACGACGTTGTGGAACAATTAGGGCAAACCCCTTCTAAAATTTCAATGTTAGCTCTCCTGCTCTGTTCAGAGGCCCATGCTAAGGCCCTGATTAAGTTCTTGAAGACGGCACATGTACCCCAAGAGACTTCGGCTGACCAATTTCAGGATTATGTGGCCAGTCTTACTGCTGACAATGGCCTGGGTTTTTCTGACGCTGACTTAACTCCCAAAGGAAGGAAGCACAATGATGTGTTACATGTTTCAGTTGAATGCCAAGGAACTACTCTCGCCCATGTCTTGGTTGATACTGGTTCTTCCCTGAATGTGCTGCCAAAGAAGGCCTTAGACCGTTTGGATTGCGAAGGTTAGACCCTCAAGCCTATCAACATCGTCGTCAGAGCTTTCGATGGTTCCAAGAGAATGGTTCATGGAGAGGTTGATATTCCTATCAAGGTAGGCACCGAAGTGTTTAATTCCACATTCTATGTAATTGACATCCGTCCGTCATACTCATGTTTGCTAGGAAGACCATGGATCCATTATGCCGGGGCAGTTACCTCCTATTTGCATCAGATGCTGAAATATCCTGTTAAGGGTAAAATTATAACGGTGCATGGCGGGGAAGAGTACATGATAAGTCATCTCAACTCCTTCCGTTATGTGGAGCTGGATGGCGAGTTCATCGAAACGCCTTTCCAGCATTTTGAGGAAGTTTCTCATGAGATGGTAATTGCAAAGACAATAGTTGAAGTGCCTATCGTTGTACCCCAAAATTTGCCCTCCCATGTTCTTCAAAATTTGCCAAGTCAAAGCTTCAAAATCTCCCCAAAGGTTGCACAGTTCAAGGGCCTCCTAACAGTCAAAAACTAGGGTTTTGGTTCTGGCAAAGAAGTTGAAGTTTCCAAGGGTCCAATCAAGTCCTACATGCCTATAAACATGGTCAAGCATCCTCATACCAAGTTTCAAGACTCACAGCACAAAATTGCACAGTCAAAAACCCTAATTGCTCAACAGTTAACTGCAGGGGCAAAATGGTCATTTGACAGTCAAAAGTTCAAATTTTTGGTAGACATCTCATTTTGAAGCCACAAACATCATTTGATCAATTCTTGATCATGATTCTCAAGGCTTGGCCCAAAAAGTCTCAAGATGCAAAAGTTTCCATATTTGGACAGTTGAAAAAGTCAACTGTAACTTGACCAAGGCATAACTTCCACATGGATTATCAGAAAAATTCCATCCAAAGCTCATTTTGAAGATAAAAAAATTTCCTACAACTCCTCTTCATACTTCAAGTCCAAGAAATGCTCTCACAAAAAGTTATCAATTTCAACATTAAAGGTCATTTTCAAAAGTCAACAAAAAGGGACTTTAAGTCAAAGGCCATAACTTGAGATTGGTAAATCAAAATGACATGGGACAAAAGGAATTGGTTAGAGGACTTCAAGACCTTTCCAAAATGTCCAAGAACATGATCAAAGCTTAAAAATTGAGCAAGATATGCCTTGCTGAAGTTGGGAAATTTTTGGGTATTTTGAAAAGTCAACTTTGCTTCAAATGCCTTAAAATTGCTAATGGGCCTCATTTTCTTCCAAGATTCATCATCCAAAGCATATGCACGACCATTTGGCCCAAAGGGGATTTATTCATCATTTTTATTTATTTATTTGAATTTTTAATTGCAATTAATTCATTTAAATTAAATAAAATATGGAAAAATACTAAACCAAAGTTTTTAAATCTTTTTGTGCAGAATAAACTCTTCTTAAAGGCTCAAGATTCGTGCATAATCAAAATTGGAAGGTTTTGCCATGATTGGAATCAAAAACATGTGAAAAAAGATTTGGAAGATATGCCATGGAAATTAAATATTGTTCTCATCAATGCAAGGATTTTTTGGATCAAAACTCAACCCTAATTCATTCCTTACATATACTAATGCAAACCTAATGCAAAGGGACCTCTAAGCTGCGCCCCATCTGAAGAAAGAACTTTGCAATTTTATCAAAAAAATCCAAAACTGAAAATTGCCTTGGAGGACGATTCAAAGGAGAATATTGATCCCATTAGCTTGCCAAGACATTACTGAACCTAACTGAACACTTTTCCACGTCCATAGCATCCAGAATTGGTAACTAGAAGTCAGACTGTGTCACCTTTTTTTGCATAATCGTATTTCATCATTCATGCCATAATTTTAAGTTCTAATGCTTGTTTTGTATTATTCTTATCATTCTGAAGCTAACCCTATTGTTTAATTGAGTTTTCCTCACCCATACGCGAAATCACCATTGGAGCGTTTTAGGGTTGCAGAGGTTCAAAATTGGGGCTTTACGTTTAAAGAAAAATTAGGATATGAGACTTAGACCATTAAAACCAGGAGCTTCAGACGAATTCAAGGCATAGCTCGCGATCAATTTATGATCAAAGGATTTCTAATCGCTATTTTTGTATGCAGCACTTAGTGGGGGTTTAAAACCCCCGCTATTCAGTTTGTTTTTTTCAGATAAAACGCAGGGCACTTGGAGAAGAAGGTGAGGTGTAAACAGGGGATTGGCGTATTTGAAATTCGCGCGAAAATCATCCACTAACCCTTGTTTTGCTTTATGTTATTTGTTTTCTATACTATATTCAAAACGCTGTGAACGGCTCAGTGGCAAGGCACATGGTATGGTAAGCGATGGGACCTGGGTTCGATTCCCAGGTCCCCCTATCCTTTCAATATTATTTTTTCTAATGTCATTCTATGCAGCTTGCTCCCTGAAGACCACCATGCAACTCATAATCCAAACGTGCCACATGGCCACTGAGGGCAATCCAAAGGTTAAGATCTGATGAACACCATGGACACTGGTCAAGGCACACGCACGCTTCCAGAAAAGTCAAACAAGGCCTTGAATATTGGGCCTAATTGCTGGGACAAAACCTCCAGTTTGGGGTCAACACCCCTTGGTTTGTCCTCCTTCATTCTTTCATTATTTTTTTCTTTCTATTTTTTATTATTTATTTAGTTTTAATTTAATTCCTTAAATCAATATTTTCATAACATAAAAATAATATAAAAAACCAGAAAAGACAAAAAAACAAAAATATATTTTATTTTAATATCTATGTAAATAAAGTCTTATTAATTAATTAGTTTTTATTCTAGGATTAACTTGAACATTTTCTTAATAAACTTAAAAAATTTGTAGAATTAGGTTTTAATTACTTTTGTCTTTTTCTTTTCTTTTACCATTATAATAATTAATTATTTATTTTTGTAAGTAAAATTGAATTAATTAATTAGGTTTAATTTTAGGCAATTTTAATATTTTTTCTTAATAAATAAAAATAGTTAGAATTAGGGTTAATTAATTTCTTAGTTTCATTCTCTTATTAAAAATCCATAAATACAAAAACTCAAAAATGTTTTCTTTTTACTTTAATTTAATTAATTTGTTAATCATAATTTAATTTCATTAAAAAGGGTCCAACGCCCTCGCATTCGATCGTAATTCCAATTCGCACGTTTATTTTATTTCCTCCTTTTATGTAATTCTCCCAAAGCCATGTAAATTCGATATTTATATTTCTCGCACTTTACTTTATTTTATGTCAAATCGGGTCCTGGATTTAATTTGGCGATGTGGACCCGCGCCTTTGTAATAGTTTAGGAACTTTAATTCTCGCCTCTTTTAAACTGTTAATAATTGCATGCAAGAATGAATGTTAAAATAAAAACAAAAGCGTAGATCACCCATGACATGAACAAGACAAAATATCTGAAAACGACACACAAATCACACACCACCCCTAGGGTACGCCTCACTGTTGCCTTGCCCCTCGAAAGGTGATCGTCGAGTAGAGGATGTTTTAGTAAGTCCTCATGATCCGGGAACCTGGCATGAGGGTAGCTTCTAAGGTATCTTCCCATTGCTCCGGTGATCACCATGTCCCGAACCTTCGAATTGACCCGAATACCTCCAACGGTGGTGCTACCTACCTCTCAATGGTGGGATGGCACTACTTTAAAGGACATTTACACAGACGAATTCCTTAGGGTAGGTAGACGACTCTAGATACTTGCTCTAATTTCAAAACAAATCAAAAAAATACTTTTCACACCGACACCTTCTTAAAAAGCTTTCGAAAGCAACTTTTCAAACACTCTTGAGGACCGATACAAGAGTCGAAATGGAATTTTCAAAGAAACTTTTTAAAAAACCCACAGTTGAAAAGAAAACAAACCATTTTTGAAAACACAAGTGAGCAAGTATCTAAGAGCCCATGGATAACCATGGATAGAAAGGGTGCTAACACCTTCCCTTTCTATAATCTACCTCCCGAACCGAGAGCAATCTCTATAAGGAATTTTTCTGTGCTTTTGTCCTATCCATTTGGAGAAAATAAAAGACGGTGGCGACTCTAGCTTCCGCGACATTTCGCGAACCAGCATTAAACAGTCAGTTCCAGATCCACCGATCACAGAACTGGCGACTCTGCTGGGGACTTAACTTAAAGTGAGGTGTACCTTAGGGTTTAGTTCATAACTGTGTTTTCAATTGTATTGACTTGCTTGCTTTAAATTGTGGGTTGCTTGGGAGTTCTATAGATCCTAACCCGGATCTGGGGATACCTTCTTAGAAAGTAGCAACAAGGCTGTGAGGGAACTGTGCGGGGTATACCGACATGGTTGAAACAGTCTGCTACGTTGATGTGGCACTTTGGTGTGTACCGGTAACCCTTGAGTTCAGTCAAGGAGAGTACGGGGCCTCCGCGCGGTGTCGTGAAGCATCAACAGACCTTAGGAACCTTAATTGAACTATCTTAGCCTCTTTAGGGTAGTGAGATAACTGACTTTGGTGCAGTCCGAGGTTGGTTGATACTCGATACTACACTCAATTGAGGGTTGCTTTCCTGGAATATTTCGGTCGCCAGTTCAGTGGCTAAATCGAAACGATGAACAATGAAAGCAATCCCGTGATATTGGGACCCTTAGAACCCGATTACTTCTAATAGGATAGGTTGAGCCCACCAACTTCAAGAGGGTAATACCCAGACCCCATGCTGGCCTAAACTCTAAGGGCTTTCTCTTGTGTGACTTGTGTGCCTTCGTACTTGACTACTTACATGCTTTATCTGACACATGAACTACTTACAGGTTTTGTTTTAGTCCTTAATTGGGACCCATGACAGGGCTTACTAAGTTTCTTGCAGGTTTTATTTATAGTCCTTAATTGGGACTCATAACAGAGTGTATTGAGTTTCTTGCAGGTTTTGTTTATAGTCCTTAATTAGGGCTCATAACAGAGTGTACTGATTTTCTTGCAGACTAGTTTCTTGCAGGTTTTGTTTATAGTCCTTGATGGGGACTCATAACAGGGTTTACCCACATTACCCCATGCATACCATAACATCATACCATTGCATACATCATAACCCATTTCAAGGATCTCAAGGGCTTGTGATGCAGGTCATGATAAATCAAACATCTAGCAAGGGGCAAAGGGGATTTATTTTCCTCTAGCCAAGGTTGTCAGGGGCTATGACCCACTGGATATGGTGAGCCTTTGACCCTTTGAAGAAGGACTCTCAATAATATGCAGTTCCTTCAATCAAGCTACCAAGTTCTAACAATATTTTCTTGTTTATCCCGCGAGGTCCTTGAAAACATTACATGCATGTCATACACATCATAGCATAACAGGTATCCTTGTTGCAGGTCACTTACCTTTCTCGCTGTTTATTTCAGCAATGGCTTCCCAACAAGATAGCCATGACCTTCTCGCTCAAGAGACTCGGTTCGGGGAAATCCTCCTGAATCTATCCAAGGGGCAGGAGGAGCTAAGGACACTTCTCATGGAGACTTTGGTCAGGAATCGCGCTGAGGACGAACGGATGAAACATCTGCAAGATGAAGTGGATGCAATGAGAGCCCAGATGCTGGGGCAGGTGACTATTATCCAAGACTTAGTTCAAAGACAAGATGAGCTCGGGGTTCTCGTCAACCAACTGCTTCGGGGTAACCAACTGGGGAAAACATCTAAGGTTGAAAGTCCAGTCATCATTCAATCATCTTTGAGACAAGGAGGTAAGGGGAGAGCTCCTCAAATGGCTCCAATGTCACAAATTCATCATCAACCTCACCAGCTTCAGCCAGACAAGCCCAGGAGGAAATTCACCCAGCTCAACATGTCGCTGTTTCAAGCTTTACAACGCCTGTTGAGGTTGAATCTGATCACATTAAAGGCTCATCCCCGGAACCCCAACACAGCATCTCCTATCTATGATCCCAATAAAAGGTGTGCCTACCACTCTGCCAGTCTTGGACATGATACAAATTAGTGTTGGGCTCTGAAGAACAAGATCCAGGACCTGATTGATGAAGGAGCATTGGAGTTCACACAAGATGGGCAGGCTGAGTTTTTCTACCATCCCTCCAAGGCTCACAGTTTGAAGTGACAGGCCCTGAGACTAGAAAACTTTTGTTCATTAGAAATTTTCAAGTTGTAATTTTCTTTTGTTCGAACATTTACTCATGTTAAACGTTGTTATTTCATTAATGCATCGCATATGTCTGTTTTGAAGCAATATATTCGTGTTCACTATATGCAAATTATTTTCATATTTTTCTGATGATCAACTCTGGATTGAAAATTCTAAGCCTCTTGAGGGAGGATGACGAAAACGATACCACAATCTACAGTATGCTTTTGAACAGACCCCGCTGATGAAGTACAGGCATTGTTTCAAATCCCTAAACACTGGAGTTATAAGGAAGATGATCCCTCGTCAACCCCTCTGAGCCAAAGAAGTAGGAGTTTTTCTTTTCGAAATTTAAAACCCTTAATCATAACCTGGGGCAGGGTAGTCTCTCAGTTGATCCAAGTGCATAACGAATGGCACCAAAGAGGTCCTTAAATAAACAAAAGATAGTGATGGTTCCGAATAATCATAAAGACAGGCAGTCATTACCAAAATCAAAAACCCATAAAGTCAAAACCAATGAAGGAGACTTACAAAACTGGGGCATCCCGCTGACTGTAATCACAAAAGAACAGTTCAGGCAAAAAAAATAGGGATAATAAAATCAAGGAAAAAAGAGGTTCTACAAACCCTCAACAAAAAGGAATGACTGCCTATTCAGAATAAATCATCAATATCTGGACCATCATTGGAACATCAGGACAAGGATTCAATCAAGGCCTAATGCACGATCAACTGAGCTTAGGTTTGAAGAACATCACGAAGAGTGGGTGGGTACAAATAATTTGAGCCTTTATCCTTTGTTTCTTAAACCGTGAACCAGGCCACGTTATAACCCTTAAAAGTCCTAGCTGAAGCATGGGTTAGTTCGAAAGCATACTGTTACGAAAGGTATCCTAACTTCTTAAGGCCTACGGTAAATACGGAGTCGACATCACGTTTTACAAACATTCATTTGTTTTATGGAAAAGAATGCATTTTCAAAATCTTCAAGACAGACATAAGCTTTGCATTTTTGATATAACATTGTTTGCATATGACTATTTATTGGAATAGCAGGGAAATTCGCACGACGAATGCCTAATGAATAGAAGCACTTCCAATCAAGGGGCATGATATAATCATGGTCTATTATCTGGGGCAGTCCAATCAAGATTCGGAAAATCTCTCAAAAGGCCAAATAACCTGGGGAAAATCTCCGCCTGAGTCACTTGGGGAATTCCAACGACGAATCTTGCCTGATCAAACACCTTCTGGTGGCATGGCAACACAACAACAGGGGCACCTCCCTACATTCTGAGAACGTGGACATAGTCGAAAAAATACTACGCAAAATCAAAGACCCGCTAGGTTGACACACCTAGGCAAAAATAAGGGCTTCCCGGAAGGGTTCGGGCAAAAATAAGGGATGAAATGAAAAAATCTGTACACCCGGCAAGTCGAAAACCTGAAAAGGCGGTTTGGGCAAAAATGGGTATCCCGTTGGACTGAAAACCCGAAAGGGTGGTCCAGGCAAAAATTAGGGATCAAAGCGTACGATTATGTCCTGTCATCTTGTCACCTGCCTACCAGAAGAAGGTTTGTCCATCAACAACTATCAGCACCTCACAGGTCTTCCTCTCTCACCTCAGAAGCAGGGGCAATGATGAGTTGTCCAAACAATCTAATGGCTCTGTCCACCAAGGTACTAAGATAGGTTCAACTGAAGAACAACCAGTACATCTCAATTCCCCAGAGAGTGAGTCAGCAGGTCAATACACTCTCTCCAAGCAAAGTTACAACAACCTTAAGGAAGTTGGGTATCCTCCAGCAGATCTCAACATTCCCCGGCAGTAACAAGCATCCCCGGCAATCTTGGCCTAAAGATTGTTCCCCGGCGGTATATCAAACGTTCAATGGAGTCACTTCCCCGATACAGTTCAAAACTTCCCCAAGAGAGTCCAATCCAGTTTCCCCAGGAAAGTTGGAATCCATCTCGCCAAGCAGTAAGCTTATCCCCAGTAGATTCTGGAAGCTTATCCTCGCAGAGCACGAACGCGTCTCCCGGATTTCTTCAAAGAGTTATTTCCCTACCAGGATATAACTGGGTTATCCTCAGCCAAAAGCCACGGAAAGATCGTTCTCGGCGAAGTCTTCTTATCCCCAGCGAAGTCTATTAACACTTCCAACATCAATGGTATCCCCAGTAAAATTACCATCAACATTTCAGCAAGTACCTCTCTCCCACAGAGTATTGCTCCCCAGCAAGATCGTTAGAGTAATTTTCTCCCCGCAGAGTGTTCGATTCGCCAAGTTTATTCCCCAACGGAGTCATCTTCTCCTACCGGTATTCTTGCGACTATCATCCCCAGCGGAAGCAAAGAACTATTCTGCAACATTATCCCAGGAGTAACTTCCCGGCACCCGTCAAGGATTTATTTTCCTAAGACGAAAGCACACATTCATAAACATCGCATTTCCATACACTATAGCATGCATATACGCATCATATCTTACAAATCTCATTTATGTTGAGAACATCATTGCTTAATCCATATCATGCATTGCATATGACTGACCTTTACCTTTCAGGAAAGATCCAGTTAGTTCTCAGCTATTTCAAAGACCTTCTCTGGTTCAGTTAAATCGACCCTAAGATTTTTCTGTTTCTTATCCAGTCAAAGGCCTTCTCTGGTTCAGTCAGATCGACCCTAAGATCTCCCTGTTTCTTATCTAGTTGAAGATTTCAAGACCTAGACCGGTTCAGTTAAATCGCCCCTAAGATTTTCCTGTTTCTTATCCAGTCAAAGGCCTTCTCTGGTTCAGTCAGATCGACCCTAAGATCTCCCTGTTTCTTATCCAGTTGAAGATTTCAAGACCTAGACCGGTTCAGTTAAATCGCCCCTAAGATTTTTCTGTTTCTTATCCAGTCAAAGCCCTTCTCTGGTTCAGTCAGATCGACACTAAGATCTCCCTGATTCTTATCCAGTTGAAGACATTTCAAGACCTAGACCGGTTCAGTTAAATCAACCCTAAGATTTTCTTGTTTCTTATCCAGTCAAAGGCCTTCTCTGGTTCAGTCAGATCGACCCTAAGATCTCCCTGTTTCTTATCCAGTTGAAGATTTCAAGACCTAGACCGGTTCAGTTAAATCGCCCCTAAGATTTTTCTGTTTCTTATCCAGTCAAAGGCCTTCTCTGGTTCAGTCAGATCGACCCTAAGATCTCCCTGATTCTTATCCAGTTGAAGACATTTCAAGACCTAGACCGGTTCAGTTAAATCGACCCTAAGATTTTCCTGTTTCTTATCCAGTCAAAGGCCTTCTCTGGTTCAGTCAGATCGACCCTAAGATCTCCTTGTTTCTTATCCAGTTGAAGATTTCAAGACCTAGACCGGTTCAGTTAAATCGCCCCTAAGATTTTTCTATTTCTTATCCAGTCAAAGGCCTTCTCTGGTTCAGTCAGATCGACCCTAAGATCTCCCTGATTCTTATCCAGTTGAAGACATTTCAAGACCTAGACCGGTTCAGTTAAATCGACCCTAAGATTTTCCTGTTTCTTATCCAGTCAAAGGCATTCTCTGGTTCAGTCAGATCGACCATAAGATCTCCCTGTTTCTTATCCAGTTGAAGATTTCAAGACCTAGACCGGTTCAGTTAAATCGACCCTAAGATTTTCCTGTTTCTTATCCAGTTAAAGGCCTTCTCTAGTCCAGCTAAATCGACCCCTAACAGATTTTCCTGATAAAGACTCAATAGAAGATATCTATGGTTCTCTCCCCGTTACTGCGGAGGTAGTAATCATCCCCAGATTCTCTCAGCGTTACTGTTGAGGTTGAAGTCGCCCAAGATTCTCTCAGCGTTACTGTTGAGGTTGAAGTCGCCCAAGGTTCTCTCAACGTTCCTGTTAAGGTAGTAATCATCCAAGGTTCTCTCACCGTCCCGTTGAGGTAGTAACCATCCCTGGTTCATTCATCACCTTTTGAAGCTCCAGATTCAGCTCCTGTAACCAGTCAGGACACATCTATACAAAAATTTGAAGACCAGCTCCTGAAACAGGTCAGGTAATCATTTTTCTTTTTTAGGTACGCAAGCTCTCGCTAAGGAATCTCTTACGCGATCAACGTCCAGATGGCATCTGTAAGCCCATCCACCTTCCATCACCTCTCAGCATGGCATCTATAAGCCCATCATCCTATCCATCAATCTCCAAATGGCATCTATAAGCCCATTCCCATCATCACACTGCTACTATGTGAGCGCAAATTTCTGGGCACTCTAGTGTTCAATCATCTTCTACCTTCGGATTACGAAAGGCACGTCAGCCAATCTGCATCCTCAGGTCTAAGAAGATTGAACAGGGGCAACTGTTGTACCCCAAAATTTGCCCTCCCATGTTCTTCAAAATTTGCCAAGTCAAAGCTTCAAAATCTCCCCAAAGGTTGCACAGTTCAAGGGCCTCCTAACAGTCAAAAACTAGGGTTTTGGTTATGGAAAAGAAGTTGAAGTTTCCAAGGGTCCAATCAAGTCCCACATGCCTATAAACATGGTCAAGCATCCTCATGCCAAGTTTCAAGACTCACAACACAAAATTGCACAGTCAAAAACCCTAATTGCTCAACAGTCAACTGCAGGGGCAAAATGGTCATTTGACAGTCAAAAGTTCAAATTTTTGGTCAACATCTCATTTTGAAGCCACAAACATCATTTTATCAATTATTGATCATGATTCTCAAGGCTTGGCCCAAAAAGTCTCAAGATGCAAAAGTTTCCATATTTGGATAGTTGAAAAAGTCAACTGTAACTTGACCAAGGCATAACTTCCACATGGATTATCAGAAAAATTCCATCCAAAGCTCATTTTGAAGATAAAAAAATTTCCTACAACTCCTCTTCATACTTCAAGTCCAAGAAATGCTCTCACAAAAAGTTATCAATTTCAACATTAAAGGTCATTTTCAAAAGTCAACAAAAAGGGACTTTAAGTCAAAGGCCATAACTTGATATTGGTAAATCAAAATTACATGGGACCAAAGGAATTTGTTAGAGGACTTCAAGACCTTTCCAAAATGTCCAAGAACATGATCAAAGCTTAAAAATTGAGCAAGATATGCCTTGCTGAAGTTGGGAAATTTTTGGGTATTTTGAAAAGTCAACTTTGCTTCAAATGCCTTAAAATTGCTAATGGGCCTCATTTTCTTCCAAGATTCATCATCCAAAGCATATGCACGACCATTTGGCCCAAAGGGGATTTATTCATCATTTTTATTTATTTATTTGAATTTTTAATTGCAATTAATTCATTTAAATTAAATAAAATATGGAAAAATACTAAACCAAAGTTTTTAAATCTTTTTGTGCAGAATAAACTCTTCTTAAAGGCTCAAGATTCGTGCATAATCAAAATTGGAAGGTTTTTCCATGATTGGAATCAAAAACATGTGAAAAAAGATTTGGAAGATATGCCATGGAAATTAAATATTGTTCTCATCAATGCAAGGATTTTTTGGATCAAAACTCAACCCTAATTCATTCCTTACATATACTAATGCAAACCTAATGCAAAGGGACCTCTAAGCTGCGCCCCATCTGAAGAAAGAACTTTGCAATTTTATCAAAAAAATCCAAAACTGAAAATTGCCTTGGAGGACGATTCAAAGGAGAATATTGATCCCATTAGCTTGCCAAGACATTACTGAACCTAACTGAACACTTTTCCACGTCCATAGCATCCAGAATTGGTAACTAGAAGTCAGACTGTGTCTCCTTTTTTTGCATAATCGTATTTCATCATTCATGCCATGATTTTAAGTTCTAATGCTTGTTTTGTATTATTCTTATCATTCTGAAGCTAACCCTATTGTTAATTGAGTTTTCCTCACCCATACGCGAAATCACCATTGGAGCGTTTTAGGGTTGCAGAGGTTCAAAATTGGGGCTTTACGTTTAAAGAAAAATTAGGATATGAGACTTAGACCATTAAAACCAGGAGCTTCAGACGAATTCAAGGCATAGCTCGCGATCAATTTATGATCAAAGGATTTCTAATCGCTATTTTTGTATGCAGCACTTAGTGGGGGTTTAAAACCCCCGCTATTCAGTTTGTTTTTTTCAGATAAAACGCAGGGCACTTGGAGAAGAAGGTGAGGTGTAAACAGGGGATTGGCGTATTTGAAATTCGCGCGAAAATCATCCACTAACCCTTGTTTTGCTTTATGTTATTTGTTTTCTATACTATATTCAAAACGCGTGAACGGCTCAGTGGCAAGGCACATGGTATGGTAAGCGATGGGACCTGGGTTCGATTCCCAGGTCCCCCTATCCTTTCAATATTATTTTTTCTAATGTCATTCTATGCAGCTTGCTCCCTGAAGACCACCATGCAACTCATAATCCAAACGTGCCACATGGCCACTGAGGGCAATCCAAAGGTTAAGATCTGATGAACACCATGGACACTGGTCAAGGCACACGCACGCTTCCAGAAAAGTCAAACAAGGCCTTGAATATTGGGCCTAATTGCTGGGACAAAACCTCCAGTTTGGGGTCAACACCCCCTTGGTTTGTCCTCCTTCATTCTTTCATTATTTTTTTCTTTCTATTTTTTATTATTTATTTAGTTTTAATTTAATTCCTTAAATCAATATTTTCATAACATAAAAATAATATAAAAAACCAGAAAAGACAAAAAAAAAATATATTTTATTTTAATATCTTTGTAAATAAAGTCTTATTAATTAATTAGTTTTTATTCTAGGATTACCTTGAACATTTTCTTAATAAACTTAAAAAATTTGTAGAATTAGGTTTTAATTACTTTTGTCTTTTTCTTTTCTTTTACCATTATAATAATTATTTATTTATTTTTGTAAGTAAAATTGAATTAATTAATTAGGTTTAATTTTAGGCAATTTTAATATTTTTTCTTAATAAATAAAAATAGTTAGAATTAGGGTTAATTAATTTCTTAGTTTCATTCTCTTATTAAAAATCCATAAATACAAAAACTCAAAAATCTTTTCTTTTTACTTTAATTTAATTAATTTGTTAATCATAATTTAATTTAATTAAAAAGGGTCCAACGCCCTCGCATTCGATCGTAATTCCAATTCGTGCGTTTATTTTATTTCCTCCTTTTATGTAATTCTCCCAAAGCCATGTAAATTCGATATTTATATTTCTCGCACTTTACTTTATTTTATGTCAAATCGGGTCCTGGATTTAATTTGGCGATGTGGACCCGCGCCTTTGTAATAGTTTAGGAACTTTAATTCTCGCCTCTTTTAAACTTTTAATAATTGCATGCAAGAATGAATGTTAAAATAAAAACAAAAGCGTAGATCACCCATGACATGAACAAGAAAAAATATCTGAAAACGACACACAAATCACACACCACCCCTAGGGTACGCCTCACTGTTGCCTTGCCCCTCGAAAGGTGATCGTCGAGTAGAGGATGTTTTAGTAAGTCCTCATGATCCGGGAACCTGGCATGAGGGTAGCTTCTAAGGTATCTTCCCATTGCTCCGGTGATCACCATGTCCCGAACCTTCGAATTGACTCGAATACCTCCAACGGTGGTGCTACCTACCTCTCAATGGTGGGATGGCACTACTTTAAAGGACATTTACACAGACGAATTCCTTAGGGTAGGTAGACGACTCTAGATACTTGCTCTAATTTCAAAACAAATCAAAAAAATACTTTTCACACCGACACCTTTTCAAAAAGTTTCGAAAGCAACTTTTCAAACACTCTTGAGGACCGATACAAGAGTCGAAATGGAATTTTCAAAGAAACTTTTTAAAAAACCCACAGTTGAAAAGAAAACAAACCATTTTTGAAAACACAAGTGAGCAAGTATCTAAGAGCCCATGGATAACCATGGATAGAAAGGGTGCTAACACCTTCCCTTTCTATAATCTACCTCCCAAACCGAGAGAAATCTCTATAAGGAATTTTTCTGTGCTTTTGTCCTTTCCATTTGGAGAAAATAAAAGACGGTGGCGACTCTAGCTTCCGCGACATTTCGCGAACCAGCGTTAAACAGTCAGTTCCAGATCCACCGATCACACCTATCATTCCCAAGCATGTGCCTAGGATGGCATCTCTCAAGGACGCAGAGGCGGTGATCAAAGAAGGGAAGAGTACAGTATGGGGACAGTTGCCTGATTTTCCCCATAAGACAGACAAATTTGGTTTAGGATTTACAACTGCAGGACAGAAGGCTATGCGTCGTTCCAAGATTGGAGGACCACCCGTCAAAATTTCTCACCACAGAATTAATGCTGTTGAAGATGAAGATGAGGAGAGCCACTTTGAAGATTGGATCTTTCCGACTGTCAAAGGGGGTTTGAGCAATTGGGAAGCAAAGGATTTTGTTCCTATCACCTTTATCAACCAGTAATTTTATCTTTGAAACAATTTCCCATTCATGGTCTGTAATAACTAAAACAATTCGCACACAATTTTCACCTCATGCCTTTCCCGGGGCATGTAGGTCCATTTGTAAGGGCTTGATTTTCTTCATAATCATATGCCATGTTTTAATGAATCATTGGACGTTTTTCATCTATAAACTGTTGTTCATTTCCTCTCCTTTTGCATTTTTGTTTGTTTAAGGATGGCTATCCCTTACACACACCCACACTCACAAATGCAGGTACCCATCCACTCTGGATTCCATGGGTGACTATTATGTTGTAGCTTTTGACAACTCTGAAGATTTGGTCAATCAGGCTGAATACGAAGTTGATGAAGATGGTGAGGTGCCGGGAGAGTTAGCCAGACTTATACAACAGGAAGAGAGGCGACTCTGCTGGGGACTTATAATAAGTGGGGTATACCTTAGGATCTAGGTCATTTCTAAAAATTCCTTTCTTATTTTTCTTTGCCTGCTTTATATTCAAGGGTTTTGTTGGGGTTATGTAGATCCTACACCCGGATCTGGGAACAACTTTTAGGTAAGTAGCAATAAACTGTGAGGGAACTGTGTGGGGTATACTGATATAGTTAAAGTAGTAGCTACATTGATGTGACACTTTGGTTGGTACCGGTAACCCTTGAGTCAATCAAGGAGAGTACGGGGCCGCTGCATGGTGTCATAAAGCATCAACTGACCTTAGAACCTTTAATTGTAAAACTTGGACAGTAGGATGTAGCGAGATGGTCGACTTTGGTGTATTCCCAACGTCGACAGATACTCGATGCTACACTCATTGAGGTTTGACTCTTGAGATTTGTTTGGTTGTGAGTCAATCGCTTATTGAATGAAGCTTGAGGGAAAGATCAGTGATATTGAGATCCCTTAGAACCCAGTTACTATTTATAAGACAGGTTGAACCAATCCAGCTTTAAGAGGGTATGACCTTAAAACTCAGGCAGGCCTTAAACCTAAGGACTTGGTGTGACTTGTTTGTTTCTTGCTATACATGTGATTTTTTTAGCATAATCATGACATCATAAGCACGACATATCATACTAACCATTTCAAGGATTTTCTAGGGCTCATCTTTGCTTTGTTTTGTAGGACATGGCATCCGCCCGCAGGAACACTATCCAGATTAACCTTGTGAAAATGCATCTCTAACTAAAGGATTTGGCATTAAGGATCCCTGAAAGCTCTCCCTTCACTGAAAAACATGGTCGGTTGCTCAACTTGGTCATTTCAAAACCTGATGAAGAATTGTTAAAAGTGCTATTTCAGTTCTTTGATCTTTTGCACCACTGCTTCACTTTCCCGGGTTACCAGCTAGTGCCTACTATGGAGGAATTTTCTCGGTTGTTAGGGGTACCTATTCTTGATCAGTTACCTTTCAACGGTACGGAAAAACATCTAAAGCTTGCAGAGATTTCTCGAGTTTTGTCCTTATAACGATCCAATTTAGTGACAAATTGGGAAACTAGGGGAAGTGTCCAAGGAATACCGGTTAAATTTCTATTCGAGAAGACTTACTATTTTTGGGATACCCTGGATTTACAAGATTTTGAAGAGTTATTGGCACTCCTCATCTACATGATGGTACTATTCCCTAATGCGGACCAACTCGTAGATGTGAATTCGATTAAGGTCTTTGTGTCTCACAATCCGGTGCCTACATTACTTGGGGATATTCTACACTCTTTGTATGCTCGCACTCTAAAGAGAAGGGGGACCCTCCTGTGTTGCACCCCTCTATTGGCTAGGTGGTTTATTTTGCACCTACCCAGGTCTATTTTGAAGAATGAGTAGGGTATGAAATGGTCTCATAGGCTGATGTCCCTTACACATTCAGACATTCATTGGTGTTCACGGTCCTCGGAAGATGTTACCATCATCGATCACTGTGGTGAATTCCCTAATGTCCCTCTCTTAGGCATTAGGGGAGGAATCACTTATAACCCTTGTTTGGCACTGCGACAGTTTGGTTATGCGAGAAGGGATGGTCCTCACGACACACTTATCCAAGGAATCGCCTTCGATTATGAGAATGATGCTCAAGGTTACCGTAAAAGATTCATGCGAGCTTGGGGCATGGTACATAGAGTTGATAGAAAAACACTAGGTCACAAGAATTCCATCCCTCTTGAGCCTTATTTCAGATAGGTACAAGCCCGTGCCCAAGGTCTTATGATGCCTTACCCTGCTGTCCTACCAATGATTATGGAACCAGTTGCTAAAGGAGACACTCCTTATCTTGTTCTCCATACTGACATGCCAATTGATCATGAGGAGTTACAGAAATCCTGGGTTCAACTTAAAGAGGAACGGGATACGTTTGAAGCTTAATTCTATGCCAGCGAGAAGAAGGTCCTGGATCTCACTAGGCTACTTCATGAAGAGAGGAATATAAATGCCTACATTGCACCAAAGAGGATGAACTCCTGGGAGACCTAATTTTCTTTTTTGCTTTAAGTTTTGTTTGTTTGATTGTAAGTCCAAAGGGCATTCTTTGTAACAATCCGCCTATGTGAGGAAGATTCAGCCTCACACTGTTGATAGGAACTTGTGGGTTCATTTCTTTCAGGACAGTCTGTCTGGGACTCAGCTTGAATGGTTCTATCAACTGGAGGGAACCAATGTCCGTAGCTGGGAGGATTTGGCTGCTGCCTTTTATAAGCAGTATTAATACAATGCTGACCTTGCCCCTACTCGTACTCAACTCTAGGGTATATACATGGCTGCAGGTGAAGGCTTTAATGACTATGCGCAGAAGTGGAGAGATCTGGAAGGGAGAGTCCAACCCCCTTTGTCTGATAGGTAGTTGGTTGACATGTTTCTTGGGACGTTGTCTGTTCCATTCTTTAATCACCTGACTGGTAGCTCCTCAGTTGGTTTCACCGAACTGATATTAACTGGAGAAAGGGTAGAAGCTGGGATCCGAAGTGGCAAAATACATAAAGATACCTCGTCAAGCTCAGTGAAGAAGACCTTCGTGGGTAAGAAGGAAGTCAGTGCTATTTATAGCCCAAGAGGTCAGAGTAGAGCTAACACCGTCCAATGGTAAGTGCTGTGATGATACCTAGGCCCGCGACTACCCCACCACAGAACAATCAGCAAAGGATAGAAAGAACGCAAAGGCAGTTTACTCGGATTAACATGACATTGACCGAGGTCCTACCCCACCTGCTAAGATCCAACTTGGAAACCTTGAAAGGGGCTCCCAAGAATCCTAACACCACATCTCCTCGGTACAATCCAAACGCTCGGTGGGCATACCATTCTGAGAGTCCTGGCCAGGATACAAATGACTGTTGGGCTCTTAGAAATAAGGTACAAGATCTAATTGAAGCCAAGGAAATTGAGTTTGATGCTCCGGAGAAGCCCAATGTCATAACTGCTCCCATTCCTAAGCACAACCTGGAGTTAATGCCATTGATATTGACCTATTTGTTACCCTTGTTGATGAAGTTTCCACTCATCTCATGATCGTTAAGAAGAATTTGTTGTTAGCCGGTTTATTTCTGGGTTGTGGTGAAGGTTGCCACATGTGTTCACCTCTGTCCTCTGGTTGCTATTTGCTGAAAGCAGGTGTTCAACGCCTAATGGACAACAGAGAGATTTTGTTCGAAAATACTTTGATTCCAACTGTTCCGTGTGAAGTTATTGCCATTATAACCTTTTCCGCCAATCATTCCAAGGTCTCCTCTAAAAGACCTGTTAGGATTACACCTGCTCCAATAATATCCCCGCTGATAATCACTTTTCCTAGTACTGTACCGTACTCCTCGAACAAAGTTGTCCCTTGGAATTATGGCGCCAATGTTTATTATCATGGTGTTAAACAAGATTTGAAGATTGAAGAGGTTGATGCTGATGTCAGTAACATTGTCGGGACCAACAAGATTACCAGAAGTGGAAGGGTTTTCTCTCCTGAGATCTCCCCGAAGACTGTCACTAAGCCTGTTGCTATTTAATCTTTTGTTCCTACCGATACTTCCGTTAATACTACTATTCTTACTCCGGTTGTTACCCATGATGATGAGTCATCTAGGACTCGGGGCAAAGAAGTTATAAGTGAGCCTTCCCGGACAGAGGCACCTAGAAAGATTGTTGTGGAATCCTCTAAGCAAGAAATATAGGAAATATTAAAAATAATCAAGAAGAGCGACTACAATGTGGTCGAGCAGCTGGGGAAGACCCCTTCAAAGATATCGATGTTGTCTCTGTTGTTATGTTTTGAGACCCACACAAAGGCTTTGATTGCATTCCTCAAGACTGCGCATGTGCCGCAAGAAACCTCCAGTGATCAATTCAAAGACTGTGTGGCAAGTTTGACTGCTGACAATGGGTTGGGTTTTTCAGATGTCGACTTGACACCGAAGGGGAGGAAGCATAATGATGCTTTGCATGTCTCGATCCAATGCAGGGGCACTAATATGGCTCATGTGCTGGTAGACACTGGATCTTCACTGAATGTCCTTTCTAAGAAGGCTATCGATCGGCTAGATTGTGAAGGCTTGACCCTAAAGCCCAGTAACATTGTGGTGAGGGCTTTTGACGAGTAGAAGAGAATGGTTCATGGGGAGGTGGACATCCATATTAAAGTGGGATCTCAAACCTTTGGGTCCACCTTCTATGTGATGGACATCAGGCCATTGTACTCTTGTTTGTTGGGTCGTCCTTGGATCCATGAAGCTGGGGTTGTTACTTCTACACGGCACCAAATGCTGAAATATCCGGTGAAGGGGAAGATTGTCACAGTGCATGGTGAAGAGGAGTATATGGTGAGCCACATGAACTCCTTCAGGTATGTGGAGATGGACGGGGAATTCATAGAGACTCCTTGTCAAAACTTTGAAGAGGTTCCCCAGATTTTGGCGTCAACCGAGATTACCACCAGCACCAAACCTCCTCTGAAGATGGCTTCTCTCAAGGACGCCAGAGCAGTAGTTGAAGAAGGTGGGTGTACCAACTGGAGACAACTCCCTGATTTTACTGACAAAACTGAAAAATTTTGTTTGGGATGAACTTCAGGAGCTCAAAGGGCTGTTCGACACGCTCGGGCTGGAGGACCTCCCTTGTACATCAGCAATCGTGGGGTCAATGCTATTGAAGACAGTAAGAAAGATTCCGATATTGACAGCTAGATCTACCCGACTACCAATGGTGGACCGAGTAACTGGATGGCCAAAGATTTTATACCAATTTCTTTTGTTCAGTAGTAATTGTCTTACTTATTTTCCAAGTTTATAATAAACAATTTAAACTCTACGGCCTTGTGTCTTACCCGAGGCACAATGATTTTGTTTGTGAGGGCTATTATATGCCATTTGCATATTTCATCAATAAAACATTGGACGTTTCTTGCATATAAATTTTGCGCCCTTTGTTTTTATTTTTTGCTTTTCACTTTATCAATACAGCTATGCTCTTACACACACTCACGTATCAAACTATAGATCCATATCCATCATGGATCCCATTGATAATAGTTCTGCTATTTCCAGTTATGACCTCGAAAAAATCCAATCAACCAAGCCGAGGACGAAGGTGAGGACGATTGTGAAGTACCCGGAGAACTTTCTAGACTGCTACAGCAGGAAGAGAGGGCTATACAGCCTTACGAAGAGCCAGTTGAGACGATAAACTTGGGCACAGAGATAGATAGAAAAGAAGTCAAGATCAACACAAATCTGGAGACTAAGATCAAACAGCGGTTGATACAGATGTTGCACGACTATGTTGAGATCTTTGCCTGGTCATATGAAGACATGTCTGGTTTAGACACTGATATTATGGTCCACCATCTGCCGACTAAAGAAGATTGTCCTCCGGTTAAGCAGAAGGTCCACCGTATGCGCCCTGAAATGTCAGAGAAGATCAAGGCATAGGTCATGAAGAAGTTCAATGTTGGGTTCCTAGTTGTCACCTCCTATCCGCAGTTGGTTGCTAACGTCATTTCGGTGCCAAAGAAGGACGGTAAGGTACAAATGTGTATGGACTATAGAGACCTGAACAGGAAAAGCCCCAAGGATGACTTCCTGCTTCCCCATATTGATGTTCTAGTTGACAACATCGCATAACATAAAATCTTCTCCTTCATGGATGGTTTCTCTGGTTACAACCAGATCAAGATGGCTCTTGAAGACATGGAGAAGACAACCTTCATCATACAGTGGGGGACCTTCCGTTACAAGGTGATGCCTTTTGGTTTGAAGAATGTTGGGGCAACTTATCAGTGAGCCATGGTCGCCTTGTTCCACAATATGATTCACCATGAGATTGAAGTTTATGTTGATGACATGATAGCCAGGTCTCAAACCGAAAAGGAGCACCTTGACCATCTACAAAAGTTGTTTGACAGGTTGAAGACATACAAGCTGAGGCTAAATCCGAAAAAGTGCACCTTTGGGGTAAGGTCTGGTAAGCTTCTAGGGTTCATCGTCAGTGACAAAGGTATTAAGGTAGACCCCGCAAAGGTAAAGGCCATACAAGAGATGCCTGCTCCCCGTACAGAGAAGGAAGTTAAAGGTTTCTTGGGACGCCTGAATTATATCGCCAGGTTCATTTCACATATGACTGCTACTTGTGAGCCCATCTTCAAGCTTCTGAAGAAAAATCAAGTGGTAAAGTGGAATGACGAATGCCAGACTACTTTCGAAAGGATCAAAGAATACCTTCAAGAACCACCAATTCTGATGCCTCCGGTTGAAGGAAGACCTTTGAGATTATACTTAACAGTGCTAGACAATTCAATGGGGTGTGTGTTGGGGTAGAATGAAGAGTCTGGTCGAAAAGAGCACGTCATATACTACCTTAGAAAAAAGTTTACCGACTGTGAGACAAGATACTCACTGCTCTAGAAAACTTGTTGCGCTTTGGCATGGGCTGCTCGTCGACTAAGATAGTATATGCTGACCCACACTACCCTGTTGATATCTAAGATGGATCCAATCAAGTACATCTTCGAGAAGCCCGCTCTCTCCGGAAGAATAGCGAGATGGCAGATGATCTTAACTGAATATGATATACAATATACAACCCAAAAAGAAATTAAGGGAAGTGTATTAGCGGATCATTTGGCCCACCAGGCCGTGGATGACTACCAGTCCATGAATTTTGAGTTCCCGGACAAGACTATTATGCTGGTGATTGATTATGAAGAACCTGGACCGGATGAAGGACCTGAGGAAGGATCCCGATGGACTATGGTTTTTGACGGAGCTTCGAATGCACTCGGTAATGGCATTGGCGCTGTGATCACATCTCTTGAGGGTTGTCATACTCCTTTCACTGCCTGACTATGTTTCAACTGCACTAACAACATGGCGGAGTATAAAGCCCGCATCATGAGTCTCAAAGATGCTATCGATCTCAGGATCAAGTTCTTAAATGTCTTCGGGGGAACATAAGTCAGATCAAAGGCGAATGGGATACGAAGCATCCGAATCTCATCCCGTGCAAAGAGCATGTACTGACATTGCTCCTACATTTTGAGGAGGTAACCTTTGAACATTTCCCACGAGAGGAGAATCAGTTAGCGGACGCACTAGCTACTATGTCTTCTATGTTTAAAGTCAGGTGGGACAATGAAGCTCCCTGAATCACCATTGAAAGGTTGGATGAACCAGCACATTGCTGCGAGATTGATACTGAAGAGGTAGCAGATAAACCTTGGTTTCACGAAGTAAAAAGGTATCTCGAGGCTCAAGAATATCCCAAAGGGGAATCTGTCAATGATAAGAAATTTCTGAGAAGTTTCGGTGCGAAATTCTTCCTCACTAATGGAATCCTCTACAAGCGCAACCATGACTCTACCTTACTGGGGTGTGTAGACAAGAGCGAGGCAGAGAGGATTATGACAGATTTACATGAAGGTACCTTCGGAACCCATTCCAGTGGACTTACCATGTCTAAGAAGATCCTACGGGAAGGATACTATTGGTCCACTATGGAAGCAGATTGGTATCAGCACTCTCAAACTTGTCATAAATGCTAGATCTATGCTGATAAGGTACATGTGACTCTGATTCCTTTGAATGTCTTGACAGCTCCTTGGCCCTTTGTAATGTGGGGCATTGACATGATCGGAGAAATCATACCTACGACTTCCAATGGGCATTGCTTCATCCTGGTGGCCATTGATTACTTCACAAAGTGGGTAGAAGCTTCCTCCTTTGCTACCGTTACCAAGAATGTCGTGGTGCGGTTCATCAAGCATAACCTGATCTGTCAGTATGGTGTGCCAGAGAGAATTATCATTGACAATGGTACGAATCTCAATAACACGATAATCACCGAGCTCTATAAGAAATTCAAGATACAACATCATAACTCTTCTCCCTACCGGCCGAAGATGAATGGCGTCGTTGAAGCGGCTAACAAGAACATCAAGAAGATCATACAGAAGATGACGGTGACATATAAAGACTGGCACGAGATGTTACCATTTTCTCTTCATGGGTACCGTACCTCAGCATGGATATCGACAGGGGAAACACCTTACTCTCTGGTATATGGCATGGAGGCAGTCTTACCCATTGAGGTCCAGATTCCTTCTTTAAGGATTATAAAGGATACGGGTTTGAACAAAGATTACTGGATCCAGACTCGACTTGACCAACTGAATCTGATCGATGAGAAGAGACTTACTGCTGTCTGTCATGGTCAGATGTATCAAAAACGGATGATCAAGGCTTTCAACAAAAAAGTCAGACGCCAAGAGTATCAAGTCGGGGATCTAGTAATCAAGCGCATCATACTGTCGCAGGGTGATCCCAGGGGCAAATGGACTCCCACATACGAAGGGCCATTTGTGATCAAAAACATTTTCTCAGGTGGAGCCATGATTCTAACCACCATGGATAGTGACGACCTTCGTCACCCTGTCAATGTGAACATAATGAAAAGATACTACGGATGATAAAAGACCCGCTAGGTTGACTGGCCTAGGCAAAAATAAGGGCTTCTCGATGAACCAAAAGGTTTAGGGAAAAAATAAGGGATGAAATCAAAAAATCTGTACACCCGACAAGTCGAAAACCTGAAAAGGCGGCTTGGGCAAAAAAGGGTATCCTGGTGGACTGAAAACCCGAAAGGGCAGTCCAGGAAAAAGTTAGGGATGTAAAGCGTATCACTATGTCCCATTGGATCACCTTGCGATCGGACCTCAATATCAACTATCAAGCTCGAACAGCACCGATCAATCTAATCAGCTTCAGACAAGCAGCAAAGTGATGAGACGTTCGAAGACATAGCGGCAATAGTAGAATTGAAACTCAATGGGATTGTTGCATATAGTTATTTTCTTTTCGTTGTACCCAATATTATATAGATTCCGTTTTTACGGTGGCGTTCTCTTACTAGAGCGTCAGCTTCCTTGCACAAAAACGCATGTTATAGGCCAATTTCGAGATTAATACAAGTCATTTTTACAAAACTATTTGTTTTTCTTTTTCTGTTTTGTTTTGCAAGAACGTCCAATGATTTATTCTTGTCATATGCATTTGAATATAATGGTTATTCACAAATATTCACATAAGAAACGGAAAGACATTTGCTCTTAACTTAAGAAACAGGGGCAAAAACTAAGAAAAATGTCAAACCCGACAGTTACTCTGTCCAGCAGGTACTAGGGCGGAGACAACTTTGAAACACAATCATCAGTGCGTATAACCTCATGACATCTGTACTTCCCCACAGAATAAAGATAATCAAATTATTGATATCAGTTTTCCCCAAACAGGAAGTACTTTCCCCAGCCGAACATCATAATCGCAAGCGGGTCATAAAGTTTTCTCCTGAACATAGTTTATTTCTCATAATACAAAAGCTCAATCCCCGACAGAGATTCATCCTCCAGTAGAGTTATTTCCCCGCAGAGTTATTCTCAAGCAGAGTCTCTCTCTGGTAGAATCTCCGTAAACAAGGAGCAAATCTCCAACATAGTCATTTCCGTTCACCAACCCCAGTGGAAATAGAAAAACCACGGCTTTCTACAACAGTCAGGAATGCTATACTCTCCAGCAGCAGTCAGGGATTTATTTTCCCAGACTCGGATATGTCATAATAACATCTCATGTTCATACATCAGGATGTGCGCATACATATTGCATACAATATAATCTCATTTATTTTGAGAACATCATCCCATAATGCATTTCATGCATCGCATATAATTAATCCTATTATCTTTTCAGGAAAGACAATTATCATCAACCAATCCACGTGATTAAACGAAGCAACCTTACCTAGGTTCCTTCTCGGTTCAGATACAGTTTTACCCAAACTCCTCACAAAGAAGCCTTACCCAGGTTCCTTCCCATAAGACCTACTATCAAGGCTTTTATCTCGAAGAAACCCTACGACCCAGGTTCCTTCCCATAAGCCCTACTATCAATGATTTCATCCTGAAGTAACCCTACGATCCAGGTTCCTTCTCAAAGACCTACTATCCAGGCTTTCATCTTGAAGTAACCCTACTATCAAGGTTCCTTCCCATAAGCCCTATTATCCAGGATTTCGTTTCAAAGTAACCCTACTATACATGTTCCTTCTCAAAGCCCAACTATCCAGGCTTTCATCTCGAAGTAACCCTACGACCCAAGTTCCTTCTCATAGCCCTTCTATCCAGGCTTTCATCTCGAAGTAACCCTACTATCCAAGTTCCTTCTCACAGCCCTACTATCCAGGCTTTTATCTCGAAGTAACCCTACTATCCACGTTCCTTCTCAAAGCCCTATTATCCAGGATTTTATCTTAAAGTAACCCTACGACCCAGGTTCCTTCTCATAGCCCTACTATCCAGGATTTCATCTCTAAGTAACCCTATGACCCAGGTTCCTTCCCATGGCCCTACTATCCAGGCTTTCATTTCGAAGTAACCCTACTATCCAGGTTCCTTCCTATGGCCCTACCATCCCGGCTTTCATTCTGAAGTAACCCTACGACCCAGGTTCCTTCCCATAGCCCTACTATCCAGGCTTTCATTTTGAAGCACCCCTACTACCCAGGTTCCTTCTCTCTTATCTCCAGACAATAGTTTACAACACTACAAGACCTGGACTCGACCAGATACGGTCAATCTCACATTTCCCCAGTGTGATCGGTGGATCTGGAACTGACTGTTTAACGCTGGTTCGCGAAATGTCGCGGAAGCAAGAGTCGCCACCGTATTTTATTTTCTCCAAATGGAAAGGACAAAAGCACAGAAAAATTCCTTAAAGAGATTGCTCTCGGTTCGGGAGGTAGGTTATAGAAAGGGAAGGTGTTAGCACCCTTTCTATCCATGGTTATCCATGGGCTCTTAGATACTTGCTCATTTGTGTTTTCAAAAATGGTTTGTTTGCTTTTCAATTGTGGGTTTTAAAAAGTTTCTTTGAAAATTTCAGTTCGACTCTTGTATCGGTCCTCAAGAGTGTTTGAAAAATTACTTTCGAAAGCTTTTTGAAAAGGCGTCGGTGTGAAAAGTATGTTTGATTTTGTTTTTGAAATTAGAGCAAGTATCTAGAGTCGTCTAACTACCCTAAGGAATTCGTCTGTGTAAATGTCCTTTAAAGTAGTGCCATCCCACCATTGAGAGGTAGGTAGCACCACCGTTGGAGGTGTTCGGGTCAATTCGAGGTTCGGGACATGGTGATCACCAGAGAAATGGGAAGACACCTTAGAAGCTACCCTCATGCCAAGTTCCCGGATCATGAGGACTTACTAAGACATCCTCTACTCGACGATCACCTTTCGAGGCAAGGCAACAGTGAGGCGTACCCTAGGGGTGGTGTGTGATTTGTGTGTCATGTTCAGTTATTTTGTCTTATTCATGTCAAGGTGATCTATGCGTTTGTTTTTATTTAGACATTCATTCTTGCATGCTTTGTTTAACAGTTAAAATATTTGCGGGAAAGTAAATTCTAAGCTATTACAAAAGGCGCGGGTCCACATCGCCAAAATTAACCAGGACCCGATTTGACGGAAAATAAATAAAGTAAAAGTGCGAGAAGTAATTACAAGGCTTCGGGAGAGATACATAATTATTTAAGCAAAAATAAAATAAATATGCGAAATTAAACAATTAGGTCGAAAGGAGGGCGTTGGACCTTTTTGCAAAAATCAAATTAATGAGGAATTAAAATTAAAAGAAGGCAAGAACTTGTTTTTTATGTTTTAGGGATTTAATGAGAAAAAGAATTAATTAAAATTAAAATAAAATGTTAAACCTAATTCTAATTATTTTTAAGTTATTAAGAAAAATATTGGAGTTTTTAACCTAAATGAAACCCTAATTAATTTACAATTTTAATTATGAAAATAGATAAAATAAATAATATTATTGTGAAAAATAAAAATTAAAAGGGATAAAACATTTATTAAACCTAATTCTATATTCTTTATATTCTTATTATGAAAAGAATTAAAATTGCAACCTAATTTAAAACTAAATTTATTTACATGCATTTATTTATGAGAAAATATTACAATAAAATATTTATTATGTTTTTTTGTCTTTTCTGATTTTTAGGTATTTTTTATATTTTGTAGAAATAATTAATTAATTTAAAACCATAAAGAAAATAAAATAATGATTGAAAAAATAAAATATAAGGAAAATTGCAAACCAGGGGGGGTGGTAGTCCCCAAATTAGGAGGTATGGATTCAGGAATTCTGGCCCAACAACCTGGGTCCGTTTGACCTTTCCAATTAGCATGCTGAAGCGTTGACTAGGGCGTAGCGTGTTCTTTGAATCCATGCCTTTGATTTGATTCTGATGGACACGTGGATATTGATTCTTAGGAGTGCATGGTACGTCTTGACATGGGCACTGCATGGGAATTGTTGATGAAAAATAATATGGAAATATGTAAGACCTGGGGTTCGAACCCAGGTCACATACCTTGCCAACGTTCTCGCTTGCCACTGGACCACTACAACGCATTTGTTATATAATAAACAAACAAATAATATAAAAGAAAGTGGGTTAATGCTTGGAAACGCGCGCGAATTTTTGAACAAGCCAATCAGCGTGTGCCACGACCTCGTCTTCCTCACTATCCCTGAAGCATAAAATATGAGGCAACGGTTTTATATGCGTTGTTTAAGGTCAGTTTTGAGAAAATAGCGACTAGAGCTCAGGCATTCATAAATTGGGCGCGATAGTTGCGTCTTCTTCGTCCAGATGCGATGAATTGGATGGTGGTGGTCTCAAGGGCTAATTTTGCCTCGTTTCAAAAGCCCTAATTTCACATCCTGCAAAACCCTAGAAAACTAACATGGCATAATCGTGTATACAGCATAATAATCAAATTAAGGCATATGGTTAACTTCAAAACTTCACAAGGAACATGAATCTATAATCAAAATGCTATGAATGTACGTAAATATTGAAACACGATAATGGATTTTTCATGAGGTTTCTTGAATGCTGTATACCAATTCTTTGCGTTTTGATGGTGGTTTTTGATTGGAATGTGTTCAATGACACTTGAGCAAGCTATTGGAATGAAAATTAGGTCTTGAATTCACCTGCAAATCAGTTTTCAGTTATGACTTTTTTAGGGAAAATTTCAAGTTTGCAATGGAGTATTCTGAGTAGCTGCGCCTCTATCTTGATTAGGGTTATGTTTCTTGTATATGTAGGAACAATTAGGTTAAGAAAAACTCAATCAAATCTCTTGTAATCATGGTTTTGAATATTTGATTTCTTAAGATTTTTCCATATCTTTTTCCATGTGTTTTCGGTTCAAAATCATGCTAATTACTCCAAATCTTTCCATATTGACTTATGCACGAAATCTTGAGGCTAAAACATGTATAAAAAGATTGATTAGGTTAAGTTAGATATTTTTCATATATTTAAATGATTTAAATGAATTAATATAAATAAAAAATTCAAATAAATAAATAAAAATGAGAAAATACTTCCCTTTGGGCCAAGTGGTCGTGCACATGTCATGGATGATGAATCATGGAAGAAAAATGGGCCCATTAGCAATTTTAGGTCATTTGAAGTAATGTTGACTTTTCAAAATACCCAAAACTTTCCCAAATTCCACAAGGCATAACTTGCTCAATTTTTAAGATTTTCTCATGTTCTTGGACATTTTGGAAAGGTCTTTGAATCCTCTAACCAATGTCGTTGGTCCCATGTCATTTTGATTTACCAATCTCAAGTTATGGTCTTTGACTTAAAGTCCCTTTTTGTTGACTTTTGAAAATGACCTATAATGTTGAAATTGATAACTTTTTGTGAGAGCATTTCTTGGACTTGAAGTATGAAGATGAGTTGTAGGAAATGTCTTTCTCTTCAAAATGAGCTTTGGATGGGATTTTTCTGATAATCCATGTGAAAGTTATGCCCTGGTCAATTTCAGTTGACTTTTTCAACTGTCCAAATAAGGAAACTTTTGCATCTTGATGATTTTTTGATCCAAATTTTGAGAATCATGATCAAGCATTGATCAAATGATGTTTGTGGCTTCAAAATGATATGTTGACCAAAAATTTGAACTTTTGACTGTCAAATGACCATTTTGCCCCTACAGTTGACTGTAGTGCAATTAGGGTTTTGATTGTGCAATTTTGAGCTGACTGCCTTGAAACTTGATATGAGGATGCTTGACCATATTTGTAAGCATGTGAGACTTGATTGGGCCTTTGGAAACTTCATTTTCTTGATCAGAACACAAGCCCTAGTTTTGACTGTATGGAGCCCTTTGCACTGTGCAACCCTTGGGGAATTTTGCAGCTTGACTTTGCAATTTCTTGAATAATATGGGAGGGCAAATTTTGGGGTACAACAGTTGCCCCTGTTCAATCTTCTTAGACCTGAGGATGCAGATTGGCTAACGTGCCTTTCGTAATCCGAAGGTGGAAGATGATTGAACACTAGAGTGCCCAGAAATTTGCACTCACATAGTAGCAGTGTGATGGAAATGGGCTTATAGATGCCATTTGGAGATTATTGGATAGGATGATGGGCTTATAGATTCCATCTAGATGTTGATCGCGTAGGAGATTCCTTAGCGAGAACCTGCATACCTGCAAAAGAATAAATGAGTACCTGACACGTTGCAGGAGCTGGTTTTCAGATGCTTGGTATAGATGTGTCCTGACTGGTTACAGGAGCTGAGTCTGGAGCTTCAAACGGTGATGAATGAACCAAGGATGGTTACTGCCTTAGCATGAATGGTAAGAGAACCTTGGACGATTACTACCCCAACAGGAACGCTGAGAGAATCTTGGGTGTCTTCTACTGGGATAAGAATCAGGGAGATCTTAGGGTCGATCTGACTGAACCAGAGGAGGCCTTTGACTGGATAAGAATCAGGAAAATCTTAGGGTCGATTTAACTGAACCGGACAAGGTCTTGGAATATCTTCAACTGGATAAGCATCAGGGAGATCTTAGGGTCGATCTGACTGAACCAGAGAAGGCCTTTGACTAGATAAGCATCAGGAAAATCTTAGGGTCGATTTAACTGAACCGGACAAGGTCTTGGAATATCTTCAACTGGATAAGCATCAGGGAGATCTTAGGGTCGATCTGACTGAACCAGAGAAGGCCTTTTACTGGATTAGCATCAGGAAAATCTTAGGGTCGATTTAACTGAACCGGACAAGGTCTTGGAATATCTTCAACTGGATAAGCATCAGGGAGATCTTAGGGTCGATCTGACTAAACCAGAGAAGGCCTTTGACTGGATAAGCATCAGGAAAATCTTAGGGTCGATTTAACTGAACCGGACAAGGTCTTGAAATATGATTGAGAATTTCAACTGCATCTTTCCTGAAAGGTAGAGGTTAGTCATATGTTATGCATGATGTGAACCAAGCAGTGATATTCTCAACATAAATGAGACTTGTATGATATGATGCGTCTATGCATGCTATAATGATGTATGTGATGTTTTATGTATGTTTTTGTCTAGGAAAGTAAATCCTTGACGGGTGCCGGGAAGTCCTATCCTGGGCTGAGGTTGAAGACTAGATTTTGCTTCCGCTGGGGATGATAACTGCAAGAATACCGGTAGGAGAAGATGACTCCGTTGCGGAATAAACTTGGCAAATGGAAGATTTTGCGGGGAGAAAAGATACTCTAGCGACCATGCTGGGAAGCAATATTCTGTGGGAAGAGGGATGCTTTGCTGAGTGTTGATAATAATTTGCTGGGGATACCCTTGTTGTATAGGAAGTGTTGATGGACTTCGCTGGGGTAAGAAGACTTCGTCGAGGATGCTCTTTCCGTGGTTTTTGGCTGAGGATAACCCAGTTATATCCTGTTGAGGAAATAACTCTTTAAATAAAGTCGGGCGACGCGTTCGTGCTTTGCGAAGGATAAGCTTCCAGAATTTACTGGGGATAAGCTTACTGCTTGGGGATATGAATTCCAACTTTCCTGGGGAACGGGATTGGACTCTTCTTGGGGAAGTTTTGAACTATGTCGGGGAAGTGATTCCTTTGAATGCTGGTATGTCGTCGGGGAACAATCTTAGACCGAGACTGCCGGGGATGCTTGTTAAGAATATATGTATTGCTGCTGGGGAATGTTGATATCTGCTGGAGGATACCCAACTTCCTTAAGATTTGATGATTTTGCTTGGAGAGAGTGCATTGACTTGCTTACTCTCTGGGGAATTTAAGATGTACTGGTCGTGTTCTTTAGCTGAACCTACCTTGGTACCTTGGAGGATGGAACAATTGGATTGCTCAGACAACTCTTTATTGCCCCTGTTTCTAGTGTCACCTGCAATTAATTACTTTGTTTCGTATGCAAATATTTATGAGTTAGCAAATTATTGTCAATGCATATATCACAAATTGAACCTTGGACGTTCTTCGCAAAACAAAACAGAAAAAGAAAAACACTTGGCACGTTTAATTGAAAATATATTTGTATTGATTTTTTTTGAATGGCCTGTGAATAGGCGTTTTGTGTACAAGAGGTTGACGTCCTAGTAAGAGAACGCCGCCGAGCAAAAGAGTTTATACAAATTTGTACAAAAGAAAATAAAACAGCTGTGTGAAATGAGTGATCCCACTGGGTTTCAACTCTGCTATTGCTTTTATAACTCCGAGCGTCTCATCACTTGATGACCTTGGTTGAAGGTGAAGCTGACTGATCGATGCCGTCTGAACTTGATGTAGATACCGGATTCTGGATGCAAAGTGATCCAATGAGACATAGTATTACGCTTTTATCCCTAATTTTTGCCTGGACCGCCCTTTCGGGTTTTCAGTCCACCGGGATACCCATTTTTGCCCAAGCCGCCTTTTCAGGTTTTCGACTTGCCGGGTGTACAGATTTTTCATTTTCATCCCTTCATTTTGCCCGAACCCTTTTGGTTCGACGGGAAGCCCTAATTTTTGCCTAGGCATGTCAGCCTAGCGGGTCTTTTTTCATGCGTAGTATCTTTTTACTATGTCTGCATTGGCGGGGTGAGGAAGGTCGTCACCATCCATGTTGGTTAGAATCATGGCTCCTCCTGAGAACACATGCTTAACCACAAATGGCCCTTCGTACGTAGGGGTCCATTTACCCCTTGGATCACTCTGAGGAAGGATGATTCTCTTGATTACCAGATCCCCAACTTGATATTCCTGTGGTCTGACCTTTTTGTTAAATGCCCTGATCATCCGTTTCTGATACGTATGACCATGACAGATAGCAGCAAGTCTCTTTTCGTCAATGAGGTTGAGCTGATCAAGTCGTGTCTGGATCCAATCATCTTCGTTCAGATTTGCATCCTTCATTATCCGGAGAGAGGGTATCTGCACTTCGATCGGTAAGACTGCCTCCATACCATAAACCAAGGAAAAAGGAGTTGCCCCGGTTGACGTCCTAGCTGAGGTACGGTACCCATGTAGAGCGAACGGTAACATCTCGTGCCAATCTTTGTAAGTCACTGTCATCTTCTGCACGATTTTCTTGATGTTCTTATTCGCTGCTTCTACAGCCCCATTCATCTTCGGTCTGTAAGGAGAAGAATTGTGGTGCTGTATCTTGAACTGTTCGCAGAGCTCAGCGATCATCTTGTTGTTCAGATTGGTACCGTTGTCTGTAATAATCCGCTCAGGGACGCCGTACCGACAGATCAGATTGTGCCGAATGAACCGTGCCACAACAATCTTGGTTACCGTAGCATAGGATGCTGCCTCAACCCACTTCGTAAAATAATCAATCGCCACTAGGATGAAGCGATGCCCATTAGATGCCGTAGGTTTAATCTCGCCGATCATGTCTATGCCCCACATTGCAAACGGCCAAGGCGCAGTCAGAACATTCAGGGGAACCGGAGGAACATGCACCTTATCTGCGTAGATCTGGCACTTGTGGCATGTCCTAGAATGTTGGTAGCAATCAGCTTCCATGGTGGAGCAGTAATACCCTGCCCGTAGGATCTTCTTTGCCATTGTATGTCCACTGGAATGCGTACCAAAGGTCCCTTCATGTAGCTCTTCCATGATCCGTTCTGCTTCAGTTTTATCCACACAACGCAGTAAGGTTGAATCATGGTTTCGCTTGTACAAGATGCCGTTGCTAAGGAAAAACTTGGCTGCGAACCTTCTCAGGAATTTCTTATCATTGATGGATGCACCTTCCGGGTACTCCTGAGTTTCCAAGTATCTCTTCACCTCATGGTACCAAGGCTTCTCAGTCACCAATTCAGTCTCGAGATCACAACAGTATGCCGGTTCGTCCAATTTCCAGATGATGATTCGGGGAGCCTCATTATCCCATTTGACCTTGAACATAGACGACATTGTAGCTAACGCGTCCGCTAACTGATTCTCTTCTCTTGGAAAGTGCTCAAAGGTTATCTCTGTAAAGTGGGGGATCAGGGTCAACACACATTCTCTGTAAGGAATCAAGTTTGGATGTTTCGTATCCCACTCTCCTTTGATCTGATTGATCACAAGAGCGGAATCTCCGAAGACACTTAGAAATTTGATCCTTAGGTCGATCGCAGCTTGAAGACCCATGATGCACGCCTCATACTCCGCCATGTTGTTGGTACAGTTGAAACATAGCCGGGCAGTGAGTGGAGTATGAGTACCTTGAGGTGATATGATAATGGCGCCGATACCGTTACCCAAAGCATTGGAGGCTCCGTCAAAGTGCATAGACCATCGGGATCCTGGTTCAGGTCCTTCATCCGGTCCAGGTACTTCACAATCTGTCACTATCATGATGCTTTCATCCGGAAACTCGAAGTTCATGGACTGATAGTCATCTACAGCTTGATGTGCCAAGTGGTCTGCCAATACACTTCCCTTGATGGCTTTCTGGGTCGTGTACTGAATGTCGTATTCCGTCAAGATCATTTGCCATCTTGCAATTCTCCCAGACAGAGCAGGCTTTTCGAATATGTACTTTATAGGATCCATTTTTGAGATCAATAAGGTAGTGTGAGTCAGCATATACTGTCTCAGCCGGCGAGCAGCCCATACCAAAGCGCAGCAAGTTTTCTCAAGCAGTGAGTATCGGGTCTCACAGTCGGTAAACTTTTTGCTAAGGTAATAAATGGCATGCTCTTTTCGGCCAGACTCGTCATGCTGCCCCAGCACACACCCCATTGAGTTGTCAAGCACTGTCAGGTATAGTATCAGAGGTCTCCCTTCAACCGGCGGCATAAGGATAGGTGTTTCTTGGAGATACTCTTTGATTCTGTCGAAAGCAGCCTGACATTCATCGTTCCAACGTACTACCTGATCTTTCTTCAGCAGCTTGAAGATTGGCTCACAGGTAGCAGTCAGATGTGAGATGAAGCGAGCAATGTAATTCAGGCGCCCTAAAAAGCCTCTGACTTCCTTTTCTGTCTTAGGAACTGGCATCTCTTGAATAAATTTGACCTTAGCAGGGTCCACTTGAATACCTTTATCGCTGACCACGAAGCCTAGCAACTTCCCAGATCTTACCCCGAAGGTGCACTTGTTCGGGTTCAATCTTAGCTTGTACAGTTTCAACCGGTCAAACAACTTCTGCAGATGATCTAGGTGCTCTTCCTCAGTCTGGGACCTAGCGATCATGTCGTCCACATACACTTCTATCTCATGATGGATCATGTCATGAAATAAAGCAACCATGGCACGTTGGTAGGTTGCCCCAGCGTTCTTTAATCCAAATGGCATGACCTTGTAACAGAAGGTGCCCCACTGAGTAACAAATGTAGTCTTTTCCATGTCTTCAGGTGCCATCTTGATCTGATTGTAACCTGAAAAGCCATCCATGAAAGAGAATACCTTGTGCTGAGCTGTATTATCAACAAGGACATCAATGTGAGGTAAGGGGAAGTCATCCTTGGGGCTGGCCCTGTTCAGATCCCTGTAGTCGACACACATTCTGACCTTACCTTCCTTCTTAGGTACCGGCACCACATTAGCGACCCACTGAGGGTAAGAAGTCACTGCAAGGAACCCAGCGTCAAATTGTTTCATCACCTCGGCCTTGATCTTTTCAGACATCTCTGGACGTATCCGACAGACCTTTTGCTTAACTGGAGGGCAGTCTTCCTTAGTTGGCAAGTGATGGACCACAATATCGGTATCCAACCCGGGCATGTCTTCGTAGGACCAGGCAAAGATCTCCATATAATCATGCAGCATCTTGGTTAACCGTTGCTTCACGCTGAGCTCTAGGTTGGCACCAATCTTTACCTCTTTCCTGTCTGCTTCAGTACCCAAGTTTATTGTTTCCACTGGCTCTTCATGGGGCTGAATTGCCCTCTCTTCCTGAAGCAACAGTCTTGCAAGCTCGCCAGGCACTTCGCAATCATCTTCACCTTCGTCTTCGGCTAAGTTGATCGGATTTTCGAAGTCATAATTGGCAGTAGCAGAGTTGTTATTAGTGAGATCCAGAGTGGATTGAAACCTGTATGAGTGAGTGTGTGTGTAAATACAGCTGTTTTGAAAATTATGTAAAGGAAAAGAAAGACAGAAAAGGAGCACAATATTTGCAATGCGAAAAATACGTCCAAGATTTTCATTCATGATATATGAAATGACAGTTTGTATGCCCTCACAAAATAGAACCACGGTGCCTCGGGTAAGACACCGGGCCATAGAGTTTATCATTGTTTATTACAAAATAACAAAACATAGGAATTCATTACTCAGTAACAAGAGAAACATGGAGATTGTCTTTTGCGCTCCAATTGTTAAGTCCACCGTCGGTTGCCGGGTAGATCCAGCTATCAAACTCAGCTTCATCAACTTCCTCTCCGTCCCCAATAGCATTAACTCCATGAGCAGGTAAGGGAGCTGTCACTACATTAGGCTTCTCAGATGCCTCAAACTGCACCTCTTTAGCGTCAATAAGGTCCTGCAGCTTGTTCTTTAGTGCCCAACAGTCATCGGTAGAGTGCCCCGGGCTATCTGAATGGTAAGCACAACGAGCATTCGGGTTGTACTTGGGGGATGCAGTATTTGGAAACTTCGGCGCCTCCCTGACAGTCACTAAATTAGTGGATAGCAACTGTGGCAGGATCTGTGATAAGGTCATGCTTAAGCGGGTGAACTCTTTCCGGGGTCTTTCAAACTTTTGAGGATTAGTTGGCCGAGGAGCGGCAGCAGGCTTAGCAATCATTACCGCACTGACAGATTGGCGGCGCTCGGGTCTCTCTGATTTCCTGGAACCATATACGGCACTAGACTCCTTCTTGAAGGGTTTCTTCTCAGAACTGGATGATGCACCCTTCGGAATTTTTCCAGATTTTAACCCAGCTTCAATTCTCTCTCCAGTCAGAATTAAATCAGTGAACCCAGCAGAAGAATTCCCAATGAGATGGTTGAAAAATGGCCCAGATAGGGTCCCCAAGAACATGTCTACCAACTCCCGATCAGTCAATGGTGGCTGCACCCTGCCAGCCAGGTCTCTCCACTTCTGAGCGTACTCCTTAAAACCTTCGCTTGCACCTAACGACATACCCTGGAGTTGAGTACGTGTAGGGGCAAGGTCGGCATTATATTGATACTGCTTATAGAAAGCAGTAGCCAACTCCTCCCAGTTACGAACCTTGATCCCATCCAGCTGATAGAACCATTCGAGATGAGTCCCTGAAAGACTCTCCTGGAAGAAGTGGATCCATAAATTCTTATCCGTGGAGTACGGCTGAATTTTCCGAACATAGGACCTTAAATGCAGCTTGGGACAAGATGCCCCGTCATACTTAGAGAAGGATGGTGCTTTGAATTTGTGAGAGATAATCACACCAGTTGACAAACCCAGATCTCCGAAATCCAGCCCAGGTACCTGTTGAACCTCCATAGCTTTCAACCTGTCCTCCAGTTGCTTGTATTTGTCGTCTGCAGGAGGGTACTGCTCTTCATCAAAATTTGTCTCGTTGTCGGAGACTACCGGACTAGGAACCCTTGCTTCAGTCTGAGGACTATTCTTATCACCAGAAGAACCAGCCTCTTCTTGCTGCAGAGTATTGTTAAACCTTCGGCCCGAGTTGAACAGAACAGTTCTTCTCTTCTTCTTCTTCTCCTTCTTTAGGAGCATAGCCTTCAGTTCCTCTTGGCCTTGAGCCAGACCCTTGATTAATTCCTGGAACTGCGCATTCTACGCCTGAAGAGCCTTGATGGAGGTCTCAGTTGATGAAGATTCGTGATTCATGATGCTGAAATAAACAGCGAAGAACTGTAAGCAACCTGAAAAGGGGAAAAACCTGCTATGCACATGATGTATGAAATGCGTATGATTTATGTTTTCAAAGACAATCGGGAATCAACTTTGTAAACAAAAAGAACACACTTCATTAGATTCAACTTTGAAACTGAAATTATTCAACAGGTTGCCCTTAGGCGTTACATGAAAGGAAATACTGGAAAGGAAATAAAACTGTAAAATCACATCTGGAGCTCCTTATTGATCCCATGGTCTCCTCTTCTCAGTACGGATGTAGGCATTCAGAGCTCTCTCATTCTCCAACTGCTTGGTCAACTTCTGGATCTTTGATTCCTGCTCGTTGAACTTTTCCCGGTAAGAATCCCGCTCTTCTCGCAGTTGCGACCAAGATCTCTTCAATGTCTCATAATCAGTAGGTATCTGAGGAGGAAGGACAGTTGGAGGAACACCATCTTTATCAGGACACTCGAGAATGACGGATCTGACGACTTCATACGGCATACCTAACTTCTGAGCACGGATGCGAACCCATTTGTAGTAGGCTTCCATAGGTAAAGAAGTCTTTGGCCCTAACTCTTGTGGGTCAGCTTTATGAACTTTGTCCCAAGCCTTGATGAACCTACGACGCAGCTCGTCACTATCCACCTGAAATTCAAAACTGATGTGAGGCACTAACATCTCATGGGGACCTGCTCTTCTTGCTCTTCCAAACTGACGGAGTGCTAGACATGGATTGTAAGAGATCCCTCCTTGGGTACCAATCAGAGGAACATTAGGGTATTCCCCGCATCGATCAATAATAGTTATCTCATCCAAACCTCTGCAAGTCCAGATGATGTCTTTATCGGTGAGAGACATTAACCTATGAGCCCAACCTCTTCCTTCTTGATTCTTCAATACGAACTTAGGGAGGTGCGAAATAAACCACCTCACCAACAAAGGGATACAACACCACAGGGTTCCTCGTCTTCGGGTAGTACGAGCATGAAGTTGTTGTAAGATGTCACCCAAGAGAGTGGGTACGGGATTCTGAGACATAAAGATCCTTATGGCAGTGACATTGATGAAGTTGTCAGGATTAGGAAACAGGACTAACCCATAGATTAGGAGAGCCAAGATGTCTTCATATGCCCTAAAGTCCAAGTCATTCCAGAAATTGTTAGCTTTACCAATCAGAAACTTGGCCAGAAACCCTTAACTCCGCTTCTAGTTACCCAGTTGTCTGTTACCTCTTGATGGGTCAAGGGAAGAGCTGCAGCAACATCCTCAAGCCTGAGGGTCTTTTCCAACCAGTAAAGGGAACCTGATCCAAGATAGGGATACCAAGCAAATCAGAGAACTCTTCCAGGGTAGGGACCAGCTGGAAGTCTTGAAAGGTGAAGCACTGGTACAGAGGGTCATAGAACTGGGTCAGAACACTCATCAACTGTTGATCCCGCTTTACAGTGACTAAACTGAGAAGATAACCATGTCTCTGAATGAAGGAAGTGGTATTTGGAATTCTGCTAACCAACTCATCAAGCAACTCAGGTGAACGAACAAAGTTGAACCGGATAGTATTCCTTCGCACAGGCATCATAATGTCCTACAAAACAGAGCAAAGGTGAAACCCTCTTGTCTTTGAAATGGTCAGTCCTTATGCAGGATGCATGCAATGCTCATGATGCTATGATGTTATGATAAAGCACACCACATATAGATACAAAGGCAAACATGGTAAGGCACACAAGTCACACAAGGCAAGCCCCTAAAGTTTAGGCCAGCATGAGGTCTAGGTACTACCCTCTTTCAGTTTGTTGGTTCATACCTGTCCTAATCAAAAAGTAACCGGGTTCTTAGAGGATCCCAATATCATTGACTACCCTCTATCGGTCATAACTCCAGCATCGCAATCTTTTCTTGCGGCCAGAACCATCACGAGAGTTTAGCCTCAATGGGCGTAGCATACTGCTACTGTTCTAATGGCCAAGTTGTGTTATTTAAGGTTATAAGGTTGTTGGTTCTTAATGACTCCTTAGAAGACCCATATTCTCCTCGTTGCAACACAAGGGATATCGGTACAGACCAAGGTGCCACACCAACGTAGCCACTGTTTCACCCGTGTCAGTCTACGCCGGACAGGTCCCTCACAGCTTATGCTACCTAAACAGGGTATCCCCAGATCCGGGTTAGGATCTATGTAACTCTGATACAACCCACAATAGTAAAGCAAGCAAAGAAGACAATTGAAAACACAGTGATCTTAATCCTAAGGTACACCTCACTTTATAAGATATCCCCAGCAGAGTCGCCAGTTCTGTGATCGGTGGATCTGGAACTGACTGTTTAACGCTGGTTCGCGAAATGTCGCGGAAGCAAGAGTCGCCACCGTCTTTTATTTTCTCCAAATGGAAAGGACAAAAGCACAGAAAAATTCCTTAAAGAGATTGCTCTCGGTTCGGGAGGTAGGTTATAGAAAGGGAAGGTGTTAGCACCCTTTCTATCATTGGTTATCCATGGGCTCTTAGATACTTGCTCATTTGTGTTTTCAAAAATGGTTTGTTTGCTTTTCAATTGTGGGTTTTAAAAAGTTTCTTTGAAAATTTCAGTTCGACTCTTGTATCGGTCCTCAAGAGTGTTTGAAAAATTGCTTTCGAAAGCTTTTTGAAAAGGTGTCGGTGTTAAAAGTATGTTTGATTTTGTTTTTGAAATTAGAGCAAGTATCTAGAGTCGTCTACCTACCCTAAGGAATTCGTCTGTGTAAATGTCCTTTAAAGTAGTGCCATCCCACCATTGAGAGGTAGGTAGCACCACCGTTGGAGGTTTTCGGGTCAATTCGAGGTTCGGGACATGGTGATCACCAGAGAAATGGGAAGACACCTTAGAAGCTACCCTCATGCCAAGTTCCCGGATCATGAGGACTTACTAAGACATCCTCTACTCGACGATCACCTTTCGAGGCAAGGCAACAGTGAGGCGTACCCTAGGGGTGGTGTGTGATTTGTGTGTCATGTTCAGTTATTTTGTCTTATTCATGTCAAGGTGATCTATGCGTTTGTTTTTATTTAGACATTCATTCTTGCATGCTTTGTTTAACAGTTAAAATATTTGCGGGAAAGTAAATTCTAAGCTATTACAAAAGGCGCGGGTCCACATCTCCAAAATTAACCAGGACCCGATTTGACGGAAAATAAATAAAGTAAAAGTGCGAGAAGTAATTACAAGGCTTCGGGAGAGATACATAATTATTTAAGCAAAAATAAAATAAATATGCGAAATTAAACAATTAGGTCGAAAGGAGGGCGTTGGACCTTTTTGCAAAAATCAAATTAATGAGGAATTAAAATTAAAAGAAGGCAAGAACTTGTTTTTTATGTTTTAGGAATTTAATGAGAAAAAGAATTAATTAAAATTAAAATAAAATGTTAAACCTAATTCTAATTATTTTTAAGTTATTAAGAAAAATATTGGAGTTTTTAACCTAAATGAAACCCTAATTAATTTACAATTTTAATTATGAAAATAGATAAAATAAATAATATTATTCTGAAAAAGAAAAATTAAAAGGGATAAAACATTTATTAAACCTAATTCTATATTCTTTATATTCTTATTATGAAAAAAATTAAAATTGCAACCTAATTTAAAACTAAATTTATTTACATGCATTTATTTATGAGAAAATATTACAATAAAATATTTATTATGTTTTTTTGTCTTTTCTGATTTTTAGGTATTTTTTATATTTTGTAGAAATAATTAATTAATTTAAAACCATAAAGAAAATAAAATAATGATTGAAAAAATAAAATATAAGGAAAATTGCAAACCAGGGGGGGTGGTAGTCCCCAAATTAGGAGGTATGGATTCAGGAATTCTGGCCCAACAACCTGGGTCCGTTTGACCTTTCCAATTAGCATGCTGAAGCGTTGACTAGGGCGTAGCGTGTTCTTTGAATCCATGCCTTTGATTTAATTCTGATGGACGCGTGGATATTGATTCTTAGGAGTGCATGGTACATCTTGACATGGGCGCTGCATGGGAATTGTTGATGAAAAATAATATGGAAATATGTAAGACCTGGGGTTCGAACCCAGGTCACATACCTTGCCAACGTTCTCGCTTGCCACTGGACCACTACAACGCATTTGTTATATAATAAACAAACAAATAATATAAAAGAAAGTGGGTTAATGCTTGGAAACGCGCGCGAATTTTTGAACAAGCCAATCAGCGTGTGCCACGACCTCGTCTTCCTCACTATCCCTGAAACATAAAATATGAGGCAACGGTTTTATATGCGTTGTTTAAGGTCAGTTTTGAGAAAATAGCGACTAGAGCTCAGGCATTCATAAATTGGGCGCGATAGTTGCGTCTTCTTCGTCCAGATGCGATGAATTGGATGGTGGTGGTCTCAAGGGCTAATTTTGCCTCGTTTCAAAAGCCCTAATTTCACATCCTGCAAAACCCTAGAAAACTAACATGGCATAATCGTGTATACAGCATAATAATCAAATTAAGGCATATGGTTAGCTTCAAAACTTCACAAGGAACATGAATCTATAATCAAAATGCTATGAATGTACGTAAATATTGAAACACGATAATGGATTTTTCATGAGGTTTCTTGAATGTTGTATACCAATTCTTTGCGTTTTGATGGTGGTTTTTGATTGGAATGTGTTCAATGACACTTGAGCAAGCTATTGGAATGAAAATTAGGTCTTGAATTCACCTGCAAATCAGTTTTCAGTTATGACTTTTTTAGGGAAAATTTCAAGTTTGCAATGGAGTATTCTGAGTAGCTGCGCCTCTATCTTGATTAGGGTTATGTTTCTTGTATATGTAGGAACAATTAGGTTAAGAAAAACTCAATCAAATCTCTTGTAATCATGGTTTTGAATATTTGATTTCTTAAGATTTTTCCATATCTTTTTCCATGTGTTTTTGGTTCAAAATCATGCTAATTACTCCAAATCTTTCCATATTGACTTATGCACGAAATCTTGAGGCTAAAACATGTATAAAAAGATTGATTAGGTTAAGTTAGATATTTTTCATATATTTAAATGATTTAAATGAATTAATATAAATAAAAAATTCAAATAAATAAATAAAAATGAGAAAATACTTCCCTTTGGGCCAAGTGGTCGTGCACATGTCATGGATGATGAATCATGGAAGAAAAATGGGCCCATTAGCAATTTTAGGTCATTTGAAGTAATGTTGACTTTTCAAAATACCCAAAAATTTCCCAACTTCCACAAGGCATAACTTGCTCAAGTTTTAAGATTTTCTCATGTTCTTGGACATTTTGGAAAGGTCTTTGAATCCTCTAACCAATGTATTTGGTCCCATGTCATTTTGATTTACCAATCGCAAGTTATGGTCTTTGACTTAAAGTCCCTTTTTGTTGACTTTTGAAAATGACCTATAATGTTGAAATTGATAACTTTTTGTGAGAGCATTTCTTGGACTTGAAGTATGAAGATGAATTGTAGGAAATGTCTTTCTCTTCAAAATGAGCTTTGGATGGGATTTTTCTGATAATCCATGTGAAAGTTATGCCCTGGTCAATTTCAGTTGACTTTTTCAGCTGTCCAAATAAGGAAACTTTTGCATCTTGATGATTTTTTGATCCAAATTTTGAGAATCATGATCAAGCATTGATCAAATGATGTTTGTGGCTTCAAAATGATATGTTGACCAAAAATTTGAACTTTTGACTGTCAAATGACCATTTTGCCCCTACAGTTGACTGTAGTGCAATTAGGGTTTTGACTGTGCAATTTTGAGCTGACTGCCTTGAAACTTGATATGAGGATGCTTGACCATATTTGTAAGCATGTGAGACTTGATTGGGCCTTTGGAAACTTCATTTTCTTGATCAGAACAGAAGCCCTAGTTTTGACTGTATGGAGCCCTTTGCACTGTGCAACCCTTGGGGAATTTTGCAGCTTGACTTTGCAATTTCTTGAAGAATATGGGAGGGCAAATTTTGGGGTACAACACCCAGTAAGTCGTTGTGCAGCCTGGACCCTGACTAGATAGGCAGTTTACTTCCACCTCCTCAATCAGGAGTTAATTCTCTAGTAGCGTAATGGACAATCGAAGCTCCTATACTCTATTTACCAGGACATAAACTAACATTCCCCGGCGAAGTCCTCCTCAACGGCAGGTACAGGAATTCTCGCAAAGGAATCTCTTATGCAACCAATATCTTTTCCAAATGGAATCTTTAAGCCCATCTCCGACGATTCTCTGTCGACTTCCAAATGGCATCTGTAATCCCATTCCCGGTATCACCAATCATTATTACTTCATGCGAGTGAAAATTTATGGGCACTCTAGTATTCAATCATCTTCCACCTTCAGATCACGAAAGGCGAACAAGCCAATCTACATCATCATGTCTAAGAATATTGAACAGGGGCAGCTGTTGTACCCCAAAATTTTCCCTCTCATATCACCCAACATATGTTAGAACATAGTTTGGTTCTAGATCCCTTGATTAGAGTTTTGATGATAACAAAATACAAAGAATAATTAAATTCAAAGATATATACAAAGAATAATTATGCTCCTTAAAATTATGTTTTGTATATGCAGAAGTTCTGATGGAATCAGCATCAGAATGGAATCAGCATCAGAAGATCAACAATATGTGGTACACGCTGAAGCTACCAGATTATACGTTGAAGGTTGATAACCAGAATCTGCACCTAAACAAGTACACTCTGACTCTGATCAAAGACATCTTTACCAAGTCATCAACACTCTGAAGCGTTATCAACAGTTAAATTAAAGAAGACTCTGAAGCGTTATTAATTATTCAAGACAGAATTAAATGCTAACAGCCTTCTTCAGACAACATCTTCTTCAAAAGGAAAGTGTGTTATTATCATTAAATATGCTTTATGGACAACGTATCTTTGCTTGCCTATATAAACAAGTCTGCTTGTGAAAGAAGCACGTACGTACGCACACAAGAATTTGCCAAGACTTCCAAACCACGCATATTCAAAGCTTTAGCAAATTCATTTTATTCCAAGCTTAATTTGTGTAACTATCACAGTTGTGTTATACTGTTTTGTTAGAAAACAACAACACACTCTTGTTTATATATTTGTAAAATATTTCCTTGAGATTAAACGGCTTGTGGTTGTACTCAAGAATACTTTAACAGTTGTTAAAGTAGCTGTTGTAATCCTTTGAGAATAGTGGATTAAGACCTCGTTGAAGAGAGGCAAAATCACCTTGACGGGTGGACTGGAGTAGTTTGAGATCAAACAAACCAGGATAAAAATATTATGTCCTTAAGCTGTTTTTACTTGATCCAAGTTTTTCAATTCAACCCCCCCTTCTTGTGTTTTTCACATCTTCAACATATACTCATTGAAGCCCTCAATCTGCTCAAGGATGCCCAAGGGTTGATCAGACAAATGCTCTCCTAAGACAATGAACCTCAAACTAGGGTTTCCATTTTCATCAAGATGGGTGAAATCCAAAGGTCTCAAATATTTTCCATGGTCTTAATAGGTTCTCAAGATCATCCATGTCAAGTTTCATGCCTTGCACAAGGAGTTTGCTCAGTCAACTGCTCAAATGCCTGAAAATCAACTATGTTAGGTCAAAAGTCAACTGTGGGCCACATACAGTCAAACTTCAAGATTTTTGGTCAACATCAACATTTTGAATTGATATCCATCATTTGATCAAGGGTTGATCATGATTCCTCAAGGAATGCTCCTAATTCATCAAAACTCAAAAGTTGCTAAATTAGGGTTTCTATAGTAAAAGTCAACCAAACTTTGACCAAGCATAACTTTCTCATACTTTATCAGAAATTTCCCATCAGAGGCTCATTTTGAAGAGGATTCAATTCCCTACAACTCATCTTAATCCCTCAAGTTCAAAAAATGCACTCATGAAAAGATATGAATTCAGACAATATATGTCATTTCAAAAAGTTAACAAAAACACCTTTTGGGTCAAAGCTTCTTACATGAATATGGAAGATCCAATTGAGGTGAAACCAAAAGGGTTGTTTATAGGACATCTTAAGATTTCTAAAAAGTCCAAGAACACCCTCTTAGGGTCAAAATTGAGAGAGATGTGCATTGTCAAAGTTGGCCATTTTTGGAAATTTGCACAAAGTCAACCATGTCCAAAATGCATTTTTCTTCAAATGGCCTAACTTTTTATGCTTGTATCTTTTTCCTAACACGGTCCACGACCCATGAACCACTCCATGCCTCATTAACTTATTTATTTAATTTATTTTGATTTTATTCATTTAAAATTCAAATAAAATCAAAATAAATAATATAAGTTACTTTTGGAATGATTTTGGCATTGAATGAAGATGATATATGCTGGCATATCAAGATCAAATCGTGAAAGGGGTGATTGGAGCAAGAATGGCATGATTTGGCTTATTTTGGAAACAAATAATGAAAGGATTAAATAAGATCTTTTCTTCATGATTGATCAAGATTCAACCTGTTTTTGTTGACCTAATACATTCTAATACATATACACAATGCAGCCAAGGAAAGAACAAGGTTTGGGTCGTGAAAATCATCAGAACAAAATTCAATTTTTTCCAAAAAAGTGAGGATCGAATTTCATTCCAGAGGACCATTCAAGGTGATTAAAAGCCAATAATTTGTTCCTGGGCGTGTTCTGAAGCTGTCCCAATTATCCTTAAGGCCAAAAACATCAAGAGTCGTGCCCCTACAGTACCACGGTTTGCACATTTTTCTCAAACTTGAATATTTTGATTTACCCATTATAAACCCGTTTTGATCACATATTCATGCTTGTTATCACATTTGCATTGTTTATGGATGGTTTAATCCGAGTTCAAGTGCAGGAATAACATGATGCCATTATTAGGGTTTCAAGGTCCCAAATTAGGGATTCTCTATAGAGGCAAAATTAGGCCAAATCGTGGGTACCAATGAACTCAGGACATGATTTGCAATTAATCTACGCCTTTGGTTTTGATTTATCTTGCTGATATTTTAGTTTTGAATCTTGCAGGGATGTAGCTACGGACAAAAACAATCACTATAGCCTTTAGTGGCAGTTTTGTTCGTAGGTAAAAGGATGATACCTAAAACAACAGTTTTGAGGAAGAAGGTGATAACGTGGATGACTCCCACTGGACAATTTGAATTCGCGTGTGTTCTAGATAGAAGGCGTGTCTTTCCATTATATTACTATTTTGTCATTTATGTAAATGACTAACAGGTTGGCCTGGTGGTAAGGAGGAATGCATGTGAGGTGAGAGTCCTGGGTTTGATACCCAGGTCTGAAGTTTTTGCATTTTCTAACCATTTGATTTCAGATCCTATACACCTCACATTCCAAGCGCCTATCATGCACCCCCAGATCCATCCATTGGATCATCTCCATCCCAGATCCAATGTCTCATGCAAGCAAGGTCCATGGTGTACCCTCAAATGTGGCAACACTGGATCCAAGCAATTGATGGGGCCAAAGGATTTGGGCCCAATGAGAATCCGCAATACACCCCCCCTGAAGTGCTAACAACATCAGACCCAGTTTTGTTTTTTTTTTCTTTCTTATTTTTTTATTATTTATTAGTCTATTTCATTTATTTATTTCAAAAATCATTTTTTATCAAATCAAAAAAATCATAAAAATATAAAATCACAAAAAAAATATAGAATTAGGTTTTTTTATTTAAATTAATTTTATTGAACATAATTTAGTTTAATTAGATTAACTTAATTGCTTTTTTATATTAATTAAAATTAACTAGAAATTAGGTTTAATTTGCAATTAAATTGTTTTTCTCATTAAAAAAAATACACAAAAATATTTTTTTAATTAATTAGATTTTTTAGGCTTCTAATTTATTCTCGTATTTAATTCGTCGCGCGTGCCTTTACTTTCTTTTAATTCAAATTATTGTAACTGTTTCAAGTTTGTAATAGATTAGTTAGGATTTTAATTTCTGCATCTTTATTTTCAGTCCAATATTTATGTATATGCCCAAAAGCCTTGTAATTGTTAGAACTTTAATTTCTCGCACTCTTTAATTTTCGTAACTATAAAACTGCCTAGATGTATGGATATTAGGATTGTATGTGAAAGATAAATCAACGATTAAAAGGTAGATAACCCTAATTGTGCAAAGATAATTAACTGAAAAAATCAAACTTGCACATGCTCACTCCTAGGGTTTACCTCACTTGGTTGCCTCAAAAACAATGGTCTTTCCCCTCAAACATAGGGATATCTTAGCAACGACCCACAATTCAAAGTCGTCATAAAGATCATAGTCCCTTACTGTCTCTCGAGTTGCCTACGTGAAATGATCTTATGATGATAGTCCCTTCGAAATGCTAAGGTATCCTTACATGTTGCCTTCTTTGACCATTTCGTCCCTTCGAATGTCCCTTAAAACTCCAACGATAGGGCTACCTACTCCTTAATAGTAGGATAGCACTGTCTAAAGGAAACGAGAACCCACTGTCTTTTTTCGAGTAGGTAGAAAATCTTAAGTACTTGCTCAAAACAACAAAACCTTTTCACAAACACTTTTCAAAATAGTTTTCAAAAACAACTTCGTCACACTCTTGAGGACAGATACAAGGGTTATCACGAAGTTAAACAAAAAACTTTTCAAAACATGCACAATCAATTTCAAAAAATTAGCAAGTACCTAAGAGCCTGTGGAAAACCACAGATAGAAAGGGTGCTAACACCTTCCCTTTCTATAATCTACCCCCCGTACTCAGAAACTCTCGAAAAAAGGTTTTTTCTGTTCTTTTTTCCTTTCCATTGTTGGATGAAATAAAATTTGGTGGCGACTCTTGCTTACCGCGACATTTGTGAACAAAAAACACAAACCAGTAATAATAGTCGGTTCTGCCACCGTATCACATAAGGCAATGAACCCCCAACTAGGGTTTCAATTTTCATCAAGACGGTTGAGCTCCAAGAGTCTCAAATGCTTCCCATGGTCCTAATATGTCTTCAAGATAATCCATGCGAAGTTTCATGCCTTGCTCAATAAGTTTGCTCAGTCAATTGCTCAAGTATTGGAAAATTAACTGTGCTAGGTCAAAAGTCAACTGTGGCCCATGTACAGTCAAACTTCAAGAGTTTTGGTCAACATCAAAATTTTGAAGTGATATCCATCATTTGATCAAGGGTTGATCATGATTCCTCAAGAAATGCTCATAACCCATCAAAAGTCAAAAGTGGCAAATTAGGGTCTCTATAGGAAAAGTCAACTGAACTTTGACCAAGCATAACTTTCTCATACTTTATCAAATATTTCCAAACAAAGCTCCTTTTTAAGAGAATACAATTCCCTACAACTTCTCTTCATCCCTCAAGTTCAAGAAATGCACCATTTGAAAGATACAAGTTCATACATCACAGGTCATTTTTAGAAAGTCAATAATAGCCACTTTTCTCCAAGACCTTTAACATGAAGATAACATCTTCAAATTAAAAATTGATCAAAAGAGGTATTTAAGTAGACATCTTGGGCTTTACAAAATGTCTAAGATCATCATCATGAGATAAATATTGAGCAAGTTATGGCTTACACAAGTTGGGAAAATTTGGGAATTTTCAAGAATTATGCATTGAGCAAATTTAAAGTTTTAAGGAAAGGGCTAAATTTATTGGACTTCAAGCATCTTCCTAATTTTATAGAGGACCTCTAAAATTATTATTTCCATGCCTTGCATTTGCTAACTATTTTACTCATATTTATTTTAATTTATTTCAAATAAATATAAAATAAAATGTATAAAATAATTGGAAATGGGATTTGAGCTTTGGGTTGATGTTTTGGAAAACCTAGGACCATAAAATTTCGTGCAAAGGTGTCCACATTCATTGAAATTCAAAAAATGTCAAGTTTCCTTGTTTTTGGCCAAAGTTACAAATTTCATTCATGGCTTTGAAACGTTTGCTTTAAGGTTGTTTAAACCTTTGTTTTCTTGTCTCCTCATCCCTCTCTATATAAACAAGCATCTAGCAAGAATTTCAAGATGCATACACAGCCTAGAGAGAGCTCTACTATTTTTGCAAAATTATCAAAAGCGGTAAAAATTCAAAACCCACTTTGCAGGTACTTTTGGTCTGAACTAGTAATCATACATTGCTCTTGAGGTTATTAGGGACTTGTTCCAACCATCCTCAAAGCTTGCAAGGTCCCAGATCACTGGATCCAAGCTATCACCATTTTGGTATGTAAGTACGAAGTACACCTAAGAGGAGGGGGGGGGGGTGAATTAAGTACTTTAAAAATTTCTGGTTTTTAGTGATGATGGATATTAATTTTCTGGTTTATGGTGAGTTTATGAAAGAGTAAAATGCAGAAAAATAAAGATACAAAAGCGATATATCATGGTTCCCCTCACAGTCCGAGAGTACTCCAGTCCCCTTTCAACATGAAATAAATTTCCTTATTGTGGCAAGCTTAAACAAGAAATACCCAAAACCAAGAACAATCCTCTTGGATTTTCACTATGTCAACAATGAGAACAATCCTCCCAAAGTGACTTCACTTGTATCCAACAATCCTGGAAAAACAAGATTTATAAAACCACTTAAACTTATTTCCAACAATCCTAAAAAATAAGCAAGTATATACCAATATTTGATTTGAGTGAGTTTGAGTAGCAATGATCACTTTGAGTGATTTAATCAATGAATTGATCTTATCTTCCAATGATAATAGTATACAACGACTCAAGATATATAATGCTCAAAGTTTTCTGGTTAACAATATGTGAAGGTGTGCAGAAAACTTGTGTATGAAAATGTATAACAACTTGAGTTTGATTTTTGAAAATTCATAAAATATATTTGGAAGAGGTGTTGAAATGATTTGGAAAATGAGTATTTATATGTTCATAGCACCTTTTTGAAATAGCATGAAGTTATGTAAATGAATCATGAACAATTTCCAAGATTGAATGAAAGGTTTCCATGAATTGGTGTTATGAACAGGCATGTGTAAAGTTGTTGTTTTTAAAAATTGTGTAGCATGCAATCAATTGCACCCTTTGTGTAAATCGATTGCACGAGGTTTCAACAGCTAGAAATTAAAATATTTTGAGTGTGCAATCGATTGCACAAGTGTGTGAATCGATTGCATTTGAAGTCAGTAGCAAAAATTTATTGAGTGCAATTGATTGCACAAACATGCAAATCGATTACACTTAGAAACAGTAGAAAATGTTTTGAAAAATTGAAGCATGCAATCGACTGCACTAATATGCAAATCGATTGCACTCAAGTTAAAAATGAATTTTAGCTTTAGAAAAAAACTTGAGTAAAGATTTGGACAATATAAAATATTTCTTTTGACCATTAAGAATCTATGTCTTAAGTTCAAAGTAAGTATTATCATTATACCTTGAAATTTTTCTAAGTTCTTGAACTGAAGACTTTATCCATAGATGCTTTTATCTTGATCAATAATCTTTGCCTTCTTTGCCAATCATGGTTTGTCTTCATCAAAATAAAAGTGCATTTGAGAAGCTTGATTTTACATTCTCCCCCTTTTTAATGATGAAAAACTATCTTGCTTGATACGTTGCAATTTCCAGAAAGAGCTTCCCCCCCTAAGATGCATAACTCCCCCTTTGTATGAGAATGTTGAAATCCTTTGAATTTTTTCATCTTGGTTGAAGAGTACCTTAAAAATTTAAGACAGGAAATGTACAAGCATAAAGTGCCACATCCTTCTCCCCCTTTGACATTATCAAAAAGAAGGGAAAGATGCAATAAAAATGGACAATAATAAAGTAATATTGAAAGAACTTAATTAATCATGCATCACAAATAGTCATAGACATAGTAGCAAACAATTAAAAAGAAATCTAACAACAAACAAAATGTAGCATAATTGAACAGGACATAACAGAAAATAATAGACATAATAAAGTTGGACATAACATTATGGTTGATTCATGTCCCGGTTGTTATAGAACCAAGATCCTTGATTTGGAAATTATTGTTGTAAAGGAGGTCCTGTGTAATGTTGTGGAGGTGAAGCTGGATTATTTGGGTCATATGGTGGAATGCGAAGATGAGATTAAAGGTAAGAAACTTGTTGATTCACATCTGTGCGGAAGTCATTAATACGAGTTGTTATAGAATCGTTGATAGCATTCTATTGGTTGTTGATGTTGGTATTCATGGAAGCAAATTGTTGAGACATGAAATCCATAAGATCTTGATTGCTTGGACCAGAGGGAGCAGTAGGTGGAGGAGGTACAGCTTCACCACCTTCAACTTCTTAATCGTTTCCTTCATCACCGACCATATCTTCACCAATGTAGGTTATAGTTTTTGTTTCCGGATTATAATGAACACCCATTCTTGAGTCAACATTCTTGATTGAAATCTTATGTAGATTTAAATCCATATTAACTTTCTCAAACCCAGCAAAATCAACTCCAAATTCTTCCATTATTAATGTAACAAAGTAAGCATATGGTAGAAATTTTGATTTTTCATCGACCCTTAGCATATGAACCATTATGAGCCTTGCCCAATTAACACTTATGCCTTTCTTTCTTGCATAGATCAGCTGCATTTCCAGGTCATTCACGGTGAAGTGGTTTCCAGCCTGTGGAAACATAATATAGACCATGAAATAATGAAATAGTCGATCATCTATATAAAAGTTACCTGCACTCCATGAGTCTCTAGAGGTAGTCACTCCTCCTAGACCACAAATCCTTTTGGCACATAATTCAGCTTCGCTTAATCTCCCAATGCTGTAATAAAATTCCTTCTTCCTGTAGTCATCCCATGCCTCGTTTTCAGGGTCGTACAAAGAGCTTCCAGTATAGGGAATATGTAGAATCTCACCAACAATCTCAGGGGTTAGAGAGATTTGTGTACCCAACACATATGTCACCATCTTGCCTTTGTGAGGAGTTAAATTGCTGAAAAATACTCTTACCAGATCCGGATAATATGGACCAAATGATGAAATTAATGGTTCTAGTCCATAAGCAGTTAAATCATTTTGAGAAGAGAAACATTCCTGGGGAAAGGATGATAGCCTACCATATTTAGGATTAGACACTATCTTTCTTTGGAAATCCTTTGTAAATATTGCTTCTTGTTCTTCGGTGACAGATGAGATTAATGGATTCTCAGAGGATGAACCAACCTTTTTCTTCCCTTTTTCTGAAACTGACACCTTTCGGTTTTTCCTTGAAGCCATGGGTAAGGTGTTTTTAGGGTTTGAAGGGTTTTAGGTTTTTGAGAGGAAGATGTTTGATGAGCTGAAGTTTTGGATATGATTTGTGAGTAAATAGAAATGAGTGGGTTATATTATATGTAATGAAGATTAATTGGATTTTTAATAATAGAAATGAGCTTGGGAATATGAGAGAGAGAGAGAGAGAGGAATTCTGACCAACAAATATTTCTATCATAAAAGCATGTTACAGTGGGTGCAATCGATTTGCATACAGATGCAATCGATTTGCACATAAAACAGAAGCAAAATAAAATTGAAACGCACAGAGTGCAATTGATTTGCACTTATGGTGCAATCGATTTGCACTAAAACAGAAAGGTCAAAATTAAAACTACTCAGTGAGCAATCGATTTACACTATTGTGCAATCGATTTGCATCAACCAAAACTGACCAAAAACATATTTTTCTTAAACTTAAACATCACTTAACATATATATTCATATATAACAAGGTTAATACAAGTAAATAAAATCATAACAAGGATAGAAATCACCTTATATGTCATGTTCATCAAGAATGCCATGCTCTCGTTAAATCTTGTAAAACGGTTCTCTTGCTAGAGGTTTAGTGAAGATATCGGCAAGTTGATTATGAGTATCTACAAATATTACCTCAAAATATCCTTGAAGTACATGATCACGAAGGAAATGATGTCGTATATCTATGTGTTTGGTTCTTGAATGCATGACCGGATTCTTCGTAATGTTTATTGCACTTGTATTATCGCACCGTAGAGGAATGCATCCTAGATCGAGTCTGTAGTCACGAAGTTATTGTTTGAGCCAAAAAATTTGAGCGCAACTACTACCGGCTGCAATATATTCTTCTTCGGCTGTGGTAAGAGCAACGCACGCTTGTTTCTTGCAGGCCCGTGATACTAATGCATTTCCAAGGATGTGACAAGTACCATTTGTGCTTTTTCTATCAGTTTTACAACCTGCATAATCCGCGTCAGAATAACCAACTAAGTTACAAACACTAACTTTAGGATACCATAATCCAACATTTGTTGTTCCTTTGAGATACTTCATGATTCGTTTCACTGCCATGAGATGAGATTCCTTTGGATTTGCTTGAAAGCGAGCACATAGACAAACACTAAACATTATGTCAGGACGGCTTGCCTTCAGATATAATAAGGAGCCAATCATACCTCAATACTTTGTAATGTCGATGGAAACACCTGATTCATCTTGATCAACATATGTACCGGAACCCATTGGTGTAGACATTGCCTTACAGTTATCCATGTCAAATCTTTTTAAGAGTTCCTTGCAATACTTGGATTGGTTGATGAAGATGTCATCTTTTAATTGTTTGATTTGAAGTTCAAGAAAATAATTCATTTTACCCATCATGGACATCTCAAATTCTCCTTGCATCACTGCCGAAAATTCTTCACACATGTCTTTGTTTGAAGAGCCGAAAATTATATCGTCAACATAGACTTGAACTAGCAAAGTGTCACCTTTGATTTTCTTGATAAACAAAGTCTTGTCAACTTTACCCTTTTCAAAACCTTTTTCGCATAAGAAGTTGTTTAGATGATGATACCATGCCAATGGTGCTTGTTTCAAACCATAGAGAGCTTTTATCAATTTAAATACATGAGATGGATTCTTGAAATCTTCGAACCCCGGGGGTTGTTTAACGTAGACTTCTTCATTGATATATCCATTCAATAATGCGCTTTTGACATCCATTTGGAAAAGTTGAAAATTTCATGAGCAAGCATAGGCAAGTAAGAGACGAATAGCTTCTAACCTTGCAACCAGAGCGAAAGTTTTTTCAAAATCTATTCCTTCTTCTTGATTGTAGACTTGTGCTACCAACCTTGCTTTGTTCCGAACAATTATTCCATTTTCGTCAAGTTTGTTTTTAAACACCCATCTTGTTCCAATAATGTGTTTGTTGCTTGGCCTAGGGACAAGTTCCCAAACTTGATTCCTTTCAAATTGATTTAATTATTCTTGCATAGCAATAATCCATTGGTCATCGCATAAGGCTTCATCAACTTTGGAAGGTTCAATTTGATAGACAAATGCCATGTTTAGGAAAGCATCTTTGAGATTTAGTATTGTTGTCACACCTTGACTTATATCACCAATTACTTTATCGATAGGATGATCTCTATGAGTTCTCAATTCTTTTGGTAGATCATTAAAATTTGATGCTTGTTGGGATAATTCTTCTTATTGAATTGGTTGATCTTTGGAAGTATTTTCTTGAGGACCTTCTAGTATTTCATCATCATCATCATTACAAACAATATTATCCTCCTTGGAGGGGTTAGTTTCATCAAAAGATACATGCATTGATTCTTCAATTGTTAAATTTCTTTTGTTATAGATTCTATATGCCTTACTAGAAAGAGAGTAGCCAAGAAAAATACCTTCATTGGATTTTTCATCAAACTTACCAAGGTTATCTTTGTCGTTGTTTAAGACAAAGCATTTGCAACCGAAAATATGAAAGAAAGCCATGTTTGGTTTCCTCCCTTTGAAGAGTTCATATGGAGTTTTCTTCAAGATCGGTCTTATGTTAACTCTATTGCTAACAAAACATGCCTTGCTCACCACATCTGCCCAAAAATATTTTGGAAGGTTTGAATCTCTAAGCGTCGTTCTTGCAAGTTCTACAAGAGACCTATTATTTCTTTCCACCACTCTATTTTGTTGAGGAGTCCTTGGTGCCGAGAATTTGTGAGATATTCTATGTTCTCCACAAAATTCTTCAAATAGAGCATTTTAAAATTCTCCGCCATGATCACTTCTTATGGAGGCAATTGTTAGAGACTTCTCATTTTGAATTTGTTTAGCATACTTCTTGAACGCCTTGAATGCATCACTTTTCTGCACTAAAAAGAATGTCCAAGTGTATCTAGAGAAATCATTAACAATAACCAAAGCATATATATTACCTCTGAAACTTCTTGTTCTTGATGGACCAAATAAGTCCATATGTAACAATTGTAGTGGCCTTGTAGTAAACACCACATTCTTAGATTTGAAAGTTGATTTAGTTTGTTTCCCTTTTTGACAAGCATCACAAAGTATATCTTTGACAAAATTTCTCTTAGGTAACCCAATGACAAGATCATGCTTGATTAGTTTATTCAAGTGTTCCATGTGAATATGAGCAATTCTTTTGTACCACAGCCATGAATTATCGTTGTTTGCCATGAGACATTTTACCTTCAAAGATGGATCATGAAGGGAAATCATGAATATATTATTGATTCTTTTACCTTTAAGTATAACCTCATGTGCGACCTCGTCTTCTATCAAGTATTCATCCTTGGTGAACTTGATCTTGAAGCCTTTGTCACAAAGTTGGCTAATACTAAGGAGATTGTGCTTTAGTCCTTCAACATAAAGGACATATTCAATGGATGTGAAATTTGGAGCACCAACTTTTCCTTTGCCAAGAATTCTTCCCTTATTATTGTCTCTATAAGTGACAAAACCCTTTGCCTTTAGAACTAGATTTGAAAATTGGTTTATGTCTCCCGTCATATGCTTTGAACAACCACTATAAAGATACCAAAGATTGCATGTGGTCTTCAAGCATACCTGCAAAACAAATTAGGATTTTTTAGGTACCCAAGTTGCTTTGGGTCCTTCATAATTAGTGTATTTCTTTACCCACACATAATGCCCACTTTCCACACTAAAGTTTATAACATAGCAAACATTAGGTGTATGGCCTTTAATACCATAATAAAAACAAGTAGGTTCAAAGTTACTTCTATATCTAGAAGGATAAGATTTATTCTTAGGAAATGTTTTCTTTTTAGGATAGTGATGAACTATTTTAGGTTTGTTCACTTTCTCTTTGGATGATTGATCACTAGCCTTAACAAAGATAGTTTTATTAGAACTTGGTTTTGAAAACTTTGAATATCCAAGTCCACTTTTATCATTGGAGTATATTTGTTGGCTAATAAAACCTTCCAATCCAATTTGGCCTTTTTCATATCTTTCAATGACTCCATTTAGTTGGACAATTTGGAAAGAGAGTGATTCACAATTTTTGCATACAAAATTCTGTTTTTGTTCATCACTTAATTTTTGTTTTTCTTCTTTGAAATCTTTTTCCATAGATTCACATTTTTCTTCTAAAGATGAAATTTGTTTCTTTTAAGATGAAATAGTTTTATACAAAATTTTGCATTCATTTAATAGTTCATCTATAGCACCTTGTGCGTCACTATCAAAAATAGAAAATTCATTACTATCCTCATTGTCTTCATCATCGGAATGGTGTGAGGCCATCAATGCTAGATTTTCACTTTCATCACTATCAGAATCAGATGAGTAACTTATTTCATTATCCTCCCGTGCAACATAGGCCTTTTTGTTATTGAATACCTTTTTTCTTTTGTAGCCACCTTTGTTGGAGAGTTTCGGACAATCCGGTTTGATATGACCTTGCTTACCACATTCATAACATGTGACTTCTTGTGTTGATGTGGAAGCTTCCTTTTTCTTGAATTGTTTCTTTCCTTTAGAATGAGAAAAGGATTTGTCATTTCTACGAAAGAACTTACCAAGCCTTTTAACAAGAAGCATGAAATTTTCATCTTCTTCCGGATTGTCTTCCTTTTCAACTTCCTTGGAATCTATCTTTAAAGCAATAGTCTTGGATTTCTTCTCTTGATTTTCATGTTTTTCAAGTCTTCCGAGTTCCATTTCATATTATTGAAGTTTCCCAAACAATGTTGCGGAAGTCATTGAGGAGAGACTTTTCTTTTCTGAAATTGTCGTTACCTTTGGTTGCCATTCCCTAGTTAAGGACCTAAGTACTTCCAGATTTAGTTCATCATTTGTCAAAGTCTTACCAAGAGCACTTAGATGATTTTTCAAGTGCACGAATCTCTTTTTTAGGTCAAGGATGGTTTCTCTGGGCTGCATTCAAAATAATTCATATTCTTGACTCAGGTTATTTAGTATTGATCTCTTAACTTCAACAGTTCCTTCATGAGTTCGTACCAAGGTATCCCATATTTCTTTCGCTGTTTTGCATGCCGAGACACGGAAGAATTCATCCATGCTAAGTGCACCTTGAAGAATATTTTTTGCCTTTTTATCATAGAGAACCTTCTTCTTATCATCTTCGTCCCATGCAGCTTTAGGCTTTCATGAGCCAGCACCATTGATTACTGTTATAGGGATAAATGGACCATTCTCGACGGCATCCCATATTTCTTCTCCTTGTGCTTCTAGATGTGCCTTCATGCGTACTTTCCAGAAGTCAAAATATTCACCAAAAAATAGAGGAGGCTTGTTGTTACTACCACCATCTCTGAAAACAAGATTTTGATTTGCGGAAGCCATTCTGGATCTTTTTAGGAACAGGTTACCTATAACCTGCTCTGATGCCAATTGTAAGTATGAAGTGCGCCTAAGAGGGGGGGGGGGGGTGAATTAGGTACTTTAAAAATTTCTGGTTTTTAGTGATGATGGATATTATTTTTCTGGTTTATGGTGAGTTTATGAAAGAGTAAAGTTCAGAAAAATAAAGAGACACAAGCAATATATCCTGGTTCCCCTCATAGTCCGAGAGTACTCCAATCCTCTTTCAATATGAAGGAGATTTCCTTATTGTTGCAAACTTAAATAAGAACTACCCAAAACCAAGAACAATCATCTTGGACCAAGAACAATCCTCTTGGATTTTCAATATGTCAACAATGAGAACAATCCTCTCAAAGTGACTTCACTTGTATCCAACAATCCTGGAAAAACAAGATTTATAAAACCACTTAAACTTATTTCCAACAATCCTGAAAAATAAGCAAGTATATACCAATATTTGATTTGAGTGAGTTTGAGTAGCAATGATCACTTTGAGTGATTTAATCAATGAATTGATCTTCTATTCTAATGATAATAGTATACAATGACTCAAGATATATAACGCTCAAAGTTTTCTGGTTAACAATATGTGAAGGTGTGCATAAAACTTGTGTATGAAAATGCATAACAGCTTGAGTTTGATTTTTGAAAATTCAGAAAATATATTTGGAAGAGGTGTTGAAATAATTTTGAAAATGAGTATTTATATGTTCATAGCATATTTTTGAAACAGCATGAAGTTCTATAAATGAATCATGAACAATTTCCAAGATTGAATGAAAGGTTTCCATGAATTGGTGTTATGAACAGGCATGTGTAAAGCTGCTATTTTTAAAAATCGTGCAACATGCAATCGATTGCACCCTTTGTGTAAATCGATTGCACGGGGTTTCAACAGCTAGAAATTCAAATATTTTGAGTGTGCAATCTATTGCACAAGTGTGTGAATCGATTGCATTTGAAGTCATTAGCAAAAATTGATTGAGTGTAATTGATTGCACAAACATGCAAATCAATTACACTTAGAAACAGTAGCAAATGTTTTGAAAAATTGAAGCATGCAATCGATTGCACTAATATGCAAATCGATTGCACTCAAGTGAAAAATGAATTTTAGCTTTAGAAAACACTTGAGTAAAGATTTGGATAATATAAAATATTTTTTTGACCATTGAGCATCTATGTCTTAAGTTCAAAGTAAGTATTATCATTATACCTTGAAATTTTGCTAAGTGCTTGAACTGAAGAATTTATCCACAGATGCTTTTAGTTTGATCAATAATCTTTGCCTTCTTTGTCAATCATGGTTTGTCTTCATCAAAACAAAAGTGCATTTGAGAAGCTTGATTTTACATGGTATAATCTCAAATTTGAATCTCTATTTTTATTAATTGTTGAATGTTCTAATGTGTGTATATGAGTTCCTGGATATCCTTAGAGCAGGTTAGGGAAGTTACTTAGAATGCATGACATCTAGAATATGAGATACCATGTATCATCAAGTACTGCCACACTGGATCCAAGGATGGACCTGGGCTTCATAATCTGGGCTTAGAGAAATTTCAATTGTACCCCCATTCTACTTCAGCCGTCAAGCCCAATTCCTTTTATTTTTGCTTTATTTAATTATTTCATCTCTTAATCATTTTAATTATAATAATAATAAAAAAACTCACAAAAACTATTAGGCTTAGATTTTTTTAAACAATTAATTTCTTTAATTAATTAGTTAATTAAATTTTAACTATTTTCCTAATTTAAAATGAACTAGAACTTATAATGTAATTTAATCATTTTTTTCTTAAACAAAAAAATACAAAAAATATATTTTATGACCTAAAATAATATTCCATTTAATATTTATTTTTCTTAATTAAATTTAGAATTAATTTTTCTTTAACAAAACTAAACAACAAAAAAAGATTTTTCTTTACTTGGAATTTTTCTTAGGTTCTTAGACGTATTGTTTTATCTTGCGCGCGTTTATTTTACTTTCGTATTTTTATGATAATGTAATTGTATCCTGGTATGTAATAGACTAAGTAGGACTTTTTATCGCTTTCTTTATTTTTCTTTTCCCCCAATTATGTACATTGTAAATACCCCTCCCCAAAAGTCATGTAATAGTCTAGATTTACGCTTTCGACACTTTATTTTCTGCACATATTAACTGTTAGTAACTAGGCGTCTATGGAAAGAATAATAATCAATTGTTAGCAAACCTTAAAAGCTAAAGATAAATAACTGAATTAAACACAATTGTACACGAGCACCTCTAGGGTATCCCACTTTGGTTGCCTTTAAGAAATAAAACAGTCATGAGTCAGGAACGCTTTAGCAAAGACCCATAAATCAAAAAAGATCATAGTCCCTCGATGACCCTACAACTTCCTTTTAGGTAAATGATCTAGTCCCTAAAAGAAAATTGCTAAAGCGTCTCCACAAGTTGCCTTCATGACTGTAAAGGTCCCTTCGATTGTCCCTAATACATCCAACGATAGGGCTACCGACTCACTAATAGCAGGATAGCACTATCTAAAGGGTAGGAGGAAAAGAACATCCTTTTTCGAGTAGGTATATTGTTCTTAAGTACTTGCTCAAATCTGAATTTTCACACTTACACACTTTTCAAAAACTATTTTCAAAAAATGCTTTATCACACTCTTGAGGACTGATACAAGAGTTACCATAAAGAAAACAAAAAATTTCAAAACACACAAACAATTTTCAAAATGAGAAAGTACCTAAGAGCCCCTGGAAAATCATGGATGGAAAGGGTTCTAACACCTTCCCTTTCCATAATCTATCCCCCTTACTCAGAAAATCTAGAAAAAGGTCTTTTTTTGTTCTTTTCACCCTTTCCTTTGTTGGAAAAAGAAAATACGGTGGCGACTCTTGCTTACCGCGAAATTTGAGAACAAAAAATGCAAACCAGTATTAACAGTCGGTTCTACCACCGTATCACAGAACTGGCGACTCTGATGGGGAATATTAATAAAATTGGGTTTTACCTTAGGGTCTATATCATTGCTAAACTGTTTTCTTTGTCTGTTTGATTGCTTTACTGTAAAGGGTATTGTTTGGGTTACTATAGATCCTACACTCGGATATGGGAAAATCTTTTAGGTAAGTAGCAATAGATTGTGGAAACTGTGCAGGGTATACCGACATGGTTGAAGCAATGTCTATATTGATGCGACACTTTGATTAGTACCGGTAACCCTTGAGTTAATCAAGGAGAATACGGGGTCGCTGCATGGTGTCATAAAGCGTAACCTGACCTTAGAACCTTTAAACGAATAACTTGGCCATTAGGACGTAATGAGATGGCCGTCTTTGGTGTATTCCCAAAGTCGACAGATGCTCGATGCTACACTCATTGAGACTTGACTCCTGAGTTTTGTTTGGTTGCGAGTCAGTCACCTATCGAACGAAGCTTGTGGGAAAGGTCAGTGATATTGAGATCCCTTAGAACCCGATTACTATTTATAGGACAGGTTGAACCAATCCAACTTCAAGAGGGTATGACCTTAAAACCCATGCAAGCCTTAAACCTAAGGTTTAGGTGTGATTTGCTTGTGCTTGCCATATATGTGATTTCTTAGCATAATCATGACATCATAACATTGCATATCATACTAACCATTTCAAGGATCTCAAGGGTTTGTGATGCAGGTTATGGTAAATCAGACGTCTAGCAAGGAGGAAAAGGGGATTTATTTTCCTCTAGTTAATGCCATCAAAAGATCAAAACTCAACAACTCGAGTCAGGGGCTATGACCCACTTGATATGGTGAGCTTGAATCTCGTAGAAGGACACTCAACGATACGAAGTTCTTCAATCAAAGCTGCAAATGCTGACATTGTCTTGTTTACCCTGAGAAATCCTTGAAAACATTGTATACATATATCATACATATCATTGCATAAACAGGTTTCGTAGCAGGTTTCTCATCCTCTTTGTTGTTTATTTCAGCAATTTCTCTCGAATAAACAGTGAAGGATCTATAGACTCAGAACGCTCAGTTTCAACATATGATTATGGCTCTGACCAAGGGGCAAGAAGAACTGAAAGCCTTGCTTGTTAAAGAAAAGAAGAAGCCAAGGAAACCAGCTGGTGTGGTGAACTTGGGAAGAAGGATTAGAGGACCAGTGCGGAGAGCCTCTAAACTGGTAACTTCATCGAAGGAAGGAGACAATCAAGAGGAGGAAACAAGAGAGAAAGACTCCAGTCCAAAAGAATCTGATGATGAATCTGACTATGATGAGGAACAGTATCCTCCTACTGATGAAAAATACAAACAACTGGAGGATCATTTGAATGCAATGAAGGTCCGGAAGGTACCAGGTCTGGATTTTGAAGAATTGGGTTTGGTTTCTGGGGTTATCATCCCGTAAAAGTTCAAGGTGCTGGTGTTCGCAAAATATGATGGGGTTTCATGTCCCAAGATGCACCTCGGTCTTATGTTAGGAAGATACAACCTCACACTACTGACAAGGACTTATGGGTCAACTTCTTTCAGGATAGTCTATCCAAAACTCAACTAGAATGGTTCTACCAGCTGGAAAGGGCCAACATCCGTAATTGGGAAGACCTGGTTGTTGCTTTCTACAAGCAGTATCAGTATAATGCAGACCTTGCTCCCACCTGCACACAACTACAAAATATGTCTATGGGTTCGAGCGAGGCTTTAAAGACTATGCTCAGAAGTGGAGGGACTTAGCAGGAATAGTCCACCCCCGCCCCCCCCCCCCCCCCCCCCCTGTCTGATAAGGAGCTAGTGGATATGTTTCTGGGTACCCTGTCTGGTCGGTTTTTCAATCACCTGATTGGAAGCTCCTCAACCGGCTTTACTGAATTGATCTTGATGGGAGAAAGAGTGGAACCTGGAATTAGGAGTAGTAAGATCCAGAAAGATGCGTCCTCCAGTGCAGCAAGGAAGCTATTTTTTGGGAAAAATAGGTTAGTGTTATGTACAATCAAAGGAATCAGGACCGAACTGAACATCGTTCGATGGTAGGGGTTGTTATGATCTCTAAACCCGTACCTACTCAACAAAGGAATAATCATCCTAGAGCGGAAAGGACGGAAAGATAGTTTACTAGGATAAATATGACTTTGTCTCAAGTTTTGCCACAGTTATTGAAGTCCAATCTGGTAACTCTGAGGGAAGCTCCGAAGAATCCTAATATTGCCTCTCCCCACTACAATCTAAATGCTCGATGCGCCTACCACTCTGAGACTCCAGGTCATGATACAAACGAATGCTTGGCTTTGGAAAAAAAGGTGCAAGTCCTTATTGAAGCAAAGGAGATTAAATTCGATGCTCTGGAAACTTCCAATGTCATAATTGCACCCATTCCCAAGCATGGCCTGAGAATCAATGCTATTGATGTTGTCTCCGCCATAGAAGATACTGATAGTAGATATGACATGGATAGTTGGATCTTCCCTACTACCAACGGTTGACCCAGTAACTGGACAACAAAAGAGTTTGTACCAATTACTTTTATTCATAAGTAATTGTCTTTCTTATTTTTGGATGTGTAATAAACAATATAAACTTTTTGTCCATGTGTCTTACCCGAGGTACAATGGTTTATTTGTGAGGGTTATCATGTTTCAATTTCAGATGGCATTAATAAAGCGTTGGACGTTTATGCATACAAATTTTGCGCTCTCTGTTTTTCTTTTCTGCTTTTTTACTTTGTCTATAAAGCTATGCTCTTACACACACCCACATATCAAACTACAGATCCATATCCACTATGGATCCCATTGATAACAATTTTGCTATTGCCGGTTATGACTTTGAAAATCCGATCAACCAAGCCGAGGATGGAGGTGAGGAAGATTGTGAGGTACCCGGAGAACTTGCCAGACTATTACAGCAGGAAGAAAGGGTTATATAGCCTCATGAAGATCCAGTTGAGACAATAAATTTGGGCACAGAAGAGAATAGAAAAGAGGTCAAGATAGGTGCAAATTTGGATCTTATTGTCAAACAGCGTTTGATTCATATGTTGCATGATTATGTTGAGATCTTTGCTTGTTCATATGAAGACATGCCCGAAATAGACATGGATATTGTGGTTCATCGTCTGCCAACTAAAGAAGATTGCACTCCGATAAAGCAGAAGGTCTGCCGCATGCGCCCTGAAATGTCAGAGAAGATCAAATCAGAGGGTCCTAGCTGTCACTTCTTATCCCTAATGGGTTTCTAACATAGTCCCAGTACCTAAAATAGATGGAAAAGTACGAATGTGTGTGGACTACCAAGATTTGAACAGCGCAAGCCCCAAGAATGACTTTTCGCTCCCCCACATTGACTTTCTGGTTGATAACACCGTGCATCATAAGATCTTTTCCTTGATGGACGGTTTCTTTGGTTACAATCAGATCAAGATGGCACCCGAAGACATGGAGAAGACAACCTTCGTCACATAATGGGGCACTTTCTGTTACAAAGTGATGCCGTTTGGATTAAAGAATGCTGGGGTAACCTATCAAGGAGCCATGGTAGCTCTATTTCATGACATGATTCACCATGAGATAGAGGTTTATATTGATGACATGATAGCCAGGTCCCAAACTGTAGGTGTTTAGGTATTGGCTTGCATTTTTGGTAAATCCCAAGTGTATGAGTGAATGTCATGAATGATGTCATAACATTCTAGTTCAGTTTGTACTGACTCATTAGGTACCTTTGCAGAAAAATATTGTAATTCAAATACTGATGTTTATAAGTGTGTCTCTGAGCATTTTGCAAAATGATCATTTTGCTAAATCAGTAGACAGGTTTTCTCAGATGTCATAACAGATGTTATGACATCCTGTTCTGAACTAACAGGATTGCAGGATTGGATAAGTCTGAGTTTTTTCAGGAAATAACTCAGTCCTTCCTGAACAGAATCCTGCGTTTTCTGAGGGGTAACCTAGCTCAACCCTAACCTGGTTAATAAAGTCATGTGACCTGGTCTTTAGGTCAAACGGAATTATCCCTAGGTTTTTGGAAACCCTAACTGAAGTTGCAGCTGCTATATATTCAACAGAGCTGCTGTTTTTCAAGGATGGCTGTTGATTGATCAGAAGATCATTTGTAATCTGTATAGATTTGATTATTGTACTCCAAGCAATTATCATTGTGATAAGTGCCTTGGAATAGGTTTCTAATTGTAAGGGTTGTGTAGCACTCAAAGCTTTGAAGCAAGAGTGCTTGAATGTTCCTTGACTAAAGCTGTGAAGCAGAGTCAAGTTAGTTGTGAGTATCACTCAAAGCTGTGAAGCACGAGTGATTGTGTTGCTTGATTAAAAATCTGTGAAGCTTAATCAAGTGTTTGTTTTTTGAAGAGTGTCTTCATCAATTCTTAAGTCAAATTGGTTTATGTATCACTGCTGTGATTGAGGGGGAGTGAGTAGGAACTCAGGTTTAAGTTGTACTTATATTGGAATTGCATTGGGTAGGTTTTAAGTGAAGGAGATAAACTGGTTGGTTTATTCCTGAATTAAAATCTCTTATAGTGGATTTCCTCCCTGGCTTGGTAGCCCCCAGAGTAGGTGTTGTTGCACACTGAACTGGGTAAACAATTGAATGTGTTCTTTATTGCTTTTGTATTTACTGTCATATAGTAAGTCAGATACGGTGTCATAACATTGAACGTGACATTGAGTATCTGCAGCCAGAATTTCAATTGGCATCAGAGCAGGCACCCTGCCTGTATTACTGGGTGAGATCTAGGGATATCACTTTCTGGCACTATGGACAAAGAAGGAGTTTTTGGAAATAGACCACCCATTCTGGACGGAACCAATTATGACTACTGGAAACCTCGTATGATTGCCTTCCTAAAATCTCTGGACAAAAAGGCTTGGAGAGCTGCTGACAAAGGATGGATTCATCCCACCATAACTGAGATAGATGGGACAATCAGTCTGAAGCCTGAGGAAGATTGGAGTAAAGAAGAAGATGAGTTAGCTCTGGGAAATTCAAAAGCTTTAAATGCCTTGTTCAATGGAATTGATAGAAACATTTTTAGACTAGTACATCAATATGAATTGGCCAAGGAAGTTTGGGACACTCTCAAAACTACTCATGAGGGCACTTCCAAAGTAAAAATGTCAAGGCTTCAGATGTTGACTACAAAATTTGAGAATCTAAAAATGATGGAAGATGAAACCATTCATGAGTTTCACATGAACATCTTGGAGATTGCCAACACCTCAGGAGCAATGGGAGAAAAGATGTCAGAAGAAAAACTGGTGAGGAAGATTCTCAGATCCTTGCCTAAAAGATTTGCAATGAAGGTAACTGCCATAGAGGAAGCCCAGGACATTAGCAAGTTGAAAGTGGATGAACTTATTGGGTCTCTTCAGACTTTTGAGATGGGAATCACTGATAATGATGTCAAAAAGAACAAGAGCATAGCACTTATGTCCAACACTGATGTTGAAGAAAACATTTCAGAAGCTGTAGCCATGCTTGGAAGACAGTTCAACAAACTCATCAAAAGAATAGATCCAAAGTCAAGGTCTAATGTTCATAACATTCCCTCTAACATTGACAGTTCCAGCAGAAGACCAAGGTCAGAAGAGAAGGGAGTTCAAGGCAGAGGAATTCAATGCCATGATTGTGAAGGATATGGGCATATTCGAGCTGAATGTCCTACCTTTCTTAAGAAACAAAAAGGAATGATAGTTACTTGGTCTGACTGTGATTCAGAAAGTAATTCTGAAGAAGAGACTGCCAAACGAGTTACTGCTTTAACTGGTGTTTGTACCTCTGAAAGTGACATCAGTGATGAAGAGGTGACTTTTGAAGAACTGGCTGATACTTACAAGGAATTGTGTATCAGAAGTACTGAAGTCTGTGTGCAGAATGAGAAACAATCAAAACTCATCATAAAGATGGAGGCTGAAAAAAGGGCAAACCTTGAAACTATAAGTCATCTAGAAGGAGAAGTTCAATTGCTGAACTCACAACTGAATCAAATGACCAAATCTGTCAAGATGTTGACAAATGGAACAGACAAACTGGAAGAGATCCTACAGGTTGGACAAAATGTGGGAAATAAATCTGGTCTAGGATTTATGGAAGCAACGAAATCTGGTTCTGGTAAGCAAATGTCAAAACAGATGTCTCAACACAACTCTCGACATCAGGAACAGAAACATATGAGGAAAAGGTACCAAATATGGAAATGTCATCATTGTGGTAGATATGGCCACATAAAGCCCTTCTGCTTCAGATTACATGGATACCCTAATCAGAACTCAGGTGTCAAACCTAAGTCTAAAAAGGTACCACATGCTCCTCAATGGAAGAAAAAGGCTACTGCACTGATAGCTCACACTTCCCTGAGGGTCTCTGCAAAGGAAGACTGGTACTTTGACAGTGGATGTTCCAGACATATGACTGGAATCAAGAACCTCCTCAATAATGTTAAGCCTCACACCACCAGTTTTGTGACCTTTGGAGATGGGGCTAAAGGTGAAATCAAAGGAGTTGGTGATTTGGACTGTCCTGGAGTTCCAAGTCTGAATGAAGTACTGCTGGTGAAAGGACTGACCGCTAATCTCATTAGTATCAGTCAACTGTGTGATCTAGGATTCAAGGTCAATTTCTCAAAATCTGAATGCCTTGTAATCAATGACAAACAAGAGACAGTAATGAAAGGAGTCAGATCCAAAGACAACTGTTACTTGTGGGAGGCTGAGAACACTAATTTATCATCTGTGTGTTCCATTGCAAAAGAAGAAAAAGAGGTGAAAATGTGGCACCAAAAACTTGGCCATCTTCATCTAAGGGGTATGAAGAGGATTATCTCCTTGGAGGCAGTCAGAGGGATTCCAAAACTGCAAATTGATGAAGGAAGAGTTTGTGGTGAATGTCAGGTTGGTAAGTAGACTAGGATGTCACATCCAAAGTCAAGACATCTGACCACCTCTAAGGTTCTAGAATTCCTCCATATGGATCTGATGGGACCAATGCAAGTAGAGAGTCTTGGTGGTAAAAGATATGCCTATGTGGTTGTGGATGATTTTTCCAGATTCACCTGGATTAAGTTCATTAGGGAAAAATCAGATGCATTTGAAGTTTTTAGAGAACTGTGCAAGAGAATTCAAAGAGAGAAGGAAGGATGTATTGTCAGAATCAGAAGTGATCATGGCAAGGAATTTGAAAACAGCAAGTTTGATGACTTCTGTACTTCAGAAGGAATCAGTCATGAGTTTTCTTCTCCCATAACACCTCAGCAAAATGGAGTTGTGGAAAGAAAAAACAGAACCATACAAGAATCTGCCAGAGCAATGTTACATGCCAAAAGACTTCCTATGTATTTTTGGGCTGAAGCTATGAATACAGCTTGCTATGTTCATAACAGGTTCACCTTGAGAAAGGGAACCTCATCCACCATATATGAACTCTGGAAAGGAAGAAAACCAACTGTGAAGTACTTCCATGTGTTTGGCAGCAAATGCTATATTCTGTCTGATCGTGAACAAAGAAGAAAACTGGACCCCAAAAGTGATGAAGGCATATTTCTAGGATACTCCTCAAACAGCAGAGCTTATAGAGTATTCAACTCCAGAACCAAAACCATGATGGAATCAATAAATGTTATAATTGATGACTATCATGAAGAAATAGATGTTCCTTGTATTGTTGAGACATTCTTTGAGACTTCAACCCAACAGGATGACCTACCCAACTCCACCACAACAGAATCTGAATCAAAGGAAGCTACCAAGATTCCTTCCATCAGAATTCAGAAGGATCATCCAAAAGAGCTCATCATAGGAGATCCCAATAGTGGAGTCATCACAAGATCTAGAGAAATCATCTCAAACTCTTGTTTTGTGTCCAAAATGGAACCAAGAAATGTCAAGGAAGCCTTAACTGATGAATATTGGATTGGTGCAATGCAAGATGAACTGAACCAATTCAAGCAACATGAAGTTTGGGAACTGGTTCCTAGACCTGAAGGAACTAACATCATTGGGACAAAATGGATATTCAAGAACAAGTCAGATGCTGAAGGAGTTGTCACCAGAAATAAGGCAAGACTTGTTGCTCAAGGATACACCCAGGTTGAAGGGATTGATTTTGATGAAACCTTTGCACCTGTAGCCAGGTTGGAATCAATCAGACTCTTGTTGTCAATTGCTTGTCTTCTGAAGTTCAAGTTATTTCAGATGGATGTGAAAAGTGCCTTTCTAAATGGGTACTTAAATGAGGAAGCTTATGTGGAACAACCTAAAGGATTTGTGGATCCAACCCATCCTGATCATGTCTACAAATTGAGAAAAGCTCTATATGGCCTGAAACAAGCTCCTAGAGCATGGTATGATAGGTTAACAAAGTTTCTCTCAGACAAAGGCTACAGAAAAGGAGGCTTGGACAAAACTCTCTTTGTCAAAACTGAAGGAGGGAAGTTGATGGTTGCCCAAATATATGTTGATGACATAGTGTTTGGAGGAATGTCAGAACATATGGTTAAACACTTTGCTGACCAGATGCAGGCTGAATTTGAAATGAGTCTCATGGGAGAACTAACTTATTTTCTTGGACTACAAGTCTCACAGATGGAGGACTCAATCTTCCTATCTCAAAGCAAGTATGCTAAGAATATTGTAAAGAAGTTTGGTATGGAGAATGCAAGTCACAAAAGGACTCCTGCTCCTACTCATCTAAAGCTTTCCAAAGATTCAAGTGGGGTTAAGGTGGATCAAAGTCTGTACAAAAGCATGATAGGAAGCTTGTTGTACTTAACTGCCAGCAGACCTGATATTGCCTTTGCAGTTGGAGTTTGTGCTAGATACCAAGCTGATCCCAAAGTCAGTCATATCAATCAAGTGAAGAGAATTTTGAAGTATGTAAGTGGTACTTACAACTATGGATTGATGTATACTCATGGCTGTGAACCAGCTCTGACTGGCTATTGTGATGCCGATTGGGCTGGTAGTGCTGATGATAGAAAAAGCACCTCTGGAGGATGTTTCTTTTTGGGAAGTAATCTGGTTTCCTGGTTCAGCAAGAAACAGAATTGTGTGTCTCTATCCACTGCTGAAGCTGAATACACTGCAGCTGGTAGTAGCTGCTCTCAAATGATATGGATGAAACAGATGCTCACTGAGTATAATGTCACACAAGATGTTATGACATTGTACTGTGACAATCTGAGTACAATCAACATATCCAAGAATCCCATTCAGCATAGCAGGACCAAACATATTGACATACGACATCACTTTATCAGAGACCTTGTAGAAGAGAAGACAATCAAATTGGAACATGTTGCCACTGAGCTACAGCTGGCTGACATTTTTACCAAGGCTCTGGATGCAAATCAATTTGAAAACTTAAGGGGTAAGCTGGGTATTTGCCAACATGAGGAATTGTAGCAATTAATTTTGCTTAAAACAAGGATCAAAGGACTTATGCCTGTTCTGATTGGTTTAAAATTGTATTTTCTCATTTCCTACAATTCTTTTAAGAAGTTGAATAGACACTCCCTTGCTTCCTTCCTCTCTCGTCTCCTCATCAAAACCCAGACTCTCAATCAGAAATTTCTCCTCAGTTGCTGTTGGTCCTCTAAAACTGTCAAAATGTCTCAAACACCATCATCATCCAATACGACCATTTCAACCTCTTCCTCTGATCAAGATTCTGGGACAATCTCTTCTTGTCTGGACTCTGACGTTCTGGAGATCTCCTCTCATAGAAAAGTGGGAACTAACCCCACCAAGGTCAAAGAGTTGAGAACAAGACATGCAGGAAAGCCCCAAGCTTCTGCCTCTGGTAATCCATCTCATCCTTCTTCTTCAGTTCCCCCTGAAATTGCAAATAGGGAAGGGACAGCCTATGTTAATCAAGCAATAGCAAAAATTGTTTCAAGAATTCTGAACGAGAACCACTCAGTTCCTGGCATTTCTGTTCCTCTGAAACAAGAAAGCTCAAATGCTGAAACAAATCCAAATGTCTCTAAGAATGTTGAGACATCAAACAAAGAGAAGAATGCTGACATTGCTCACAAGAAAAGAGAGAAGCCTGAATCCTTTGGATCTGATGACAGAGCTTGAAGGTTGGTTGCTGATATCTGGTGGAGTTTGGAAGTGTATTCAGTTGTTTTCTGCTGCTGCTCTTATTATTTTGCTTTGGATAACTGTATAATTTTATGAACATGTATCTTTGGCCCATTTGTGGCTAAAGAGGGGGAGAATATTTTGGTACTTACTTAATTAGTACTTGACATTCTATTTTTCTGCTGTCACTTATTTCTGCTGCTATCTATCTCTGATTGTTTAGGGTCTTTAGCCAAAAATCTGCCAAAGGGGGAGTTTGTAGGTGTTTAGGTATTGGCTTGCATTTTTGGTAAATCCCAAGTGTATGAGTGAATGTCATGACTGATGTCATAACATTCTAGTTCAGTTTGTACTGACTCATTAGGTACCTTTGCAGAAAAATATTGTAATTCAAATACTGATGTTTATAAGTGTGTATCTGAGCATTTTGCAAAATGATCACATTTTGCTAAATCAGTAGACAGGTTTTCTCAGATGTCATAACAGATGTTATGACATCCTGTTCTGAACTAACAGGATTGCAGGATTGGATAAGTCTGAGTTTTTTCAGGAAATAACTCAGTCCTTCCTGAACAGAATCCTGCGTTTTCTGAGGGGTAACCTAGCTCAACCCTAACCTGGTTAATAAAGTCCTGTGACCTGGTCTTTAGGTCAAACGGAATTATCCCTAGGTTTTTGGAAACCCTAACTGAAGTTGCAGCTGCTATATATTCAACAGAGCTGCTGTTTTTCAAGGATGGCTGTTGATTGATCAGAAGATCATTTGTAATCTGTATAGATTTGATTATTGTACTCCAAGCAATTATCATTGTGATAAGTGCCTTGGAATAGGTTTCTAATTGTAAGGGTTGTGTAGCACTCAAAGCTTTGAAGCAAGAGTGCTTGAATGTTCCTTGACTAAAGCTGTGAAGCAGAGTCAAGTTAGTTGTGAGTATCACTCAAAGCTGTGAAGCACGAGTGATTGTGTTGCTTGATTAAAAAGCTGTGAAGCTTAATCAAGTGTTTGTTTTTTGAAGAGTGTCTTCATCAATTCTTAAGTCAAATTGGTTTATGTATCACTGCTGTGATTGAGGGGGAGTGAGTAGGAACTCAGGTTTAAGTTGTACTTAGATTGGAATTGCATTGGGTAGGTCTTAAGTGAAGGAGATAAACTGGTTGGTTTATTCCTGAATTAAAATCTCTTATAGTGGATTTCCTCCCTGGCTTGGTAGCCCCCAGAGTAGGTGTTGTTGCACACTGAACTGGGTAAACAATTGACTGTGTTCTTTATTGCTTTTGTATTTACTGTCATATAGTAAGTCAGATACGGTGTCATAACATTGAACGTGACATAGAGTATCTGCAGCCAGAATTTCACAAACTGAGGAAGAGCGCCTTGATCATCTACAAAAGCTGCTTGATAGGTTGAAGACATACAAGCTGAGTTTAAATTCGAACAAGTGCATCTTTGGGGTAAGGTCTGGTAAACTGCTATGTTTCATTATCAGTGACAAAGGAATTCAGGTAGACCCTGCAAAAGTGAAGGCTATAGAAGAGATGCCGGTTCCTCACACTGAGAAAGAGGTCAGATGCTTCTTAAGACGCTTAAATTACATTGCCAGGTTCATTTCCCATTTAAGTGCTACTTGTGAGCCAATCTTTAAACTCCTGAAGAAATACCAAGTGGTAAAGTGGAATGAAGAATGCCAGACCGCCTTCGAGAGAATTAAGGAATACCTTCAAGAGCCTCCAATTATGATGCCTCCGATTGAAGGAAGACCTTTGATAATGTACTTAATAGTGCTAGATAATTTAATGGGGTGTGTGCTGGGGCAGCATGGCGAGTCCGGTCAAAAAGAGCATGCAATATACTACCTTAGAAAAAAGTTTACCGACTGTGAGACAAGATATTCACTACTCGAGAAAACTTGCTACACTTTGGCATGGGCTGCTCGCCGACTGAGACAGTATATGTTGACCCACACCACTTTGTTGATATCTAAGATGGATTCGATCAAGTACATCTTCGAGAAGCCCGCTCTCTCCGGAAGAATAGCAAGATGGCAAATGATCTTGACCTAATACAATATCCAATACACGACCCAAAAAGCAATCAAGGGAAGTGTACTAGCTGATCATTTGGCTCATCTGGATGTGGATGACTACAAGTCCATGAACTTTGAATTCTCGGATGAGAACATCATGCTAGTGACTAACTATAAAGAACCCGGACCAAATGAAGGACCTGAGGAAGGATCCCGGTGGACTATGGTTTTTGATGGAGCCTCCAACGCACTCGGCAATGGCATCGGTGCTATAATCACATCTCCCGAAGGCTGTCATACTCCTTTCACGCCCAGATTATGTTTCAACTATACCAACAACATGGTGGAGTATGAAGCATGCATCATGGGTCTCAAAGCTGCTATTGACCTAAGGATCAAGTTCTTGGGCGTTTTCGGGGATTCAGCCTTGGTAATAAGTGAGATCAAAGGGGAGTGGGACACGAAGCACCCTAATCTCATCCCTTATAAAGAACATGTGCTGAAATTGCTTCCACACTTTGAAGAGGTCACCTTTGAACATTTCCCACGAGAAGAGAATCAGTTAGAGGACGCGCTAGCTACTATGCCATCTATGTTCAAGGTCAGATGGGATAACGAAGCTCCCAAGATAACTATTGAGAGGTTGGATGAACCAGCATACTGTTATGAGATTGATACCGAAGAAGTAGTAGACAAACCTTGGTTTCATTAAGTAAAGAGGTATCTCGAGGCTCAAGAATATCCTGAGGGGGAGTCTGCCAATGATAAGAAGTTTCTTAGAAGGTTCTCCGCAAAAATTTTCCTCAGTAATGTAATTCTCTACAAGCGCAATCATGCCTCTACTTTACTTCAGTGTGTAGACAAGAGTGAAGCAGAGAGGATTATGGCCGATTTACATGAAGGTATCTTTGAAACCCATTCTAGTGGACACACCATGGCTAAAAAGATCCTACGGGAAGGATACTATTGGTCCACTATGGAAGCAGACTGTTATCAGCATTCCCGGACTTGTCACAAATGCCAGATCTATGCTGATAAAGTACATGTACCTCCGGTTCCCTTGAACATCTTGACGACTCCCTGGGCCTTTGTAATGTGGGGAATTGACATGATCATAGATATTAGACCTACCGCCTCCAATGGGAATCGCTTCATCCTAGTGGCCATTGATTACTTAACAAAGTGGGTTGATGCTGCCTCTTTTGCTACTATTAACAATAATGTTATGGCACGATTTATCAAGCATAACCTGATTTGTCGATATGGTGTGCCAGAGAGAATCATCACGGACAATGTTACAAATCTCAACAATACAATGATCACTGAGTTCTATAAATAATTCAAGATCCAGCATCACAATTCTTCCCCTTACCGACCGAAGATGAATGGCGTTGTGGAGGCTGCTAACAAGAATATTAAGAAAATCATACAGAAGATGACGGTGACATATAAAGACTGGCATGAGATGTTACCATTTGCTCTTCATGGTTACCGCACCTCAGCACGAACGTCGATAGGGGAAACACCTTATTCTCTGGTATATGGTATGGAGGTTGTCCTACCTATTGAGGTCCAGATCCCTTCTTTGAGGATCATGAAGGATGCAGGTTTGAACGAAGACGATTGGATCCAGACTCGACTTGATCAATTGAATCTGATTGATGAGAAAAGGCTCACTGCTGTTTGTCATGGCCAAATGTATCAAAAATGGATGATCAGGGCTTTCAACAAAAAATTCAGACGTCAAGTATATCAAGTGGGTGATCTAGTAATCCAACGTATCATACTGCCACAAGGTGATTCCAGGGGAAAATGGATTCCCATGTATGAAGGACCATTTATGATCAAAAGCATATTCTCCGGTGGAGCCATGATTTTAACCACCTTGGATGGTGACGACCTTCCTCACCCTATTAATGCGGATATAGTGAAAAGATACTACGCGTAAACGAAGACCCGCTAGGTTGACTGACCTAGGCAAAAATAAGGGAATCTCGACGAACTAAAAGGGTTCGGGCAAAAATTAGGGATGAATACAAAATAAAAAGAATCTGTACACCCAGCAAGTAGAAAACCTGAAAAGGCGGCTTGGGCAAAAAAGGGTATCCCGGTGGATTGAAAACCCGAAACGGCGGTCCAGGCAAAAGTTAGGGATTTGAAACGTATAACTATGTCCCATTGGATCACCTTGCGACCAGACCTCAGTATCAACTACCAAGACTCAAACGGTACCGATCAATCTAATCAGCTTCAGATGAGTAGCAAAGTGATGAGACGCTCGAAGACATAGGGGCAATAGTAGAATTGAAACTCAATGGGATAATTACACATAGTTGTTTTCTCTTTATACACTATTTGTATAGTTTTCACTCTTTTACGGCAGCGTTCTCCTACTAGAATGTCATCCTCTTTGTACAAAATTCCTGTTATAGGCAAACTTTAAAAAATCAATACAAATCTTTCCTTGAAAGTACAAAACTATTTGTTTTATTTTTCTTTTTTGTTTTGCAAAAACGTCTAATGATTATTTTTTACATATGCATTTAAATATGATAATTGTTCACAAACACTTGCATAAAAAATAGAAAGACATTTGCTAATGACTTTAAGAAACGGGGAAAAGTCTAAAAAAACAATTTGCAGTCCCGACAGTTACTCTTTCCAGCATGGTACAAGGGCAGGGACAGTTTGAGACAAAGTCACCATTACATACGACCCCATAACATCTATGTTCCCCACTGAGCAGAAATAACCTGAGTTTTGATCTCTCCTTCCCCAAGCAGTAATTACCTCCTCCAACGAAATGCCTTCAGAGAGTTGAAATCTGCCTTCCCCAACCGAGTTTTATAATTTCAAACAGTTCATAAAACCTCCTCCGGGGTATAGTTTATTTCTCCAACTGCAGAAGCTCATTCCCCAACAGAGTTTATTTATCTAAATCGGAAAAATCTTATAATAAAGCATTAGCTCCCTCTATAGAGTTATTCTCAAGCAGAGTAAATCCCCGGCAGAACATCCTCAAACAGAAAGAGGAAATCCCCAGCAAATCATCTCCATTCATCATCCCCAACGAAAATGAAGGATTCAGCTTCCCAACACTCTTCAGCAACAGTCTGGGATTTACTTTCCCAGACTAAGAAATTCGCAATAGCATCCCATATTCATACATCATGGCATGCGCATACACACCGCATACATCATAATCTCATTTATTTTGAGAACATCATCACAATGCATTTCATACATCATGACATTGCATATGACTAATTCTTTACCTTTTTCAGGGGAAAATCAAATCAACAAACACCGTTGACTACTTATGTGACCTGGTAGTCTTCTTAAAAGCTATGTATAACAAAGGGTTATCTCAGGATCTTCCTCAGAAATATGCCCTCACAAGACCTTCTTTGGTTCAGTCAGATCGATACTAAGATCTCTCTGATTTCTATTCTAGTTAAAGATAATCCAAGACTTTTGTCTGGTTTAGTTAAATCGACAGTAAGATTTTTATGATTCTTATCCAGTCAAAGATAAATCAAGATTTTCCTCTGGTTCAGTTAGATCGACACTAAGATCTCTCCGATTTCTATTCTAGTTGAAGATATTCCAAGACTTTTGTCTAGTTCAGTTGAATCGACCCTAAGATTCTTCTGATTTCTATTCCAGTCAAAGTTAATTAAAGACCTTCTCTGGTTCAGTCAGATCTAGACTAAGATCTCTGAGTTTTATTCCAGTTGAATATATTCCAAGACTTTTGTCTGGTTCAGTTGAATCGATCCTAAGATTCTTCTGATTTCCATTCCAGTCAAAGTTGATCCAAGACCTTCTCTGGTTCAGTCAGATCGACACTAAAATCTCTCTGATTCCTATTCCAGTTGAAGATATTCCAAGACTTTTGTCTGGTTCAGTTGAATCGATCCTAAGATTCTTCTGATTTCCATTCCAGTCAAAGTTGATCCAAGACCTTCTATGGTTCATCCAGGTCGACACTAATATCTCTCTGATTTCTATTTCAGTTGAAGATATTCCAAGACTTTTGTCTGGTTCAGTTGAGTCGAACCTAAGATTCTTCTAATTTCCATTCCAATCAAAGTTAATTCAAGACCTTCTCTAGTTCAGACAGATCGACACTAAGATCTCTATGAGTTATATTTCACTTGAAGATATTCCATGACTTTTGTCTGGTTCAGTTGAATCGATCCTAAGATTCTTCTGATTTTCATTCCAGTCAAAGTTGATTCAATACCTTCTCTGGTTCAGTCATATCGACACTAAGATCTCTCTGATTCCTATTCCAGTTAAAGATATTCCAAGACCTTTGTCTGGTTCAGTTTAATCGATCCTAAGATTCTTCTGATTTCCATTCCAGTCAAAGTTGATCCAAGACCTTCTCTGGTTCAGTCAGATCGACACTAAGATCTCTCTGATTTCTATTCTAGTTGAAGATATTCCAAGACTTTTGTCTGGTTCAGTTGAATCGATTCTAAGATTCTTCTGATTTCAATTCCAGTCAAAGTAGATCCAAAACCTTCTCTGGTTCAGTAAGATCGACACTAAGATCTCTCTGATTCCTATTCTAGTTGAAGATTATCCAAGACCCTTTTCTGGTTCAGTTAAATCGACACTAAGATTTTTCTGATTCTTATCCAGTTAAAGATAAATCAAGACCTCTGCTGGTTCAGTTTGAATCTACCATTGATTTGTTATTGATTCTTTTCCAGTAGATCCTTTATCTGGTTCAGTTAAATTGACACTAAGGTTTTTCTTATTTCTATTCCTGTTAAAGAAACTGCAAAGTCTGGGGTACGACTAGATAACAGTTTAATCACATTTCCCCAGTAAGTCATTGTGAAGCCTGGAATACGACTAGATAGCAGTTAGCCTTATCATCCTCAGCAGGTCACTACGAAGCCTGGATCCTGACCAGATAGCAGTTCACTTCCGTCTCTTCAGTCAAGGGATGACTCCCCAGTAGAGTAATGGACAACCGAAGCTCCTAGACATTATTCCCCTAAAAACCATTCCCCAGCGGACTCCTCCTCGGACAACAGGAACATGAATCTCCATAAAGAGACTCCTTACAAAGTCAGTATCTATTTTGGATGGCATCTTTTAGCCCATCTCCAAAGAATCTCTGTCATATTCCTTGGATGGCATCTTAAAGCCCATCTCTGAAAGTCTTCTTTCATCTTTTCCAAGTGGCATCTGTAAGCCCATTCCCGATATTATTCACCAACAGTCTCACTTCGTGCGTGTGCAAATTTCTGGGCACTTTAGTGTTCAATCATCTTCCACCTTCAGATCACGAAAGGCAAACAAGCCAATCTAAATCTTCAGGTTTAAGAAGATTGAACAGGGGAAGTTGTTCTACCCCAAAATTTTCCCTCCCACTTTCACACAAGACATACTCCTAGAGGTTCTCAATTGCTCAAGGTTGACCAAGAATTGACCAGACAATTCTCCTCCTAAGGCAATGAACCCCCAACTAGGGTTTCAATTTTAATCAATATGGTTGAGCTCCAAGAGTCTCATATGCTTCCCATGGTCCTAATATGTCTTCAAGATCATCCATGCCAAGTTTCATGCCTTGCTCAATAATTTTGCTCAGTCAATTGCTCAAGTATTGGAAAATCAACTGTGTTAGGTCAAAAGTCAATTGTGGCCCATGTATAGTCAAACTTTAAGATTTTTGGTCAACATCAACATTTTGAAGTGATATCCATCATTTTATAAAGGGTTGATCATGATTCCTCAAGAAATTCTCATAACCCATCAAAAGTCAAAAGTGGAAAATTAGGGTTTTTTATAGGAAAAGTCAATTGAACTTTGACCAAGCATAACTTTCTCATACTTTATCAAAAATTTTCCAACCAAATCTCAGTTTGAAGAGAATACAATACCCTACAACTTCTCTTGAGCCCTCAAGTTCAAGAAATGCACCATTTGAAAGATACAAGTTCATACATTACAAGTCATTTTTAGAAAGTCAATAAAAGCCACTTTTTGCCAACACCTTTAACATCAAGATAACATCTTCAAATGCAAAATTGATCAAAAGAGGGATTGAATTAGACATCTTGGGCTTTCAAAAAAGTCAAAGATCATCATCATTAGATAAATATTGAGCAAGTTATGGATTTCCCAAGTTGGGAAAATTTGGGAATTTTCAAGAATTATGCATTGAGCAAATTTGAAGTTTTAAGGCAAGGGCTCAATTTCTTGGACTTCAAGAATATTCCTAAGTTTATAGAGGACCTCTAAAATTATTCTTGCCATGCCTTACATTTTCTAACTATTTTATTCATATTTATTTTAATTTATTTGAAATAAATATAAAATAAAATGTATAAAATAATTGAAAATGGGCTTTGAGTTTTAGGTTGATGTTTTGGACAACCTAGGTCCATAAAATTTTGTGAAAAGGTGTCCACATTCATTCAAATTAAAAAAATGACAAGTTTCCTTATTTTTGGCCAAAGTTACAAATTTCATTCATGGATTTGAAACGTTTGCTTTAAGGTTGTTTAAACCTTTGTTTTCTTGTCTCCTCATTCCTATCTATATAAACAAGTATCTAGCAAGCATTTCAAGACGCCTACATAGCCTAGAGAGATCTCTACCATTTTTGCAAAATTATCAAAAGCGGTAAAAATTCGAAACCCACTTTGCAGGTACTTTTGGTCCGAACTAGTAATCATACATTTCTCTTGAGGTTCCCAGGGACTTGTTCCAACCATCCTCAAAGCTTGCAAGGTCCCAGATCACCGGATCCAAGCTATCACCATTTTGGTATAATCTCAAATTCGAATCTCCATTTTTATTAGTTGTTGAATGTTCTAATGTGTGTATATGAGTTCCTGGATATCCTTAGAGCAGGTTATAGGAATTACATGGAATGCATAACATCTAGAACATGAGATACCATGTATCATCAAGTACTGCCACACTGGATCCAAGGATGGACCTGGGCTTCACAATCTGGGCTTAGCAAAATTTCAATTGCACCCCCATTCTACTTCAGCCGTCAAGCCAAATTCCTTTTCTTTTTTCTTTATTTAATTATTTCATCTCTTAATCATTTTAATTATAATAATAATAAAAAAACTCACAAAAACTATTAGCCTTAGATTTTTTTTAAACAATTAATTTCTTTAATTAATTAGTTAGTTAAACTTTAACTATTTTCTTAATTTAAAATGAACTAGAACTTAGAATGTAATTTAATCATTTTTTTCTTAAACAAAAAAATACAAAAAATATATTAGGATTTGTTTTCTTTTATAACCTAGAGTAATTTTCCATTTAATATTTATTTTTATTAATTAAATTTAGAATTAATTTTTCTTTAACAAAGCCAAAAACCAAAAAAAGATTTTTCTTTACTTAGAATGTTTCTTAAGTTCTTAGACGTATTGTATTATCTTGCGCGCGTTTATTTTACTTTTGCATTTTTATGATAATATAATTGTATCCTGTTATGTAATAGACTAAGTAGGACTTTTTATTGCTTTCTTTATTTTACTTTTCCCCCAATTTTGTACATTGTAAATACCCCTTCCCCGAAAGCCATGTAATAGTCTAGATTTACGCTTTCCGCACTTTATTTTCTGTACATATTAACTGCTAGTAACTAGGAGTGTATGGAAAGACTAATAATCAAATGTTAGCAAACCTTAAAAGTAAAAGATAAATAACTGAATTAAACACAATTGCACACAAGCACCTCTAGGGTATCCCACTTTGGTTGTCTTTAAGAAAAAAAACAGTCATGAGGCAGGAACGCTTTAGCAAAGACCCATAAATAAAAAAAGATCATAGTCCCTCGATGACCCTATAGCTTCCTTTTCGGGAAATGATCTAGTCCCTAAAAGAAAATTTCTAAAGCGTCTCCACAAGTTGCCTTCATGAGTGTAAACGTCCATTTGATTGTCCCTAATACATCTAACGATAGGGCTACCTACTCACTAATAGTAGGATATCACTATCTAAAGGGTAGAAGGAAAAGAACATCCTTTTTTGAGTAGGTATAATGTTCTTAAGTACTTGCTCAAATCTGAATTTTTCACACTTACACACTTTTCAAAACTATTTTCAAAAAACGCTTTATCACACTCTTGAGGACTGATACAAGAGTTACCATAAAGAAAACAAAAACTTTCAAAACACACAAACACACAAACAATTTTCAAAATGAGCAAGTACCTAAGAGCCCATGGAAAATCACGAATGGAAAGGGTGCTAACACCTTCCCTTTCCATAATCTACCCCGCTTACTTAGAAAATCTCGAAAAATGTCTTTTTCTGTTCTTTTCACCCTTTCTTTTGTTGGATAAAAGAAAAGTTGGTGGAGACTCTTGCTTACCGCGACATTTGCGAACAAAAAACGCAAACCAGTATTAACAGTCGGTTCTGCCACCATATCACACATGCTATTTTTCATCTTTGCTCACTTGTGCATTTACTTTTATGTCATTTTTATTTTGATCACTTTAGCTTTTCTTTTCCTTTTGAAGATACTTAATAATAAACATGAACCATAAAAAACATTAATGATATTTGGACTATTTGGTTACTATCCTTGGCATTATGGAGTATTGGACTTCTTGGACTTAGGAATAGAAACCTTGATCTTATGTCGGAGACCTTGTGACCTTAATTAATATTTTGTCTGGAGTTCTTGAGGTTTACCTCGAGACGTTGGGTTGTTTGTTTGTTTATGTGCAGGTTATTGTGATTACATACTTTGTATATAATCTGGAATTCACCTGTATACAACCGTTACTCTGCCTAATTTTTGTGAAGACTTAATACATTTGAAGTTTGGTCTTCTCAATAGGTCTAGTATCTTTGCTTGCTTGGTTCCAATCCAAAGAATGGGAATTCTATCTTGACTCATAATGTCAAGTGTTGGCTTCTTGTTGGTTAGATGGTTCTTCTTCCTTAGCTTTTACCTTATGCTTTAGGATAGTCCTTCCATCTCCTCCCATCTTCTTTAATTTCAAAAATCTTATCCCTCCTTTTGAAAACTCTTCTTGTTTCTAAACTTGAACCACTTTCATAATAAAATTGGACTTAGGTCCATGCATTTTCAAAACATTTTCTTAAATAAACTTCAATTAACTTAACAATACCTTGACATTTTTTGTGAGAAGACTAAAAGTCAATCAATATCATTCAAACCATTTTTCCATTTTGGCTCTTATCTTTAAAATTTTCTCAAAAGATTAGATTCTTGTCAATCCTTGTAGTGATGCAAACAACTATACTTCTACAATATGTAGTGAAGTGAGATATTTTCCACTTGGGTGTTGAGTGAGGCATTGTTGATTTTAAAATCCAAGCCATACCCTCCACTTTGAGATGATGCAAATTCTCATTTCTCATGATTGTGGGTAGTAAGTATGTTTTCCACACGGACAATGACAATGATGTCTTATCTCATAAAATCAACCAACACACTTGTGTCTTAAAATTTTTAAAGGTGAACTACGAGTACCCTGATCCCCTATTGCACGGAAGGTGGTACATAGGGACTAAAGGTTCACAACCACGGCGGGTGCAAAAATCATAAAATATATTTCTTTTCTCACCTCCACCATCTATTTTTATATAACATTTTATAGCCAAAATGTACATATTTTACAAAGAGGTTCATGCGAAGTATCATAGATGTTTAGGGTTCTAATATATTCCCTTTGCATAACCAACCCCCTTACCTTGAATCTTTCCCCCATCTTTTGGGTTATTCGCTCTTATCCCATTCCTTTGGAAACAATAAAGCACAGTGGCAATTTTTATTTTGATATGTACAATTCAAGTCAATTCAATGGCTTAGTCTTGAATATTTCTACCACTACACAAAGGTGCACTTGTTGGAATTCTGCCTCAAATTGTATTTCTTCAACCTCTCAAATAGCTTGTGTAGATGATCAAGGTGTTCTTACTCAGTTTGCAATCTTGCAATCATGTCATCAACATAAAATTCTATCTCCTGATGGATCATGTCATGAAATAGAGCTACCATAGCCCGTTGATAAGTCGCGTCTGCATTCTTCAAACCAAAAGGCATGACCTTATAACAGAAGGTTCCCCACTGTGTGAAAAAAGTATTTTTCTCCATGCCTTAAGGTGCCATTTTGATTTGATTATAACCCGAGAAACCGTCCATGAAGGAGAACACCTTATGTTGAGCAGTGTTATCAACTAAGACATCAATATGCGGTAGCGGGAAGTTGTCTTTGGGGCTTTCCCTATTTAAATCGCTATAGTCTACACACATACGAACCTTTCCATCTTTCTTTGGCACTGGAAAACCAGTTGAAACCCATTGGGGATATGATGTTACTGCCAGGAAACCTGTATCGAACTACTTCATTAACTCAGCCTTGATTTTCTCAAACATATTTGGCCGCATGCGACAAACCTTTTGCTTGACCGAAGGATAACCTTCTTTCATTTGTAGACAATGAACTACAATATCAATATCAAATCCCAGCATTTCTTCTTATGACCAAGCGAACACCTCAACATAGTCATGCAACGTTTGGACCAATCTTCTCTTGACATTATCTTCCAGGTTAGCGCCAATCTTGACTTCTTTATTATCTGCCTCAGTACCCAAGTTTACCACTTCAAATGGTTCTCTGTGCAGTTGAATGGCCTTTTCCTCTTGTATCAGGAGTCTGGCGAGTTCCCCAGGTATTTCACAATCTTCTTCACCTTTGTCTTCGGCTTGATAGATTGGATTTTCAAAGTCATAGATGGCAATAGCAGAATCGTTGTCAATGAGATCCAGAGTGGATGTGGATCTGCAAATGTATGTGTGTGTGTGTGTATGCATGTAAGGTCACATGGCTATTTGAAAATGAAGTAAAGTGAAAGAAAGACAAAGAGTGCAAAATTTCAATGCAACATAGTCTAATGTTTTCATTAAAATGAGCATATGATATATGAAAATGACAAACCCTTAACAAATGAACCATTGTGCCCCGGGCAAGGCACATGGCTTAAAGTCATTGGTTTAATGGAAATTACAGACAAAGTCTTCAAAGTAAATAAAAATAGGAAATGGCAATTACTTCTGGATGAAGGAGATTGGATTGAAATCCTTGGTCCGCCGGTTGTTGAGTCCTCCATTAACAGTTGGGTAGATCCAGTCGTCCCAGTCACCATCACTATCAGAGTCTCCAAGAGAATTAACTTCATTCTTACTGATACAGAGAGGTGGTTTCCCTGCACGAGTATGTCAAACCTCTTTTTGAGCCCTAGAATTGAAACCCAACCCAAATGTTTTTGACTTGTATGGAATATCAGGGAGTTGTCCCCAAATGGTGCAACCTCTGTCTTCAACAATGACACGAGCATCTTTGAGAGAGGCCATTATTTGTGTATCTTTAGCGGCTTTGGGAGTGACAGGAGTGGCCTTGGCAACATCAGCCATGGGAGAGACCACTTCAAAGGCTTGGCAAGGAGTTTCAATGAACTCGCCATCCATTTCAACATACTTAAATGAATTTAGATGACTGATCATAAACTCTTCTTCTCCATATACAGTGACAATTTTCCCCTTGACCGGATACTTCAGCTTTTGATGTAGTGTGGAACTCACCGTTCCTGCCCCATGTATCCATGGGCGTCCAAGTAGGCAAGAATAAGCAAAATGGATATCCATCACATAGAATGTTAAGTTGAAGACTTGAGACCGAACCTTGATAGGGAGATCAACCTCTCCATGGACCATCCTCTTAGAACCGTCAAAAGCCCTTACTACAATGTCGCTAGGTTTCAACACCAGTCCATCACAATCTAGTCTATTCAAACCCCCTTTAGGTAAGACATTGAGATAAGATCCAGTATCCACTAACACATGTTCTATGGTAGTGCCCTTTCATTCTATGGAGATGTGGAGAGCTTTGTTGTGATTCTTCCCCATTGGGGTCAAATATACATCAGAGAACCCTAAACCATTGTCGGCAATCAAGCTTTCTACACAGCTTTCAAATTGGTCGGCCGTAGTTTCTTGTGGGACATGTGCATTTTCAGGAACTTTATCAGTGCTTGAGTGTGGGCCTCAGAGCATAGTAACAAAAACAACATGGAAATTTTCGAAGGTGTTTTCCCTAACTATTCCACTATCTTGTAATCACTTTTTCTGATGATTTTTAGGATCTCCTCCATCTCTTGGGTAGATGGTTCTTCAATGGTGATATCTTTTGCGGGCGCCTCCGTCAGGGAAGGCTTAGTCATTTTTTCCTTTCCTTGAGCATCAGCAATAAGTTTAACATCAGTAATACAAACGGGTGTAGTTGTGGTTGTCAGAGGTGAAGTCTCTGGAGAGAAAATCCTCCATGTCCTAGTAACTTTACTTAATCCAGCAATGTTTGTAATGTCAGTAGTTTTATCTTGGGCAATCCATGAATCTTGTTTTATACCATGGTAATACACTTCCGCCCCATAATTCCATGGCACTGCCTTATCAAAAGAGTAGGTGACTGGCCCAGGTGTGGTGATAATTAGTGGATATATTCTTGGTTCAATGGGAATCCTAATAGGACCTTTGGAGGCGATCCTAATAGGTTTGTTTAAGATAGTAATGATGGATATGTCTTCAACTTCTTAAGATACAACTTCAGTCAAACTTTTCACAGATGGAGTTCTTTCAAATTGAATCTCATGGCTATCCATCAGGTGTTGGACACCTTTCTTCAGCCATTCACAACCATTAATTTGTACAGCACAGTAGAAACACTCTTCAAGGCAACCAGGGAATACCCCGACTTTCAAGAAATTCTCTTTAACGGTCTTTAAATGAGCAGTCAAGTCATTGATGGAGGCAACAAAAGAGGCATCTTCAATAGAATTGACAACCTTACCATGATTTGGCATGGGCATGGAGATTACGTTGGGAGTTGGAGGAGGGTCAAATTCAATTGTCTTGTTATCAATTAGGCCTTGGATTTTATTCTTTAGAGACCAACAATCATTGGTATCATGTCCAGGACTGTTTGAGTGGTAAGCGCATTTGGCATTGGGGTTGTATTTTGGAGAAGCAGTGTTAAGGTTGGAAGTAGGATCTTGCAAGGTCACCAAATCAGCTTTCAATAGGTGTTGCAGAGCTTGAGATAGTTGCATATTGATTTTAGTAAAATGTCTTCTTTGGACATCCAGTCTTTGTTGATTATTTTATTGACGCGGTCGTTGAGTTGGAGTTGGATTGGAGATTAGTACAGACCCTACTGAATGATGACGGTTATTCCTGGCATGGCTTCTTGACCCATACATAAAATTAGTCTCTTTTTTACCAATAAATGGCTTTTTCACAGCATTTTAAGTGGAGGCCATAGTTATCTTTCCACTTTTAATCCCGCTTTCAACCCTCTCACCATTCAAGATCAATTCAGTGAATTTGGACGATGAACTTCTAATTAGAAAGTTGAAAAATGGTCCAGTAAATGTTTTCATAAACATATCTACCAACTCCCTATCAGTTAAAGGTGGTTGCACCCTGCTAACCAAGTCTCTCCATTTTTGAGCGTATTCTTTGAAACCTCATTTGATCCCATGGTCATTCCTTGTAATTGCACCTTAGTTGGCGGTAAAAAGCAGTGGCCAGATCCTCCCAAGTATGTATGTTACTCCCTTCCAATTGGTAAAATAACTCCAACTGAGTCCCAGATAGACTTTCTTGAAAAACGTGTACCCACGGTTTCTTATTAGCGGTATGCGGCTGAATTTTGCAGACATAAGATCTTAGGTGAAGATTTGGACATGAAACACCATCGTACTTGGAAAAAATTGGAATCTTGAATTTATGACTACCCCAGGAACCAAACCCGAGTCACCAAAATCCAATCCAGGCACAACTTGGATTTCTACAGCCTTCAATCTGTCTTCTAGTTGCTTATACTTGTCGTCTATCGGTGGATATTGTTCATCAAAATAATCTTCGTCTTCAGAGATTTGATTATTTCCACCCCCGACACGGGTGCTCCGAGCATCTTCATCTTGATTTTCATCCTTCTCGGAGGATTCTTCTTCAACTTGAACTTGTCGGATGGGGCCTTTGAATCTCTTACCCATGTTGATTACGGATTTCTTCTTGGTCTTCCTCTTTGTAACTAGAAGTGACATCATTTCTTGCTGCCCCTTTGCTAAGTTGAGCAGAGTTTCTTGAAACTAAGAGTTTTGAGTATGCAAGTCCTTCACAGTTTGCTCGAGATCTATCTTGTACTGAACTAAATAGTAAAAAGATGAGGATACCCATGTTGGAAAACCTTCTTATGATATGATGCATGTTATGCGAATGCAATATTTTCAAGGATTTTATGGAATTTAAATTTTCTAAACAAAGAGAAGACAACAAACATTAATTGCATTAATAAGTTTATGAATTACAAATGCCTATTGGGCTTATAAAGGTTACAAAATAAACTCCTAAAACAAAAAAGAAAGGCTCAAGTTTCCCATGGGTGCATCCTCTTTGGTGAAATTTAGGGATTCAGGCTTTGCTCTTCATGAAGTTGCCTCGTGAGCTCCAAAACCTTCTTCTCGCTTGTGTAGAATTGTGCTTCAAAGGTATCTCGTTCCCATTTGAGTTCAATCCATGATATTTGTAATTCCTAGAAGTTGGTAGGCATGTCAGGATGAATAAGAGTGTAAGGGGTGTCTCCCTCAACAACGGGCTCCAAAATCACAGGTAGGATGGCTGGGTAAGGCATCATGAGATTTTGAGCACGAGTTCATACCCACTTGAGGTAAGGCTCAAGAGGGATGGAGTTTTTACACCCCAAAGTATTACTATCCACTTTGTTTACCATTCTCCAAGCTTGTATGAACCTTTGACGATAGCCTTGGATGTCACCTTCGTAGTCGAATACCAAACCTTGGATGAACGCATCACGGGGACCATCTTTTCGCGCATACCCAAACTTTCATAATGAAAGAGAAGGGTTATAGGTAATAACTCCCCTAATTCCAAGTAGTGAGACAATAGGTGATTCCCCACAATGGTAAATGACGGTAATATCCTCCAAAGATCGGGAACACCAATGATTATCTGAGTGTGAGAGCCACATCATCCTTTGAGACCATGTCAAGCCTTGTTCATTCTTCAATGTTGATCGAGGTAGGTGCGAAATAAACCAAGTAGGCAGCAATGGAATACAACATAAAGAGTCCCCCTCTTCTTCATGTTGCGAGTGGGGAAACAATTTAGAATGTCTCCAAGCAAAGTAGGTACGGGATTACGAGAGAGAAAAACCTTAACGGTATTCACATCTATGAATTGTTCTGGATTAGGAAATAGAACCAAACCATAGATTAGAAGGGCCAAGACATCCTCAAAATCTTGAAAAAACATATCTTCCCAAAATAAACGAGCCTTTTCTAACAGGAACTTGGCTAAGAAACCCTTAACTCCACTCCCTATTTCCCAATTTGCCACAATGTCGAATCTCTTCAAATGCAAGGCTTTAACAATAATCTCAGGATTTGGAGTTTCCTCTAAACCGGTGAATGGTATTTGATCAAGCACATGCACTCCTAGAAGTTGAGACAATTATTCTAATGTAGGCACCAACTGGTAGTCGGGAAATGTGAAGCAATGATGCATAGGATCAAAGAATTGGAAGAGCACACACATCATTTCTTCTTGGAAGTTTGAGGTATCCAAGTTGAGAAGTCGACCATATTTTTTGGTGAAGGGAGAATCTCCAGGTTCCCTTGATGCTAACTCTTGAAGTTGAGGAAGAACTTTCACGAAGTTGACTCAGATGGTATTTCTACGAGTGGAAGCCATGTCCTACAAAACTGAACAAAGATAAATTCCTAAATCCTTGAAATGGTTAGTGAGAATTCTTATGATGTTATGATGTTTATGATGTCATGAATAATAATCACAAACAAAGCACACAAAAACCTTAGGTTTAGGCTTGCATGGGTTTCATAGGTAAGTACCCTCATGAAGTTTAGTTGGTTTAACCTGTCCTAGAAAGTAAACGGGTTTTAGGGAATCTCAATATCATTTATCTTTCTTCATTGGGCATTATTTTAGCACAATAAATATTTTCTTGTGGCCAAAATATCCCAAAAGTACGATCTCAATGAGTGTAGTAACGAGTATCCACCAATCTTCAACTTTGCACCAAAGTCGGCTATCTCATTACTTCCTAATGGCCATGTTGTTCAGCTAAAGGTTCTAACGTCAGTTAGTGCTTCATGACACCATGCAGCGGCCCCATATTCTCCTCGATTCACCACAATGTATTCCGGTACCCACAAATGTATCACACTAATGTAGCTATTGCTGCAACCATATCGATCTATGTCATACAATCTCCATAACCTTTGCTACTTACCTAATAATGTTCCCAGATCCGGGTAGAGGATCTATAAAAAACCAAAACATAACCCATAATGTAAATCATACAAGTCAAACAATGAAAGCATTTTAAAGGTGATCTAGTCTCTAAGGTAATCCCACTATTAATATTAAGTCCCCAGCATAGTCGTCAGTTCTGTAATATGGTGGGAGAACTGACTTGGGTGTTTTTTGTTTTATTGCAATTGTTGTGGATAGCAAGAGTCGCCACCGACTTATCTTTTATCCAATAAAGGAAAGGGTGAAAAGAACATGAAAGACCTTTTGATATATTTTCTTGAGTTTAGGGGGTAGGCAATGAAAAGGGAAGGTATTAACACCCTTTTCATCCGTAGTTATCTACGGGATCTTAGTTGCTAGCTCACTTTGAAATGCTTTGCGAAATGTGTTTGTGTTTGTGTGAAAGTATTTTTTGAAAAGTGCCTTCGTTTAGGAAAACTTTGTAATGATTCTCGTATCTATAAGAATGTATACAAAGTGTTGAATTTTTAAAATATTTCATGAAAGTGTTGGTGTGTTTGAAATATGTTTTGTTTTGAAATGTTTGTGAGCAAGAAACTACGAGCATTCTACCTACTCAAAAATAAGTCTCTGTTCTTTTCCTTCTCCTTTAGATAGTGTTATATTGCCATTAGTTAGTAAGAAACCATATCATTGTATGTGAAGGGACAGGCGTGGGTCATCGTATAGTCATAAAATGCAACCTTGTAAGATACCTTAGCAATTTGTCATAAGGGGCTAAGATCATTTACCGAATGCAACATTGAAGGGTCATCGAGGGACTACGATCTTGTAAACGAGGATCTTTTTGCTATAGTATCCCACATTCGAGAGACATGACTGTTTTATCCGAGGCAACAAGTGTGGGTTACCCTAGAGGTGCAAGTGTGCAAAGTGTTTTTGTTTTTATGCATTTTTGTTTTCATTAGGGTTGTCTAGTATTGATTTTAGGTCTCGCCATACAAACCCTAGTTACTAGCAATAATATGGAAAGCAATAAATTGCGGAATTTAAATGTCCTACGTTATTATAATACTTGAGGGGATGGGGGGTACAAACTTACAAATGGGGATGACAAGAAAAAATAAACCCTAATTACTATTACAAGGCTTTGACAATTACATAAATTATAATGCGAAATAGTAAAATGCGCAAGAAAATGTAAAGTGTAAAGGAATTGTTCTTTTTAGGTTTTTTTGATAGAAAGGTTTTGTAGTTTTAATTACTTGAAGAAAAAACCTGGGTCTAAGTTTACTTAAAAGAACACAAATTATTTAGGAAAATATTTTTGATGTCTCATTTTAGGAAAAGGTTTTATGGTGTTAGGTCATCTCTGAGCCATGCAATATGTCCGAAAAATCTCAAAATCAAGAAATTTGGTGCTTGAGGTGACACGGACTGTGTCAGTGGACACGAGCACCCGTGTCAGGATCTTTCCTAGATCCTTTGCATATTTTTGTTCCAACTAAAATGACACGGGCCGTGTCGTGTGACATGGGCACCCGTGTCATCCCCTGCCTGCTTGTTTTGTATGTTTCTGACTGACACGAGCCGTGTCGTATGACACAGGCACCCGTGTCAGTCCCTGGCTTGGCTTTTTGCTAAGTTATTTCTTGGGTATGTCCTGTTGTATACCTTTGAAAGCAAAAGCAAATGATGTATGGATAAAGATATTACGGTTTGAGAAAATTTACCACTTGAAGCAAATAATTTAGAACACGCATGGATGTTTTCAGGTGCAAAGTGGTGATTGATCGAGCTCTTTTGGACCTTCTTGAAACTATGTTAATCCTCACTCTGTGCTGAAAGTTGTTGAATCTCTCAAAACCAGTCAAGTTGCAAAGTACCATTTTTGAGTTTGGAAGATGGTGATAATGATTTTACAGAAGTTATTTTTATGTTTGAAAAACTTCTATATGATGTATGTGAAGTATTTTCATGGTTTGTTTGGGAAAAACTTGCAAGGTGTGAGAGGTTCAAAGATTTAGACTTCAAAGCTCAAAAGTGGAGGTTTTATGGACAATTATGGTTTTTTGAGAGTATAGAAGTTTTGAGGGCTTCTTCATTCCTTTTATCTTGCAAATGATCTCTCTATTTATAGGCAAGAGTTTTAAACACAAGGGTTGATCATATTTTTTTAAAATCACATGTTGTGGCTAGGTTGGATGGTACATGAAGCAAGCTTGAAGATCATAGTTCCAATGCTTTGTACTTTGCTTCATAGAGTTGTTGGACACTTTAAGCATGCTTGTCTGATTTGTGTGTTAAGTGTGTGTAGAAGGAACAAGTTAGAAGCTCAAGAAGAGTTGACTTTATGATTAAAGCTACTTTGCAAGAATGAAAATGTCAACTTTGTGCCAAAAATGGAAAGATCACTTGGGCAATTCTTAAATCAAATGGACCATAGCTCAAAAGTTTGTGTAAGCATTAAATTATGGTGAGATTTGAAAGTTATAAGGCCTGCAATACAAGATTATACAACATAGCATGTAGATTGATTATGTGTTCTTCACAAAAATGGCTTGTAATTCAAGAATGGATGCCCAACTTCATGCCTTTGGATCTCATAGCTCAAATATAATAAATTCATGCTCTTTATGTTTTGGAAAGCTTGAAACATTGTCTATAACTTCCAGGTTGACCATTTTGGCTAAATCAAACTGGAACTTGATGAAAATTGGCTAAGAAGTTGAGATAAAAACTGACTAAAGCCTGTTGAGAATTTCTCTAAGTGTTAGATGAAAATGTCATGACTTCATGGGCCTATATCTTCAAATCTAAGCATTTTTTGAATATGAACCCTCTAATACAAAGTTGTAGAATTCATCAAGATCTACAAATTTCATGTTTAAAGTTTTCTTTGAATCATCTTGCATCCTGGTGAAAAAATGTCATGAAGTACTGAAATTATCAAGTGTAAAAAACACTCAGAAAATTTCTAAGTATTAGAAATTTTGACTTTTTGTTGACTTTCTTGACTTTCTTGACATTCTTGATTCTTGATGATCAAGTTTGATATTTTTGTAGGTCTTGATAAATTTTGATCTTTGTAATTTAATGTTGACCAAAAAGTCAAAGTTTGACTTTTGTGTATCAGTTGACTCTTTGTCAGTTGATCCAAATTTCAACTATCAAACCTTTGATCCTGAGAACTGATTTGAGCCATGAAATTAGGTCAACATGTTCATTTGAGGTCTTAAGTCACAAGTCAATGGTCGATCATTCTCATTCAAAACCCTAATTTGGAGCAATTGAGGTCTTTGGTGAGAAATATCTTGAGAAAGGAGAGGGAAAATTTTGGGTTACAACAGACCATTAAAATCTGATGGCTCATTAATTTTTCCTTACATTTAAAAAGATGGTGTATTTGTTATCAAGCCCATTAAAGGTTAGTTTAATAAAGAAGTGTGTGTTGGTTACAAAGAGGGGTGTGTGTGTGGAAACGTAGACAACCTATTAACATCTTTTTAGACCCATTAAGGGTTTTTGATCCATTTTTTAATAGAAGGGGGTAAGTGTCATACCCCAAATTTGACCCATCAAATAATCACATTATATTACTTTTCTTTTGATCAAAATTATTCATATAGTTACGGGGGTTTAAAGTTTATAAAGATGGGTTTATATTGTAAAGAAACTAATGGGCCTTTCTAAATCAGAAAATCCCATGTAAGTTTTTAGAGCCAATTGCATTTTTGGGTAAGATCTTGTTCTGGTTTTAGCCCATTTTTGAATGTTGAAAGGAGTTATACTAGTTTTTGAAAAAATCTTGGGCCTTTCTAAATTAGAAAGGGCCCATGTAGAATTTTTAGTCCATTTTAAATACTGAAGGGAGGGATGCACGCTATTAAAGAGATATTGGGCCATTTCTAAATCAGAATGGCCCATCTAGATGGGATGGTGTATAAAACAACTCATTTTGTTTCAAGCCCGACATAATTAAACCCGAAGGCCCATTTACGCATAGAAAGGAAGAGGGGTATTGTTTTTGAAGTGAATGGCCCAATAAATAAACTTCTGGCCCATTTCAAATTTTTGTTTTACTAACATGTTATCATTATAACATTATTATAATTATTATTAAAATTACTATTATTTTATTATAACTACTATTATTAATTATACTAATATTTATAATAATTAAACATTACATATTAAACTTAAATTAATTGTTTGGTTTTATTAATTAAAAGAAAAGGTGACCAAAAAGGCTTTTTTTTGCACAGTCCAAACTCGTTACAAGCCCAAGATCATATCAAGAAAAATGTTTGGTTGCAAAAATCAGAAAGAGCACCTACTGTACAGATCATGAAAAAGTGACGCTCATTAAAACAGGAAACAATCACTGTTTAGATCAAACAAATCAAATCTTGATTTTTTATTACAAATCAAATCTTTACATTCAATTTTCCAGAAAAGAGAAGATCAAAAACAAAACAAAAAATCTCTATCTTCAGACAGTACAATAAATCCAAATCAAATCTTTACAGTACAAAAATCATGAACAAATCTTCAAATCCCTAATTTCCTAATTCAACCTAAAAGAGTAATGACAAATTTATAAAATTTCCTAAAGTGATCAAACCCTAAAAACTATATAAACCCCTAAAAATTTCTAAGATGGGAAGAAAAAATCAAGGAAGAATTTACAGTAGAAAAGAAAATTTTTCTTGCTGGAGAAGGTGTATAAGAGGAAGAGAATCGTCGTTGAGCCGCTTGCTTAGATCTAGGGTTTTAACATCTGAAACCCTAAACTTTTTTGACTTCCTACGCCGCTCCAAATCCTCATCCGTTGTACCTGTCAAAAAATGAAAGAAGAGAGATCAGAAAAAGCTCAAACCAGAAGCAGACATAAAGCTCAAATAACAGTCACGGCACAGACGGTAAAACCCTCAGCTTAAGCTTTTCTTTCGTTTTAATCATTGTACTGGTTGTTGTGGTTGTACAATTGGGTTAGGGTTTAGGTATTATGGTATCATAGAGAGATAGAGACGATTGATCATCGCCGATTAGTAAACTAGGGTTTTTGTGTTATTTTGAAGAGAAAGAAGAGAGAACGAGTAAGAAGTCTGTGGGAAGAGAGAAATGAAACGAAATGTTAAGCAAAAAACAAGATATATTGTGTCAAGAAATCTGATGCGTGCCATCCCATGTCATTACCATACACCCTCAATCTCAATCACACAATCCCCATCAAATGCTCATAAACATGCGTGCCCATGAAATTACGGTATACCCACCCGCATGGAGTCCAAATGGACTCCCCAAACCATTATGGGCCTGGCCCATAGCTAAAATAACCCCCTTGTTTTTTTTGCTAACCAACGCTCAAAACATACTCCCTTGGCTTATTGGGCCTCGTCTAAAATCTGGACTTGGGCCCTAACTCCCTACACCCCCCAGTTTACTGCGTAGTTCAAAAATGCACCCCCCCTGTCTTTTGGACTTAATTCAATATCTGAATTCAGGGTCCTAATACATGCACCCCCAATTTTTACTAGCTTAACTTCATTCACACCCCCCATGCGTTTTAATTTATTTCTTTTATTTATTTTTTTATTTCTATTTTTTTATTCTAATATTTTTATAATTATATTTTATAATTATTTGTTATATTTTTGTTATTATTAAATCAAATATTATTTTCTAAATTCATCCAAAATATTATTTATTTTATTGCAATAAATTATTTTTAATCATGCATTTAATAATTTTTTTTATAATTAATACTTTAAAAAATATTTAAGCAACAACAAAAAAAATTTAAAATTAAAATAAATTCGAAGATTAAATTTTCGAAAAGGATTACGAAATATACTTTAATTAATTGCGTGCTTCGTCCAAAATCACTGTTATTAACACACTTGGGCTAAATACAAAGAGAATTAAAATATCTTTGTAATCCATAAAAAACACAAACCCATGCCAACTACAAATTGAGACTCTGATTCCTCATAAGAGGATACATAGGCATACAACTAAAATCATGGCAAGTTCCCCTATTAAAAATTTAAAACCCTAACCCTAAACCCCGGTATCCTTGCGAACAAGATAGATGATGGGTGCTTAACACCTTCCCTTCGTTTAAACGAAGTCAGAACCTAGAATCTATGTATACAAAATTAGGGTTTCCTATTAGATTCCCTCCCTTAGGATAAAAACTAGTAGTGGCGACTCAATTTAAAATCCAGTTACCACAGTTGGCGACTTCAATGGGGACTTCAAATCTAGGGTTTAGTTTATTTTGAGTTTAGGGTTTTCGTGTTTTCTATTTTTGTTTTTATTTTATTTATTTATTTTGGTTTATTTATTGCATTTATTTATTTATTGTAATATTTATTCATGGTGAGATTTTTACTATCACAAAAATATTTTCAAAAAACCTTAGAAAGAAGGTTCGTCTATTAGCCAAGGGGATACATCAGCCCTGTGAGTTTATATGACGACTTCGCCTAGAGTCGATGGAATTCCGCAAAAGGAATACGTCTCAAGAGACATCCTCTTGGGAAGTAGGACTTTCGAATGAAACCTGTGACTCTTTGTACAACCTTTAAACCAAAATCTCATGATGAGACCTTTCATGACCTAGAGACGAAAGTTTCGGTCTATAAAGAGGCTCCACTTAAGGGAGGCCCTTGTGCCTTTCCCCTAGTGTTATTCATGATACCCTTAAGGAAACCACCTTATGAGGAGGGTAGAATATCCGTAGGCCAAAACTAGGAGCCTACCTTCTAAGGGTACCATTCAGAAAATCCTGTCACTAAACCCTACATTCATGCATTCATACATTTTTGCATTTCATATATTCATTATACTCTATTTTATTTTGTTTGTCTTATTCACATGGTTAAAAAAATATAATAGTCAAAGGTTTTGGTGAGTGTATTAAAGATGAATACCAAAGGGAAACAACTTGTCTGTATCAATGCCATCAAGCCAGACATGACAAAAATCAAGGCTATAAAAGGAAAACTGTCAGAAAGGACTCTGAAAATGTCCACTCGTTGTTATGGAGATATCCTTGACTTGACCAAAGTGGAAGTTCAATTGGATGATGTATCTACCCTAATTCAGTTCTACGACCCTCCAATGAGATGCTTCTCCTTTCAAGACTTTCAGCTAGCACCGACTCTGGAAGAATTTGATATAATTATGAACTTTTCTAAAGACAAAGCTTATGTGGGTATAGGTAAGACTATTGACGTCAAAATCTTGGCAGGAGGTTTAGGGATCCCTTATCCCGAATTGTCACTTAATTACAAGAAAAAAGGTAACGTACGAGGGATTAACAGAGTCTACTTGGAGACTAAGGCTTTGGATTTTGCTAATAACAAAGAATGGGATTCTTGTATAGATTGTTTGGGATTGCTTGTATTTGGTGTAATTTTATTTCCACGTACTTTGGACTATATTAACCTTATGGCTATTAGCGTGTTTTGGGGTGCAAAAGCTTTTAATACGGATCCAACTCCCATTTTGCTTGCTGACATCTATTATAAACTTCATACATGTTACAAAAAAAGAAGGGGTACTCTGAGTTATTGCATTCCACTATTGTATTCTTATTTTATGACTCATCTTTACAAGGAAGAGTACATGATTCCGAATCTGACAAGGTATGAGTGGCCTCAAAAATTAAGGTCTCTTACTGCTAATTCTGTATTATATTATGCAAGGAAGCTGAACATTGGTGATATCATTTATAGTTGTGGGGACTTCCCTAATGTACCATTGATCGAATCACAAGGTTGCATTAATTACAACCCTACCTTGGCCCTACATCAACTAGGGTATCCTCTGGAAGATAAACCCTCAGATGAACAACTTCAACAATTGATTGTTCATGGCATGGGAAAAAAAGACCAAGAGTAGCTCAACAAAGTCATTCGGGCTTGGAATAGGGTTAATAAAAGAAAAGCTGAAAGGAAGAATATTGTGGCAAAAGAACCCTACACTTGATGGGTTTTGGATAGAGTACAAATTGTTAAGTTACCATTTGACATAGATCCTGAATACAAGACATAGGACCCAGAGGCTCCTCCTAGGTCCTTAGAAGAGATAGACGATCTGAAGAATGACTTGAAGTAAGCTCAGAGGGAAAAGGAAGAATTGGAGCTTAACCTCCATAACTTGACCAAGGAGAAAAGACAAATGCAACGCATTCTTGAGTCAAAAGATCAACAGATTCAGAGAGAACGTGAAGCATTTGAAAAGGAGAGCCTTAATTGGAAGCGTTCAACTGAAGGGTTGTTAAGTGCTACTTTCAACTTGGATTCTCACAATCAACGCTTAGAGGATGCTGCTAATGAAATCAGAAGATTGAACAGGTGGTACGAAAAAGCAATGCAAGATAAGAAGGAAATAGATGAGAGTTTGAGAACCTAGATTCAAAGTTTGGCCTAAGCCTATCTAGACCAAGAAGATAAAATGTAGTACCTCACCACCAGACTCCGAGATAGCCAAGAACCAGAAGTGAGGGAATGCCTCAAAAGGATGTTGGCGGAAAGGCTGCTCACCCAAAAGACCAAGGAGTATGAGCAAGTGTGACTTGAATTAGAAGGCCTCCGAAAATATTTCCTAATACAACAAAGACTTTATACGGAGATGAGGGCTGAGAAGTTATATTGGGAAGAGCAGTATGTGAAGATCGCCGAAGTGGGAAATAATAATCATAAGATAATTCTCAATCTTTACCTTGAATATCGATACTACAAAGACAAGCACGTTAGGCTTGCTTTCTTGGCCAACAATCTTATTGAAGACATCCCTAGAAGATTAAGAGATGCAGAAAATGTGATGGTTCCTCTTAAAATATATGTTGAAGACTTTCTCAAGCTTTTCCGAACAATGGTCGATTTCTTCAGAGCAGACATCCGCAGACGCACTTAGAAGATTGTTTGCCTTGGTTTATTTTCTTTCAACAAGTTTATTGTTTCTAAATTAGAATATTTTTCAATATTTGAATTGTATTCTTTTTTTTTCAAGACAATTATTATCTTTATTGAAGGAATTTTTTTCCGTATTTCATACGTATTCATTTCAAGATACTCGCCAATGAAAAGCAAAACCTAAAAAAATATATAAAAATATATGTATCCAAGTGAATAAGACATTCAAAACGAAATTCTTAGCATGTTCATATTGTTGTACCCCAAAATTTGCCCTATCATTTCTCAAAGGATCATCTTGGACTCTCAGGTTTGCTTCTATCAAGTTTCAAGTCTTGAATTACATCTTTTCAAGAAAATCATCCATAAGGGCAAAATGGTCAAAAGCATATTGAAAAGTCAAACTTTGACTTTTAGATCAAAAAATCAAGTTTCAATAATGATATTGAAATTGGTTCATCAAAAAAATCAGAAGTCAGAAATTACTTTGAAAAAATCAAATTTCTAAACATTTAGAAAATTTTCTAAGTGTTAAGAGAATATTATACTTCAGAACTTCTGTGCTAAATTGTTGTTCTGAGCCAACTCTTTCCTTCTGATTTGTTGTTTGTTAAGAACTGAATAAATTGCTGATGTGCTGACTAATATGAGGAAAGAGTTGAAATGTGGCATAGAACTTCTGAGTTCTTCCCACTATTTTAGCACAATACAAAACTTCTGAGTTTTCCTTACTGTGAAACACGCTGAACTTCTGATATTTCCTTTCACTATTTTAACACTTAGAACTTCTGATTTTCACATGTTGATAACGCACTGAACTTCTGATGTTCACCCACTGTCTTAGCACAATACAGAACTTCTGAGTTCTTGCCACTGTTTTAACACGTACAGAGCTTCTAAGATTTTCTCACTGCTCTCACATTTAGAACTTCAGCACGTAGCAACCCAGAACTTCTGTGTATTCCCTCTAACGTCTCTTGCAGGACCTCAGAGTGTATCTATCCAGAACTTCTTACGCTTCCTTCTGAACCACAGCGCGCCCGACATCAGAACTTCTGATCCCCTTTGTGTTGCTTTCAGCAGCATGTTAATTCTATCTCTCATTATTTCCCTTTTTATCATTTTCAATATTAATCTTCTTTTTATTAATATTTAAAAAAGCATACATAAAAAATATTTTATCTTTTTAGTTAATTTATTTATTTTTCATTTATTTATTTATTCATTAAGACAAAAAAATATTTTCAAAACAAATCCTTTTTCTTTCTTGCATGATACATTTCAATATGGTTGTAATAGTTAAATAGGATTTAAGTTCTTATAACCCCCCCCCCCCCCCCCCCATTTGTAAATTTGTATCCCCATCCCTAAATATTGTAATAGTGTAGGACTTTATATTTTCGCAATTTATCACTTTTCAAATATAATGCTAGTAATTAGGGTGTGTATTGCAAGACATGAAATCAACAAATAGATCACCCTAATCAAGACTTAATGCATGCAATCAAATACACTTTGCACACACGCATCCTTAGGGTAATCTCACTTGTTGCCTATCGTAAATTAGTCATGTCCCTCGAACATGTGCGTTTTAGGAAAAGACCCTCGCTAAAAGATCGTAGTCCCTCGATGACCCTCGATGTTGCCTTTGGTAAATGATCTAGTCCCTAAAACGACATTGCTAAAACGTTCCATGGATTGCCTTCTATGACTATATAAACGTCCCGCACCCGTTCCTTCACATCCAACGATGAGGCTTCTTACCAAAATCAATGGTAAGATAGAAATATCTAAAGGAGGAGGAAAAGAACACTTAATACCTTTTGAGTAGGTAGATTCGCTCCTAGTTGCTCGCTTGCTCACAACCAAACATTTTACACAAACACTTTCACATTAAAACCTTTTTTTTCAAAAAAAGACAAAAGCTTTTTGTATACATTCTTATAGACACGAGAACTATTACAAAAACATCTTTTCAAGAACACTTTCAAAAAAACACATTCCACAAACACTTCTTTGAACTATTTTCAAAACAACACTTTGTACTTGTTCTTATAGAAACGATAACCATTATAAATACATTTTCAAAATACTTTCAAACCCACAACACGAAGCATATTTTCAAACAAAGCAAGTGATCTAGCAAGTAACTAAGAGCCCATGGAAAACCATGGATGAAAAGGGTGATGATACCTTCCCTTTTCATAATCTACCCCCCGAACTCAAGAAAACATCTCTAAAGGTCTTTCCTGTTCTTTTTAGCCTTTCCTTATTGGATAAAAGAAAAGTCGGTGGCGACTCTTTCTAAACCGCAACAATTGCGATCAAACGCAAAATAACCAAGTCAGTTCTCCCACTATATCACAAAACTGGCGACTCTACTGGGGACATTAAAAATGGGGTTACCTTAGGGTTAGATCACATTTACTTGCTTTTCTTTGTTTGACTTGTTTGCTTTACATTTAAGGGTTTTCTGCTTGGGTATTGTTAAAGATCCTACACCCGGATCTGGGGGCACTTATTAGGTAAACAAAAAAAGATCGTGGAGATTGTACGGTGTAGACCGATATGGTTTAAGCGATGGTTGTGTTGGTGTGACACTTTGGTTGGTACCGGTATCCTTCGTGTGGAAACGAATAGAATACGGGGCCGCTGCGTGGTGTCGTGAAGCACTAACGGACCTCAGAACCTTAGTTCAACAAACTTGGCCATTAGAAAGTAGTGAGATAGCCAGCCTCGGTATAAAGCTGAGGATTGGTTGATACTCGATGCTAAACTCGTTGAGATCAGACTTTCGGGATATTTAGGCCGCAAGAAAAGATTGCCTGAGCTGAAACAATGCCCGATAGAGGATATCAGTGATATTGAGAATCCTTAGAACCCGGTTACTTTTCTAAGACGGGTTTGAAACCAACTAAACTTCAAGAGGGTACTTACCTTTAACCTCATGCCAGCCTTTGAACCTAAGGTTTATTGTGTGCTTGGCTTGTGTGTGATTTACTCTGTTTGAACATAACAGCATGCATCATAACATAGCATCCATTTTTATTACACTAACCATTTCAAAGACCGAGGGATTTTATCTTTGTTCTGTTTTGCAGATTATGGATTCCGCTCGTAGAAACACTATCTAAATCAGCTTTGTGAGAATACCTCCCCAACTCAAGGAATTAGTATCGAGGGTTCCTGAAACTTCTTCGTTCACTAAGAGACATGGTCTACTTCTCAACCTGGTTACTTCGAGCTTTGATGAAAAAATGATGGGTGTACTCTTTCAGTTCTTTGATCCCAAGCACCACTGCTTCACCTTTCTAGACTATTAGTTGGTTCCTACCATGGAAGAATTCTCTCAGTTATTGAATCTATCCATTCTTGACCAGGTACCTTTCACAGGTTTAGAAGAGGCTCTGAAGCCAGAAGTCATTGCCTCAGCTTTGCATCTAAAACATGCCGACGTGGTATCCAATTGGGAAACAAGAAGCGAAGTCAAGGGTTTTTTAGCCAAGTTCCTAATAGACAAGGCCCAACTTTTTTGGGATGATTTGGACTTTTAGGCTTTTGAGGAGGTCTTGGCCCTTCTAATATATGGGTTAGTACTGTTCTCTAACCCAGAATTACTCATAGATGTGAATGCTATCAAGATCTTCATCTCTCGCAACCCTGTGCCTACCTTGCTTGGAGATATCTTGCACGCTCTCCATACCCGTACCATGAAGAGAAGAGGGGTCCTTATGTGCTGTATTCCATTACTGTCGAGGTGGTTTATTTCTCACCTCCCTAAGTCAGTGCTGAAGAATGAAGAAGGTTTGGGTTGGTCGCAAAGGATAATGTCACTTTCTCACGCGGATATCCTCTGGTATTCCCGGTTTATGGGAGATGTTTCTATTATTGACCGTTGCATGGAATTCCCTAATGTCCCACTACTTGGCGTTAGGGGAGGAATAACTTACAATCCTTGTTTGGATCTGCGAAAATTTGGTTATGCTCGAAGGAATGGTCATCATGAGTTACTTATCCAGGGCATTATGTTTAACTATGAAGATGATGTTCAAGGGTATCGCCAGAGGTTCATACGAGCCTGGGGCATGGTAAACAGATCTGACACCAAGACTTTGGGGCCTAAGAATTCCATTCCTATGGAACCTTATCTCCAATGGGTACGAGCTCGCGCTCAGAAACTTATGATGCCCTACGTAGCCGTCTTACCAGTGATTGTAGAGCCTATTACTGAAGGGGATATTCCCTACACGGTTCTTCATCCTGATATGCCCACTGATCTTGAAGAACTATAGAGGTCCTGGATTCAGTTGAAGAAGGAGCACGATACTTACAGGGACCAGTTCTATGCCCAGGAGAAGAAGGTTTTAGAGCTCACAAAGCAGCTTCATGAGTAAAGAAGCCTTAATGTCTATCTCAGCACGAAGAGGAAGCATCCATGGGAAACTTGATTTTTTAGTTGATAGAATTTTTAATTGTAACGCCTAAGAGGAAATCCTACTTTGAATTCTACTAATAAAATCTTTGTTTCATTTTGGTTTGCAAGTTTAAATTTCCCAAAGTCCTTGAAAGCATCGCATACGCATCACATCCATAACATTGCATAAACAGGTACCATTACAGGTTTCTCATCTTCTTCGTTGTTTATTTCAGCAAAGATGTCTTCTGAATAAAGCATCAAAGATCTTCAGGCACAAAATGCCCAATTTCAACAGATGTTCATAACTCTGGCAAAAGGGCAGGAGGATCTGAAGGCCCTCATCCTGAAAGAGAAAAAGAAGAAGAAGAAGAAGTCCGCTGGTATCCTTAATATGGGCAGAAGATTTGGGAGGCCGCTAAAGCAACCAGTTGACCTGACCTCCTCGTCCAAAGAAAGGGAGAATCAAGAGAGAGGAGCAAGGGAGGAGAATTCTAGTCCTGAGGTTTCTGACAATGATACAGACTACAATGGTGAAAAATATCCTCCCACTGAGGATAGGTACAAGCAGTTAGAAGATCGGATGAGCGCCATGGAAGTCCAGAGAATACCTGGGTTGGACTTCGAAGAACTGGGATTGGTATCGGGATTGGTCAACTCGCAGAAATTTAAGGCTCCAATTTTCGCAAAGTATGATGGGGTGTCTTGGCCAAAGCTCCATCTCCGTTCCTATGTAAGGAAGATCCAACCCCACATCGCCGATAGAAACTTGTGGGTTCACTTATTTCAAGACAATCTGTCAGGGACTCAGCTTGAATGGTTCTACCAATTGGAGGGAACCAATTTCCGAAACTGGGAGGATTTGGTTGCTGCTTTTTATAAGCAGTACCAATACAACGCTGACCTTGACCCTACCCGTACTCAACTTCAGAGTATGTCCATGGGTACAGGTAAGGCTTTAAGGACTATGCGCAGAAGTGGAGATATTTGGCTGGGAGATTCCAACCCCCTTTGTCTGATAGGGAGTTGGTCGACATGTTTCTTGGGACGCTGTCTGGTACATTCTTCAACCATTTAATCGGTAGCTCATCGGCTGGTTTTACAGAGCTGATATTAACTGGAGAGAGGGTAGAAGCAGGGATCCGGAGCGGAAAAATACAGAAAGACATCTCTTCGAGTTCAGTAAAGAGGCCTTTCACCGGTAAGAAGGAGGCCAGTGCCATTTATAGCCCGAGAGGTTAGAGCAAAGCGGAATACAGTCCAACGGTAAGTGATGTAATGATACATAGGCCTGCGGCTTCCCCATAACGCAACAATCAGCAAAGGGTAGAAAGACCTCAAAGGCAGTTCACCTGGATTAATATGACATTGACAGAGGTTCTACCCCATCTGGTGAGATCCAATTTGTAAACCTTGAAGGAGGCTCCCAAGAATCCTAATACCACGTCTCCTCAGTACAGTCCAAATGCTTGGTGTTCCTACCATTCCAAGAGTCCTAGCCACGATACAAATGACTGTTGGGCTCTAAAGAATAAGGTACAAGACCTGATTGAAGCCAAGGAAATTGAGTTTGATGCTCCGGAGAAGCCCAATATCATAACTGCTCCCATGTCTAAACATAACGGTGGAGTTAATGTCGTTGATACTGATTTGTTTGTGACCTCAATTGATGAAGTTTATACTCCCCTTATGACTGTTAAGAAGAATTTGTTGTGGGCCGGTTTATTTCCGGGTTATGTTGAAGGTTGCCATATGTGTTCATCTCTGCCTTCTGGTTGCTATTTGCTGAAGACAGGTGTCCAGCGCCTGATGGACAGCAGATGAATTTTGTTTGAGAAAACTTTGATTCCAATTGTTCTGTATGAAGACGTTGCTATTATAACCATTTCCGCTAATCCTTCCAAGGTCTCCTCGAGAAGACCTGTTAGGATTACACCCTCTCTGAGAGTTGCTCCCTTGATAATCACCTTTCCTGGTCCTACCCCGTACGACTCGGACAAGGTTGTCCCTTGGCATTATGGAGCCAATGTTTACTATCATGGTGTTAAACAGGATTTGAAGAATGAAGAGGCTGATCCCGATGTCATTAACGTTGTCGAGACCAACAAGATTACCAGAAGTGGAAGGGTTTTCTCTCCCGTGATTTCCTCGAAGATTGTCAATAAATCTGTTGTTATTCCATATGTTGTTCCTGCTAGTACTTCAACTACTACTCCTGTTCTTACTCCAGTTGTTACCCCTGCCGATGAGTCATCTGGGACTCGGGGAAAAGAAGCTGTAGGTGAGCCTTCCCGGACTGAGGCACCTCGAAAAGTTATTGTGTAATCCTCTAAGCAAGAGATAGAGGAAATCTTTAAAATAATCAAAAAGAGAGACTACAATGTGGTCGAGCAGCTGGGGCGGACCCTTCGAAGATATCGATGTTGTCTTTACTGTTATGTTCTGAGGCCCATGAAAATGCTTTGATTGCATTCCTCAAGACCGCGCATGTGCCGCAAGAAACCTCAGCCGATCAATTCAAGGACTGTGTGGCTAGCTTGACTGCTGACAATGGGCTGGGTTTTTCAGATGCTGACTTAACTCCAAAAGGGAGAAAGCGTAATGATGCTCTGCATGTCTCGATCGAATTCGGAGGCACTACTATGGCTCATGTGCTGGTGGATACTGGGTCTTCACTAAATGTTCTGCCTAAGAAGGCTCTTAATCGACTAGATTGTGAAGGCTTGACCTTAAAGCCCAGTAACATTGTGGTGAGGGCTTTTGACGGGTCAAAAAGAATGGTGCACGAGGAGGTGGACATCCTTGTCAAAGTGGGTTCCCAGACCTTTGAATCCACCTTATACGTGATGGATATTAGGCGATCATACTCTTGTTTGTTAGGTCATCCTTGGATCCATGAATTTGGGGCCGTTACTTCTATGCTGCACCAAATGCTGAAGTATCCAGTGAAGGGGAAGATTGTCATTGTGCATGGCAAAAAGGAGTATATGGTGAGCCACCTAAACTCCTTCAGGTACGTGGAGATGGACGGGGAATTCATAGAGACCCCTTGTCAAAACTTTGAAGAAGTCCCCCAAGTTTTGGCGTCAACCGAGACTACCACCAACACCAAACCTCCTCTAAAGATGGCTTCTCTCAAGGACGCCAGAGCAGTGGTTGAAGAAGGTGGGTGTACCAATTGGGGAAAACTCCCTAATTTTACTTACAAAACTAACAAATTTGGTTTGGGCTTTACTTCAGGAGCTCAAAGGGTATTTCGAAGCGCTCGGGTTGAAGGACCTCCCCTATGCATCAACAATCGGGGGGTCAACACTATTGAAGACAGTGAGGAAAAATTTGATATTGACAGCTGGATTTACCCGACTACCAACGGTGGACTGAATAATTGGACATCCAGAGATTTTATACCAGTTTCTTTTATTTCGCAATAATTTTCTTACTTGTTTTTTGAGTTTGTAATGAACAATTTAAACTTTATGGCCTTGTGTCTTACTCGAGGCACAATGGTTCTATTTGTGAGGGTTATTATATGTCATTTCATATATCATCAATGAAGCATTGGACGTTCTTTGCATACAAATTTTGCGCTCTCTGTTTTTCTTTTATGTTTTTACTTTATCAATTCAGCTATGCTCTTACACACACTCATGTATCAAACTGCAGATCCATATCCACTCTGGATCCCATTGATAACAATCCTTCTATTTCCAGCTATGACTTCGAAAATCTGATCAACCGAGCCGAGGACGAAGTTGAGAATGATTGTGAGGTGCCTAGAGAACTGGCTAGACTATTACAACAGGAAGAGAGGGCTATACAGCCTCATGAAGAGCCAGTTGAGACAATAAACTTGGGCACAGAGATGGACAGAAAAGAAGTCAAGATCGGCGCAAATCTGGAAGTTAAGATTAAACAGCGGTTGATACAGATGTTGCACGACTACGTTGAGACTTTTTCCTGGTCATATGAAGACATGTCGGGTTTAGACACTGACATCGTGGTACACCGTCTGCCAACTAAATAGGATTGTCCTCCGGTTAAATAGAAGGTCCACCATATGCACCCTGAAATGTCAGAGAAGATCAAGGCAGAGGTCATGAAGCAGTTCGACACAGGGTTCTTAGCTATTACCTCCTATCCGCAGTGTGTTGCTAACTTCGTTCTGGTACTTAAGAAGGACATCAAGGTACGGATGTGTGTGGATTATAGAGATCTGAACAGGGAAAGCCCCAAGGATGACTTCCCGCTTCCCCACATTGATGTTCTGGTTGACAATGCTGCGCAGCATAAAATATTCTCCTTCAGGGATGGTTTCTCTGGCTACAACCAGATCAAGATGGCTCCTGAAGACATGGAAAAGACAACCTTCGTCACACAGTGGGGAACCTTCTGTTACAAGGTGATGCCTTTTGGGTTAAAGAATGCTGGGGCAACCTATCAGCGAGCCATGGTCGCTTTGTTCCACGATATGATTCACCATGAGATCGAGGTTTATGTTGATGACATGATAGCCAGGTCTCAAACTGAAGAGGAACACCTGGATCATCTATAAAGGTTGTTCGACAAGTTGAAGATATACAAGCTGAGGTTGAATCCGAACAAGTGCACCTTCGGGGTAAGGTCTGGTAAGCTTCTGGGTTTCATCGTCAGTGACAAAGGTATTCAGGTAGACCCCACAAAGGTAAAGGCCATACAAGAGATGCCGGCTCCCCGTACTGAGAAGGAAGTTAGAGGTTTCTTCGGATGCTTGAATTATACCGCCAGGTTCATTTCACATCTGACTGCTACTTGTGAGGCCATCTTCAAGCTTCTGAAGAAAGATAAAGTGGTAAAATGGAATGACGAATGCCAGCCTTCTTTCAAAAGGATCAAAGAGTATCTTCAAGAACCGCCAATTCTGATGCCTCCGGTTGAAGGAAGACCTTTGATATTATACTTAACAGTGCTAGACAACTCAATGAGGTGTGTTCTAGGGCAGCATGACGAGTCTGGTCGAAAAGAGCATGCAATATACTAAGCAAAAAATTTACCGACTATGATACAAGATACTCATTGCTCGAGAAAACTTGCTACGCTTTGGCATGGACTACTCGCTGACTGAGACAGTATATGTTGACCCACACTACTTTGTTGATATCTAAGATGAATCCAATCAAATACATCTTCGAGAAGCCCGCACTTTCTGGAAGAATAGCGAGATGGCAGATGATCTTAACTGAATACGATATATAATATACAACCCAGAAAGAAATTAAGGGGAGTGTATTGGCTGATCATTTGGCTCATCAGGCCGTGGATGACTACCAGTCTATGAATTTTGAGTTCCCGGACGAGAATATCATGCTAGTGACTGACTACGAAGAACATGGACCGGATAAAGGACCTAAGGAAGGATCCTGATGGACTATGGTTTTTGACTGGGCTTTGAACACACTCGGTAATGGCATTGGCACCGTAATCATATCTCCTGAGGGCTGTCATACTCCTTTCACTTCCCGATTATGTTTCAACTGCACTAACAACATGGCGGAGTATGAATCTTGCATCATGGGTCTCAAAGCCGCTATTAACCTCAGGATCAAGTTCTTAAATGTATTTGGGGATTCATTCTTGGTGATAAGTCAGATCAAAGGAGAATGGGATACAAAGCATCTGAATCTCATCCCATACAAAGAGAACGTACTGACATTGCTCCCACACTTTGAGGAGGTAACCTTTAAACATTTCCCACGAGAGGAGATGCAGTTAGAGAACGCGCTAGCTACCATGCCTTCTATGTTTAAAGTCAGGTGGGACAATGAAGCTCCCCGAATCACCATTGAAAGGTTAGATGAACCAGCACACTACTGTGAGATTGATACAGAAGAGGTAGCAGACAAACCCTGGTTTCATGAAGTTAAGAAGTACCTTGAGACGCAAGAGTATCCCGAAGTGGCATCTGTCAACGATAAGAGATTTATGAGAAGGTTGGTCGCGAAATTCTTCCTCAGTAATGGAACCTCTACAAGCACAATCATGACTCTACCTTACTGCGGTGTGTAGACAAGAGCGAAGCAGAGAGGATTATGACAGATCTACATGAAGGTACCTTCGGAAACCATTCAAGTGGATATACCATGGCTAAGAAGATCCTATGGGCAGGATACTTTTGGTCCACTATGGAAGCAGATTGTTATCAGCACTCCCGAACTTATCATAAGTTCCAAATTTATGCTGATAAGGTGCATGTGCCTCCGGTTCCTTTGAATATCTTGATAGCTCCTTGGCTCTTTGCAATGTGGGGCATTGACATGATCATAGAAATCAGGCCCACCACTTCCAATGGGCATCACTTCATCCTAGTGGCCATCGATTACTTCACGAAATGGGTTGAGGCGACCTCCTTTGCTACTGTTACCAAGAATGTTGTGGCGCGGTTTATCAAGCATAACCTGATCTGTCGGTATGGTGTGCCCGAGAGAATTATCACGGATAATGGTACAATTCTCAATAACACGATGATCACCGAGCTCTGTAAGCAATTCAAGATACATCATCATAACTCTTCTCCCTATCGGCCGAAGATGAATGGCGCTATCGAAGCGGCTAACAAGAACATCAAAAAGATCATACAGAAGATGACAGTGACATACAAAGACTGGCATGAGATGTTACCATTCGCTCTTCATGGGTACCGCACCTTAGCACGTACGTCGACATGGGCAACACCCTACTCTCTGGTATATGGCATGGAGGAAGTCCTACCCATTGAGGTACAGATTGCTTCTCTAAGGATTATGAAGGACGTGGGTTTGAACGAAGATGACTGGATCCAGACTTAACTTGATCAACTAAATCTGATCGATGAGAAGAGACTTACTGCTGTCTGTAATGGTCAAATGTATCAAAAACGGATGATTAGGGCTTTCAACAAAAAAGTCAGACGTCAAGAATATCAAGTTGGGGATCTAGTGATCAAACGCATCATACTGCCGCAAGGTGATCCCAGGGGCAAGTGGACTCCTACCTATGAAGGGCCATTTGTGATTAAAAACATTTTCTCGGGTGGAGCCATGATTCTAACCACCGTGGATGGTGATGACATTCCTCACCCTGTCAATACAGACATAGTGAAAAGATACTACGCATGATAAAAGACCCACTAGGTTGACTGGACTAGGCAAAAATAAGGGCTTCCCGGTGAACCAAAAGGGTTCGGGTAAAAATAAGGGATGAAAATGAAAAAAATTGTACACCCGGCAAGCTGAAAACCTGAAAAGGCGGCTTGGGCAAAAAAGGGTATCCTGGTGGACTGAAAACTCGAAAGGGCGGTCCAATAAAAAGTTAGGGATGTAAAGCGTATCACTATGTCCCATTGGATAACCTTGCGATCAGACCTCAGTATCAACGGTCAAGCTCGAACGACACTAATCAATCTAGTCAGCTTCGGACAAGCAGCAAAGTGATGAAACGCTCGAAGACATAGCGGCAATAGCAGAATTGGAACCCAATGGGATTGTTGTACATAGATGTTTTCTTTTTACACAATATTGTATAACTTATATTCTTACGGCGGTGTTCTCTTACTAGAGCGTCAGCCTCCTTGTACAAAAACACCTATTATAGGCCAACTTCAAAAATCAATACAAATCATTTTTACAAAAAAAATATATGAGTTTTTGTCCTTTTCAGTTTTGTTTTGCAAAAACGTCCAATGATTTATTCTTGACATATGCATTGAATATGGTTACTGCTCATAAATATTTACATAAGAAACGGAAAGACAATTGCTCGTAACTTAAGAAACAGGGGCAAAAACCAGAAAAGTCAAAACCCAACAGTTACTCTGTCCAGCAGGTACCAAGGTGTAGACAACTTTGAAACATAATCATTAGCGCATACGACCTCGTAGCATCTGTATTCCCCAAAGAGTAAAGGTAATCAAAGCATTGATATCATTTCTCTCAAAACGGGAAGTAATCTCCCTAGCCAGGGTCGTCCAGAAACCTGACATCTATATACCCCAGTTGAATCTCATAATCGCGAGCGTATCATCCTAAATTTTTATCTCCCCAAGCAGAGTTTTATTTCTCTGGATACAGAAGCTCAATCCCCAACAAAGCTTAACACAGTAATTACCCTACAGAGCTATTCTCGTACAGAGTGTCTCCCTGGCAGAATATTCAAAAACAACAAAGAGCAAATCTTTGGCACTGTCATTTCTGTTCACCATCCCCAACGGAAGTAGAAGAATCACAATTCTCTACAACAAACAGGAATGATGTACTCTCCAGCAGCAGTCAGGAATTTATTTTACTAGACTCGGACATGTCATAATAGCATTTCATGTGCATACATCGTGACATGCGCATACATATTGCATACAACATAATCTCATTTATTTTGATAACATCATCACACAATGCATTTCATGCATCGCATATAATTAATCATGTACCTTTTCAGGAAAGATGGTTATCATAAACAATTCCAACAACTCAAGATTAAACCCATGAAGCTACACATGTCGTAAGCCCTACTATCCAGGCTTTCATTTCGAAGTAACCCTACAACCTAGGTTCCTTCTCATATCCCTACTCAGGCTTTCATTTCGAAGTTACCCTACGAACCAGGTTCCTTCTCATAGCCCTACTATCCAGGCTTTCATTTCGAAGTAACCTTATGACCCAGGTTCCTTCTCATAGCCCTACTATCTAGGCTTTCATTTCGATGTAACCCTACGACTCAGGTTCCTTCCCATAAGCCCAACTATCCAGGCTTTCATTTCGAAGTAAATCTACGACCCAGGTTCCTTCCCATAAGCCCTATTATCCAGGCTTTCATTTCGAAGTAACCCTACGACCCAGGTTCCTTCTCATAGCCCTACTATCCAGGCTTTCATTTCGAAGTAACCCTACTACCTAGGTTCCTTCTCATAGCCCTACTATCCAGGCTTTCATCTCAAAGTAACCCTACTATCCGGGTTCCTTCCCATAAGCCCTACTATCCAGGCTTTCATCTCAAAGTAACCCTACTATCCAGGTTCCTTCTCCCTCATCTCCAGACAACAGTTTACAACACTGTAAGGCCTGGACCCGACCAGATACGGTCAATTTCACATTTCCTCAGTAATCCGCTGTACAGCCTGGACCCTAACCTGATATGCATTCTACTTTCCCCTCCTCAATCAAGAGTTAATTCCCCAGTAGAGTAATGGACAACTGAAGCTCCTAGACTCTACTTCCCAGAACATAAATCAAAATTCCTCGGCGAAGTCCTCCTCAACCGCAGGTACAGGAATTCTCGCCAAGGAATCTCTTATGCAACCGATATTTTCTAGATGGCATCTGCAAGCCCATTCTCGATATCACCAATCAGTATTACTTCATGCGAGTGAGAATTTTTGGGCACTCTAGTGTTCAATCATCTTCCACTTTCAGATCACGAAAGGCAGACCATCCAATCTACATCCTCAGGCTTAAGAAGATTGAACAGGGGCAACTGTTGTATCCAAAAATTTTCCCTCTCATTTCTCAAAGGATCATCCTACACTCTCAGGTTTGCTTGTATCAAGTTTCAAGTCTTGAATTATAACTTTTCAAGAAAATCATACACAAGGGCAAAATGGCCAAAAGCATACTGAAAAGTCAAACTTCGACTTTTAGATCAAAAAATCAAGTTTCAACAATTATATTTCATCAAGACATGAAATTGGTTTATAAAAAAAATCAAAAGTCAGAAATTACTTTGAAAAAATCAAATTCCTAAACATTTAGAAAATTTTCTAAGTGTTAAGAGAATATGATACTTCAAAACTTCTGAGCCAGCCTCCATGCAAGTGCAGTCAGAAGCTGCAAACATGGTTTAGAATATAGTTCTTCAATCAGAACATGACTCTTTAGCATATGCTTCGATCAGAGCATCATCCTTCGGGTTCCATTCTAGTCTTCTTCGATCAAAACATCACAAACCCCCAAAACCTTGTTTGAGCAGCCTGCTGCACTACTATAGCACAGTCCTGCAACCAGCTGCCACAACACTCTAAATTATTGTTGATCTAGTCCACGCCTGCATTTTTCTCAAACCCTATATTTGCACCAAATTAGCATACAAAAAATGTGATTAAAAAGCAATGGAACAGTATACCAAAAAGGTTTAAATCCCATTTGTTTCCCCCCCCCCCCCCCCCAAAAAAAAACCACAGCAAACCCATCGATAAATAATTGGCTCCATCACACGTTCAAGGGGTTGGCTTTTGGAGAGAGAGAATCGTCAAAGGAGAGAAAAGAAAATTGTGAAACCTTCATCAAAAATCCAGAATTCCCAAATAGAAAACCAAACCTTTATTCTTCCCTTTGAATCAAAGAAGTTTGTATTTTCTCTTCTGTTGCTCTTGCTGATTCCAGAACATCTGAAGGAAGCAGTTCAAGTTCCAAACACACGCTTCAGATTCAAGGTAAGTCTTTCTAACTTTGCATCTTTTCATTCAGAACATCATTAATATGTAAATATCACAATATTATTGTTGTCCACATCATTGCATGAGTAGAAAAACTGTGGATCAGAACTTCTTGATTAGGTCTAGGCTCAGATTTAGGATTAGAACTTCTATAAAATGTTGTGCTTTCATCCTTCTGATTTGCTGTTTGTTAAGAACTGAATAAATTTCTAATGTGCTGATTAATATTAGGAAAGAGTTGAAATGTGACATAGAACTTCTGAGTTCTTCTCACTGTTTTAGCACATTACAGAACTTCTGCGTTTTCCTTATTGTTAAACATGTTGAACTTTTGATGTTTCCATTCACTGTTTTAACGCTTAGAACTTCTGATTTTCACATGTTGATAACACATTGAACTTATGATGTTCACTCACTGTCTTAGTATAATACAGAACTTCTGAGTTCTTCTCACTGTTTTAACACGTACAGAGCTTCTAAGATTTTCTCACTGCTCTCACATTCAAAACTTCAGCACGTAGCAACCCAGAACTTCTGTGTTTTCCCTCTAACGTGTCTTACAGGACCTCATAGTGTATTAATCCAAAACTTCTGACGCTTCCTTCTGAACCATATCGCGCCCGGCATCAGAACTTCTGATCCCTTTTGTGTTCCTTTCAGCAGGATGTTAATTCTATCTCTCATTATTTCCATTTTTATCATTCTCAATATTAATCTCCTTTTTATTAATATAAAAAAAATACATAAAAAATATTTTCTCTTTTTAGTTAATTTATTTCTTTTTCATTTATTTATTTATCATTAAGACAAAAAACCATTTTCAAAACAAATTCTTTTTCTTTCTTGCATGATACATTTCAATATGGTTATAATAGTTAAATAGGATTTAAGTTCTTATAACCCCCCATTTGTAAATTTGTATCCCCATCCCTAAATATTGTAATAGCGTAGGACTTTATATTTATGCAATTTAACTCTTTTCAAATATAATGCTAGTAATTAGGGTGTGTATGGCTAGACATGAAATCAACAAATAGATCGCCCTAATCAAGACTAAATGCATGCAATCAAACACACTTTGCACACACGCACCCTTAGGGTAATCTCACTTTTTGCCTATCGGAAATTAGTCATGTCCCTCGAACATGGGAGTTTTAGGAAAAGACCCTCGCTAAAAGATCGTAGTCCCTCGATGACCCTCGATTTTGCCTTCGATAAACAATCTAGTCCCTAAAACGACATTGATAAAACGTTGCATGGATTGCCTTCTATGACTATATAAACATCCCGCACCAATCCCTTCACATCCAACGATGGGGCTTCTTACCAAAATCAATGGTAAGATAGCAATATCTAAAGGAGGAGGAAAAGAACACTTAAGACCTTTTTGAGTAGGTAGATTCGCTCCTAGTTGCTCGCTTGCTCACAACTAAACATTTTACACCAACACTTTCACATTAAAACCTTTTTTTCAAAAAAAGACAAAAGCTTTTTGTATACGTTCTTATAGAGACGAGAACTATTACAAAAACATCTTTTCAAGAACACTTTCGAAAAAAAACATTCCACAAACACTTCTTTGAACTATTTTCAAAATAACACTTTGTACGCGTTCTTATAGAAACGAGAACCATTATAAAGACATTTTCAAAATACTTTCAAACCCACAACACGAAGCATATTTTCAAACAAAGCAAGTGATCTAGCAAGTGACTAAAAGCCCATGGAAAACCATGGATGAAAAGGGTGCTAATACCTTCCTTTTTCATAATCTACCCCCCGAACTCAAGAAAACATCTCTAAAGGTCTTTCCTGTTCTTTTCAGCCTTTCCTTATTGGATGAAAGAAAAGTCAGTGGTGACTCTTACTAAACCGCAACAATTGCAATCAAACGCAAAATAACCAAGTCAGTTCTCCCACCGTATCACGCATACACATTCATACATTCATAAAACATTTGCATCTCATAAATTCATGACACAAAAACTCATTTTTCAAAATCTTCTCCAGTTGAACCATTGGTAGAAGAAAACCACCACCTCTCCGACCACCATATCAGACAAGAGCCCATCAACAAAAAGTGATGGAACAAATTGAAGAGAATCAAGCATCATTCAAAGAGGATTTAGAACAAGTCAAAAGCAACATCGATTAAATTAGAGGAGATATGAGTCAAGTTCTTCTAGCCTTGAAGAACATCATTGACATACAAGAGAAAATTCCTAGGGTAGACTTTGAGGAAATAGTCCAGACTATTGGTGCATCAAGTGGTCACCAACCAAGGAGAGAACCAGAGGCAGGACCTCAAAATTCCGCCATAGCTCAACAAGAGACAAGACAAGCTGACACTGAAGGGTTTGTTCCACCGCCACCAAAGGTAGGGGCTTCTCATACCCTACAAATTTCGATCAATAACACAGACAACTACTTGGACTTGCAGTATGGAGACCACGACTTAGAGGATGTTAATCAAGCACCTCAGAGAACAACCCATACTCATGCTACTAAGAAACCCTTGGTGCTCAGCCAGTACAAAGCTTTGGAGGAAAGGTTAAAAGTGGTGGAGGGTTATGATGCTTTCAACGTAGACGCTCTTGAAATGGGTCTAGTCCTTGATGTGGTGATCCCACCAAAATTCAAAGTACCTGACTTTGGGAAATACAAGGGACTCACCTGCCCAAGGAACCATATGCGCATGTATTACAGGAAGATGCATGCCTATGTTCATGACCAGTAGTTGATGATTCATTATTTTCAAGACAGTTTGAGTGGGGCATCCTTAGATTGGTATATACAGTTAGAGCGGGTCCATATCCAGACATGGGCAGATCTTGCTAACGCTTTCCTAATACAATACAAGTACAACTTGGACATGGCGCCTACCCGCATGCAACTCTAGAACTTGTCTCAGAAAAAGGAAGAATATTTCAAGAAGTATGCGTAAAGGTGGAGAGAAATGGCATCCCGTGTACATCCACCACTTCTAGAAAAGGAGATAGTTTATATGTTCATGGGAACTTTGCAAGGAATATACTATGAAAAGATGGTAGGAAGTGTCTCGTCCGGTTTTTCTGATCTAGTAACCATTGGTGAAAGGATTGAAGCATGTGTAAAAAGTGGAAAGATACAAGGGGCATCACCTAGTATCCCTTATAATTCAAAAAGACATATTTCTAACTTCTCGAAAAAGAAGGAAGAAGTCAATGCAGTAGCATCATATCCAAGGGCACAGCAGCCATTGTTGATTCCACGAGAACAATAATAAAATAGGTTTGAGAGGCCTCCAAGAAAATTTGATCCTCTCCTCATGCCGCACAATCAATTATTACAACACTTAGTCAAGACATCTTTGGTAGAGATAAAACCTATATCTCCTCCAGTTGGGGGCACTCCCACCATGGTACAATTCCAGTGCCAAGTGCGAATATCATGCAAATTCTCCAAGGCATACCATAGAGAAATGTTGGGCTTTCAAACATAAGGTTCAAGATTTGCTGGATGCCCAAGATATCACCTTTGATAAGCTGAATATCAAGTCAAACCCCATGCCTCTGCATGGTAGACCAGCAATAAATACAATTGAAGTAGTCACTGACTTTGGGGCAGGCATACTAGTAAAGGCCCCAATAAATTTGTTGAAAGAATATTTGTTGGAGTGTGGGTTCCTTTTGGAACCTAATGAAGCTTTTGATAGGACATTACAAAAATTGGTAGGCCAGGGGATAGTTCAATTTGGATCATATCCTAAAGGTGAATATGTAATAGTAATTGAAGGAAGCACAAAGAAGCCATTGGTAATTCCTTGCCAAGAGTCAAACCATAATAAGAAGACTCTTGTGATTCCATGGGGAGAGTCAACAGAGACATCAATAATGAAACCAATACAAACTCTGAAGATACCAATAGTTCCAAAGTCTACAATGATGATTAGGGGGCCATCTCCTACCCCTTACGAAAGTGAAAAAGTAGTACCATGGAGTTATGATTTTACCGCATACGCCAATGGCTTAAAACAAGAATTCAAGCCATCATCAAGTCAAGGACCTGCAATCTCAAATATAGCAGGGACAGAGGGCATGACCCACAACGGTCGAGTCTTTGGATCTAACCCACCAAAGAAGAAGAATAATGTGGTGAAAATCGTCAAAGAAAGGTTGATCAAGTTGTTACATGAGTATATGGATATATTTTCCTGGTCTTACAGAGATATGCTAGGATTGGATACAGACATTGTGGTGCACAGGCTACCTCTCAAGGAAGGTTGCTCTCCGGTTAGGCAGAAGCTCAGGAGAATTCGTCCAGACGTGTCCAACAAGATTCGAGAAGGGGTCCTTAAACAATTTGATGTCGGGTTCCTAGTGGTGGTAAATTATCCACCTTGGATAGATAACATTGTGAAAGTACACAAGAAGGATGGTAAAGTGCACATGTGTGTGAATTATCGGGATTTGAACAAAGCAAGTCCCAAAGATGATTTCCCGTTACCTTACATAGAGGTTTTGGTAGACAATATAGCTCAAGCTTTGGTATTCTCATTCATGGACGGCTTCTCAGGATACAATCAAATCAAAATGGCACCCGGAGATATGGAAAAGACTACATTCATGACACCTTGGGGCACTTTTTGTTACAAAGTAATACCATTCGGTTTGAAGAACGCGGGGGCAACCTATCAACAACCTATGGTCACACTATTCCATGATATGATTCACAAGGAGGTTGAGGTGTACATAGATGATATGATTGCCAAATCCCATATGGAGGAGGATCACATCATACATTTACAAAAGTTATTTGATCATCTACAAAGGTTCAAACTAAGGTTGAATCCAAATAAGTGTGCATTTGGTGTCTGATCAGGCAAATTACTGGGTTTCATTGTAAGTCAGCCTGGTATTTAATTGGACCCTTACAAGGTAAAACCCATACATGAAATGCTAGCTCCGAGGACAGAGAAAGAGGTATGTGGTTTCTTAGGACGATTGAACTATATTTCAAGGTTCATATCGCACCTAACTGCTACATGTGAGCCTATATTCAAATTATTGCGAAAATATCAGACAGTGGTATGGAATGATGATTGTCAAACAACCTTCGAGACAATAAAGCAATATTTACAATAATCGTCGATCTTAATGCCACCAGTCCTCGAAAGACCACTCATCATTAATATCGGTGGCTCTTGTAAATATTTCTTTATTGTCATACCCCAAATTTGACCAATCAAATAATCACATTATATTACTTTTCTTTTGATCAAAATTATTCATATAGTTATGGGGGTTTAAAGTTTATAAAGAGGGGTTTATCTTATTAAGAAATTAATGGGTCTTTCTAAAGCAGAAAAGCCCATGTAAGTTTTTAGAGCCAATTGCATTTTTGGGTAAGACCTAGTTCTAGTTTCAGCCTATTTTTGAATGTTGAAAGGAGTTATACTATTTTTTGAAAAAATCTTGGGCCTTTCTAAATCAGAAAGGGCCCATGTAGAATTTTTAGTCCATTTTAAATACTGAAGGGAGGGGTGCATGCTATTGAAGAGATCTTGGGTCATTTCTAAATCAGAATGGTCCATCTAGGTGGAATGGTGTATAAAACAATTCATTTTGTTTGAAGCCCGATATAATTAAACCTGAAGACCTATTTACGCATAGAAAGGAATAGGGGTACTATTTTTGAGGTGAATGGACCAATATTTAAACTTCTAGCTCATTTCAAATTTTTGTTTTACTAACTGGTTATCATTATAACATTATTATCATTATTATTAATATTACTATTATTTTATTATCATTACTATTATTAAGTATACTAATATTTATTATAACTAAACATTATATATTAACCTTAACTTAATTTTTTGGTTTTATTAATTTAATGAAAAGTTGACGAAAAAGACTTTTTTTTTGCACAGTCCAAACCTGTTACAGGACCAAGTCCATATCAGGAAAAATGTTTGGTTGCAACAATCAGAAAGAACACCTACTGTACAGATCATGAAAAAGTAACGCTCATTAAAACAGGAAACAATCATTGTTTAGATCAAACAAATCAAATCTTGATTTTTTATTACAAATCAAATCTTTACATTCAATTTTCCATAATAGAGCAGATCAAATACAGAAACAAATCTTTATCTTCAGACAGTATAATAAATCTGAATCAAATCTTTACAGTATAAAAATCATGAACAAATCTTCAAATCCCTAATTTCCTAAATCAACCTAAAGGAGTAACGACAAATATATAAAATTTCCTAAAATAATCTAACCCTAAAAACTATATAAACCCCTAAAAATTTCTAAGAGGGGAAGAAAAAAATTAGGGAAGAATTTAGAGTAGAAAAGAAAAAAATTCTTGCTGGAGAAGGTGTAGAAGAGGAAGAGAACCGCCGTCGAGCCGCTTGCCTAGATCTAGGGTTTTAACATCTGAAACCCTGGACTTCTTTGACTGTCGTTGCCGCTCCAAATCCTTATCTGTTGTACCTGTCAAAAAACAAAAGAAGAGAGATCAGAAAAAGCTCAAATTGGAAGCAGACGTAAAGCTCGAAGAACAGTCACGACACAGATGGTAAAACACTCAGCTTAAGCTTTTCTTTCATTTTAATCATTGTACTGGTTGTTGTGGTTATACAATTTGGTTAAGGTTTAGAGTATTATGGTATCAGAGAGAGAGAGAGAGAGAGAGAGAGAGAGAGAGAGAGAGAGAGAGAGAGAGAGAGAGAGACGTTTGAGCGCCACTGATTAGCAAACTAAGGTTTATGCATTGTTGTGAGGAGAAACAAGAGAGAACGAGTAAGGAATCTGGGAAGAGATAAATGAAATGAAATGTTAAACAAAAAACAAAATATATTGTGTCAATGCGTGCTATCCCAGGTCATTACCATACACCCTCAATATCAATCACGCAATCCCCATTAAAAGCTCATAAAGGCGCGCGCCCATGATAATACAGTATACCCACCCGCATAGAGTCCAAGCAGACTCCCTAAATCATTTTGGGCCTGGCCCATTGCACAAAAAAAAAACCTTGTTTTTTGTTTTTGCTAACCAATGCTCAAAATGTACCCCTTGGCTTATTAGGCCCATTCCAAAATCTAGACTTGGGCCCTGACTCCCTACACACCCCCAGTTTACTGCGTAGTTCAAAAATGCACCCTCCCTGTCTTTTGGGCCTGAATTCAATATCTGAATTCAGGGCCTTAATACATGCACCCCACATTTTTACTATCTTAACTTCATTCACACCTCCCCCTTGCGTTTTAATTTATTTCTTTTATTTTTTATTTTTTTATTTTTTATTTTAATATATTTATAATTATATTTTATAATTATTTGTTATATTATTATTATTATTATTAAATCAAATATTATTTTCTAAATTCATCCAAAATATTATTTATTTTATTGCATTAAATTATTTTTAATCATGCATTTAATAAGATTTTTTTTAAAATTAATACTCAAAAAAATATTTAACCAACAACAAACTTTTTTTAAAATCAAAATAAATTCGACGACTAAATTTTTGAAAAGGATTACGAAATATACTTTAATTAACTGCGCGCTTCATCCAAAATCTCCACTATTCACACACTCGGGCTAAGTACAAGGAGAATTAAAATATCTTCGTAATCCATAAAAAACACAAACTCATGCGAACTACGAATTGGGACTCTGATTCCTCATAAGAGGATACGTAGGCATGCGACTAAAATCGTGGCGAGTTCCCCTAATAAAAATTTAAAACCCCTTTCCCTAAACACTAGTATCCTTGTGAATAAAGTAGATGAGGGGTGCTTAAAACTTTCCCTTCGTCTAAACAAAGTCAGAACCTAGAATCTTTGTATACAAAATAAGGGTTTCCTATTAGATTCCCTTCCTTAGGATAAAAACTAGTAGTGGAAACTCAACTTAAAATCCAGTTACAACAGTGTGTTCATGAATTTTGTAGAGTGGGGGTGCATTTATGGTTTGGGATGGCCCAATAAGTAAAAAAGTTAGCCCATTGCAGATTTTTGTCACTAGAGTTCATTTGCGTTTTTTCTTTTTCTTACTTCAATTACTATTATTATTTTTTTAAACATTATTATTTATTATTTATATTATTATTATTCTATTTTTAAGAAAAATATGAAGAAAAAAACAACAACAAGTTTTTGGACACGTTTGACTAAGTCAACCAAGGGTTTTGAAACCCTAAATTCCCTAACACGCGGCGCCTTGTTCTCATTATCAAGCAATCACTGTAGAGATTCATTTCGTTAATACAAACAGATACTGTGCGAATCAAAGGCGAATTAAATCTTTTAAATTTGTTCAAAGTTCTTACAGAATCAAAAATATTACAAAATAAAATCCCTAATATCAAATCTGAATCAATTACAATCTAAGTCTTCCTAATTTCTGATTCAATCAACATTTCATAACTGCAAATCAATATAACTTCCTAATTCATCTAAAATCTAACCTATAAAAAAAATCTAAAACTAATTGAAAAAGTAGGAAGAAATTATAACAGAGAAGATGAGAAGAAGCAGAACCCAGAGTCAACCATCTTACTTGAGATATGGGTTTCAATTTCTGAAACCCTAGAACTGTGTTGCATCATCATCGCCTTCAAATTTTCATCGCGCCATCATCGCACACACCTACAATCAGAGAAGAAGAAAAGGATTAGACAGGGGGAGAAAGACCAGAAGGAAATTTACAGAAAGATTCACTGCAACGGACGCTAACCCTTATAACTTAGCTTAGGGTTATTTTTGTTGAATTGATTGAATGATTGGTGTTTCGTTTGTGTTTAATTGTATGATTCTATTTGGAATTTGGGCTTTTTAGGTTTGATTTGAGGTCTAGGGTTAGGTTTAGGGTTCATACGCGTCGAAGGTTTCTGGCCTTAGGATAGGTTAGGGTTCTTCATAAACCCTTAGGGTTCTTGGGGTTGGATGAAGATTGCTTAGGGTTCTTAGGGTTCATATGAACCCAGACGCTCATTCGATTTGAAGGTGGTAGTTCCTTGGAGCAGCCGCCGACGGAAGCGATTTCTGGCCGGTGGCACCCAAGGCGAAGGCATTTCCGATGACGGAAATCTAGAGAGTGACTGGAGCTTCTATCTCTAACCTTCAACGAACATTTGTTTGTCTTTGTGAGAAGAGAGAGAACGAGAGTGAAAAATGAGCCCTGGGCTCAAGAATCCGTTTTTATAAACACCCTTTGTTCCAGTGTAACACTCTTAGCATGTGCCCTCGCTCCCTATCCCATGGATCTTGATCACGCATTCCTAAAACGTGCATCCACCATAAATCTCAACACTCACCCACACGTTGGCTAACAGGCTCAAACAGTTATCTAGGCCTAGACCCACGCTATCTACACCCTACAACTTTACTACCTTGTTCAAAACGACACCCCAATGCACTATTGGGTCAAGTCAAACATTTGGACTTGAGCCCTTATTTCTTGCGGCCCCTCATATTTGCTATTACGTTCAAGCTTGCACCCTCCACGCAACTGGGCCTAAATCCAATATCTGGATTTAAGGCCCTGTTATTTACACCCACAACTTTTTTACTAATGAACTAATTTTGCACCCCTCTGTGTTTTTAATTAAAATTATTTAATTTATTTAATTTATTTATTTATCTATTTATTTTCTATTATTTTTCATAATTGATATATTTAAATATTCAATATATTTATAATAAATTATTTAAAAAAAATTATTAATTCAATTTTTTTAAATACTAATTCATTCAAATATTTTAAATGCATTAAAATTATTTTTCTCATGCATAAATATATTTTATCATATTACATATTATATTTGAAAATATATAACCAAACAAATTACTAATAGTTTTCTACTAATTTAATTCAAACTTATATACATTTTCAAAAAGGATTATGGACATATTTCTCATTAACTACAAACTTCGTCTAACAACTCCGAAATTTACAAACCCATACTTGGTTCAAGGATAATTTGAGATATTTAAATAATCCATAAAAAACACTAACAAACAACTGCGAACTACGAATTGGGACTTTGATTCCTCATAAGAGGATACGTAGGCATACGACTAAAATCGTGGCGAGTTCCCCTAATAAAAATTAAAACCCTATTTCTTAAATTGTTGATCTAAACCCTCGTATCCTTGTGAACAAGGTAGATGAGGGGTGCCTAACACCTTCCCTTCGTCTAAAACGAGTCAGCAACTTAGAATCTCTGACCAAATTAAGGTTATATGTTATATTCCCTTCCCTAGGATAAAAATTAATGGTGGAGACTCTCATTTTTAAACCCGTTATAACACATGGTTTCTGGCTACCTATTGATAAATTGAGGAACTGGTCACCCTTAATCTCTTGTTGGTAGTAGATAGGATCGTGTTGGATAGGATAGACTTATTTTGCCAGCTTAATAGTGTGTAAAGTGAATTGAAGTTCTACCAAGAGGATAGTCGTTCATCATTTTGTGTGAACCTAATACAAAAGTGGCTATGAAAGGGTTGATACTTATTGAACAGTTTGGAGACTTGAGTTGTATGCGAGCTAACGCTGCTGAGGGGGAGGTTGAGGATATCGAAGGTGAACAATGATTTTCGGATGGGTATTAAAAAGAGTCAGAGGTTAGATGTGAAAATTGTTGATGTGATAGTTGATTGAAATTAGAATGAGGGTAATTACTTTAAGGTAGATGATCAATGTGGCGCAGCTAAAGCGTAACATGGTGTAGTTCATTATGCGTGTGTGATTGTTAGAAGTCAAGGGTTAAACATCAGAAGCCTGCGGTAATAATGCAAACCTTTGGGAATTCTAGAATGGATGTAATGTGCAAAAGGTGTATATATTATTCATGTTACTGCCATGTCAAGAGATGTATTGATCTACATGTTCGATTGGTGAATCATAGCATTTGTGTACTAATGTTGTGTGTCAATTTTATCGGTATTATGGATGTGTTTATGTTCTTATGATGATGTTGTTGTGTGATGAAATGATAGAGACAATGTTCATGTCATGGAAATCTATGTTTTAAAACTATGTTGTTCCCTTGTTGCCTATGGCAAGGGTTCGAGTGCGAGTAGCTCGTCCCTATGAAGGGAAATTAGAGAAGTGATACATAAGGTGATGGGACAAGGAGTGAACTCAACTCGTGCGTTCGTAACTCGGTAGCGTTGCATCTTGTCGGATTAATGTGGGTAGCAATGTGGAATATCGATTAGTGGTGTTCAAAATGTTGCAAAACATGAAGTCAGAGTTAGGGTATAGGATGCGAGAAATCGTACCTAGAGTTGTTTTCTCCGATAATTTTCAAGGACGGGAATACTTTAAGTGGGGGAGAGTTGTAACGCCCCAAAAATCTTGATTAATTATTTAATTAATTACTTAATTTATTTAGTATGAATATATGAGTCATTGTAATTATTTGTGATTTATTGGTGATTACGTGATGTATTGTTGAATATGATGTATTTAGATGATGTGTTGCAGGGTAGAGCGAATTAAGATGATTATGAGGTTTATTTAAATAATATTTGGATAATTAGAATAATTAGTTCAAATTATTTTAATTAGTAAAATAGAGTAATATTGGTGTTAGAGACTATAAGGGAAAAGTATATAGTTGTAAGAGGTTAAGTGAGGGAAAAGGTGGAAAGACCTATTAGGGGTCCAAGGAGTAAGTTTGATAAAAAGAAAAGTCGAGGTTGAGGGATTCATTATGTACAATCATAGAAATTGGAAGAAGAGAGAAGAGGCTAGGGTATAGAGAAAGAAGAAGAGAAACCAATAGAACGCGAGGAAGAAGAATCAATTGCTGGAAATCTAAGGTAAGGGGGTGACCCATATTATTATATTTGATATGGGGTTGAGATATATGTAGGATTGCTTCGTGTTTTATGATGAAATATGATGAGAAACCATGATTTGATCCCTTAATATATGTGAAGATGTATTGTTGTTGTTGTATAATGATTTGTGGTGAGAATGATGATTTGTGACGTGTTTATTTCCCTTGATTCAAGTACCATATGATATGATATGTTTTGGGATTGTTCAAGGTCAAAACTTGGGGTTTCAGCATTACGAGTCTTAATGTCCATTACGGATGCCTGTAACGGCTCCCTGGTTTTTGTAATATGAAATCGTTTTGGTCATAACTTTTGAATCGTAAGTCTGAATCAAGTCTCGTTCGAAGCATTAGAAAGATAATGTGATGAGTTATACTTTTATAAAAAAAATGAATCATATGATGTATTTTTACAGTAATGGTGTTTTGATGAATTGATACGATTATGCTTTGATGTAATATGATGTATGCTTTCTTTGATGAACTGATATGATTATGCCTTGATGTAATATGATGTATGCTTTCTATGAGAATTGATTTTGTTATGATGATGATGCATTTATTATGAAGTGTTTGATGATGATTATATGATGATGATTATATGATGATGATTACATGATGACAATTATATAATGATGATTATGTGATGGTGAATATGTGATGTGTTAAATGAAGTTGATGTTAAACATATTTTGATGTGCATACATACTCTTTGAAAGGTGATATTATGGTGAATTACATGAATGATGATGCGATTTGACTAGCCGTGGTCGTTTGATATTTTGTTGTTGCGCATCATGCATTCATGGCATAGTTTGGATAGCTTGGGTCCACCCATGTTGATTTAGGATGAAAGTCCAGTGTTGTTTAGGACAGAAGTCCAGTGTTATTGGGGACGTTAGGTCCAGTGTTCACCTTAATCCCATTGTGTGGATTGAGTGCGTTATTATGTTGTGCTTTGGTTCTAAGAGGGAATCGATCTTATGGAGGTGATCTTTGGAGGGTGACGGCCCAGTGCCCATCAAAATAATTGGTACCACATGCATGAGTTTATTTTGTTGCATTTTATTTTAATTTTACATTTCACGAATGACATGTTGATTATTGGTGTTGTATGTGTTGTTTCATTGTTAATGAAGGTTGATGGTTGATTGATGATTGAATGATGTATGAGATTTTATGAAGAAGTTATATCTATGTTGTGATAACCTGAAGGTGTGAGTGTGATATGTGATGCATGATGATGGTATATAAACTACTATATTCATTCCTTATTTCTTTTATAATGATTTGTGATTGTTCACCATTTCTGCTTGGAAATGTTACCTCTATATGTGGATAACTTATAGGTAATCAAGAATAGCTCGTAGAAGTTTGAAGATAGCTTCGGAGTGTGTCGTTTATTTTTGTTGATTTTAGAAGGCCTCTCTCTGGTATGTAATATCAAGGTTGGAAATGTTTTGATTGAGTTTTATATTCCTTTTTGTTGATTATGAATTATAAATTGTTTCAAGTTATTTAAGTTGTTTTTGAAACCATGACTCATGAATAATTGATAATGAATGGCATATTGTTAGATATTACGAATGTAGTGTGATGATACTCTGAATTCTGATGTGTAGTATTTGATTTATGTTTCTAAATTCCAAAAAGGAAAATGATTATGTAGTATTAGAATGAAAGCCCGTGTTACGGAGAAAAATGTTATTTTATGATGTTTGTTTTATGAAGCATGGGATACCCTTTTTGGTGCATTACTCTTATTTAATTATTGAATGATTCATGAATATTCATAGGGTTTTAGAAGGGTGTTACATTAGTGATATCAGAGCCTGGTCAATCCGTTCGGCCAGGTTGTCTAATTTGGTTTGTGCCTTAGTACACGACATGTGTGTAAAACACTACGGTGCTTGTTTGTTTTTCTAACTGTTTGTCTTCAGAAGTTGGTTTGAAACAAGTGGGGGAGAAGCATTTGCTTCTCTGAGATGTTTATGTTTTAAAATTTTGGTTCAGTGTGCCTCTGATTGCAAGAGTGCAAGTATTGATGGGACGATATTGTATTTTGAACCCGAAGAGAGTACAGATTTGTGATTCTTTTCTGTCGGTCAAGTTGGGATGTCTTTGAGGGAGAACGATCAGGTATTGTTGATATTTTCTTTTAGGAGAATGGAGAGTAATATGATGGCTAGTGATATGCCAGTGATGTGTATTTCCTGATGTTTTTCCTAAGGATATTTGCAACTTGCCTCCAGATTATGGATCTAAGTTTGGTGACACTGGAGGACTGATGTTTTTATCGACTAAGCAAGTAGATGAGTTTGTGAAGGAAGGAGTGATGGTGTTTATGGTGTTGCTTTCTTGGATACTAAGAGTAAAGGAGTAGTTAGTGAGTTTCATGTTGTATGTGAATTTCCAAGATGTATTTCCAGAAGGAATAAGTGATTTTTCTCCAGAACATGAAGTAGAGTTTACTGTAGAATTGATACCAGGTACAAGCCTGGTGTTGATGATTTCCTTACAGGATATCGGTTTCACGGTTGGGTGAACTGAAGAAGCAATTAAAAGGATCGCTTGAGAAGGAGCTTGTTCGACCAAGCGTCTCTCCATAGGGTGCTTCAATATTGTTGATTAATAAGAAAGATGGTAGTATAAGATTGTGTATGGATTACGGAGAAATGAATAAAGTGACAATTAAGAATGAGTATCCACTTTCAAGGATTGATAATTTGATGGACTAGTTAGTTGTTACCAGTGTGTTAGTAAGATTTATTTGAGGTCAGATTATCATTAGATTCATGAATGAATCAAATGATATTTCGTAGACAGCTCTCAGAACAGGGTAAGGTCATTATGAGTGCATTGTAAGGTGGTTGGTGCGTCAAAGGATCCAGTTGTTTTCATGGAGTACATGAACGAAATATTTCATAAATATTCGGATAGGTTTGTGGTGATCTTTACCAATGATATTTTTGAATTATTCTAATCAAAAGAAGAGCATATTGAGCAATTGAGAGTCGTGTTGCACGTGCTGACAGAGAAAAAAGTTGTACACAAAATTGTCAAGGTGCGAGTTCTGGTGGAAGGAGGTGAGTCCCTTGACCATGTAATTTCTGGTGGAGGAATTTTATGGATTATTTGAAAGTAAATGTTATGTTCCAATGGGTAACTCCAAAGTCGATTGCGGAGACTAAGAGCTTTTTGGGCTTAACTGGTTATTATCGCAGTTTGTTTGAGACAAGGTTAAGTATGATATGTTGTTAATTAATGAATTGAGGGGATGTGATGTTTGGTATTAGGAAGGATGTGAAGGTGTTGGAGAAGCGCATGGATATGAATTTTATGCCGATTAAGAATGATTAGAGTGACAATAGCTTTTAAAGAAAAGAGAGGTCTTGGTAAAGCAAAAATAAATTCAAGAGAGATTGGAATCATGTTTGTGATGACATGGTATCTACATGTGTCAAGAGATTTTTGGAGTTTCTATCACCAACCAGATGATGGAATGGTATTATTGAGATTGTGATTGGAATGAGATCCAAATCATTGAGGTTATGAGATTAAAGAAAGATTTAGGATTTGTTGATGTTGTTAAAGTCCTCTACTTGGATAAAGACTTCATTTAGGGAGAAACGATTTGGATTATACTTGGTGTAGTAGCATTTCCTGTATTTGAGGATACTTAACAATTTTGTTGTGCTACGTGCGTGTAGAGACTATGTAATGGATTTTTGGCATTTATAGCTCATTGACGAGATTGAAAAGAATGAAATTGAGAAAACATTTATAAGCCTTAAAGATATTGTTGTACATTATGCTTAGGTAACTTTGAGCACAAGATAAAGGATGTCATTGCAGTTAGATAACAGTGGTTTATGCCACCATCATGGTTGTCGGCTACCTATTGACAAATTGAGGGACTGGTCACCCTTAATCTCTTGTTGATAGTAGGTAGGATCATGTTGGATGGGATAAACTTATTTTACCAGCTTAATAGTGCGTAAAGTGAATTGAAGTTCTACCAAGAGGATAGTCGTTCATCATTTTGTGTGAACCTAATACAAAAGTGGCTATGAAAGAGTTGAGACTTATTGAATAGTTTAGAGACTTGAGTTGTATGCAAGCTAACGCTGCAAAGAGGGAGGTTGATGATATTGAAGGTGAACAATGATTTTCTGATGGGTATTAAAAAGAGTTAGAGGTTAGATGTGAAAATTGTCAATGTGATAGTTGATTGAAATTAGAATGAGGATAATGACTTTAAGGTAGATGATCAATGCGGCGCAGCTAAAGCGTAATATGGTTTAGTTTGTTATGCGTGTGTGATTGTTAGGAGTCAAGGGTTAAATATCAGAAGCCTGCGGGAATGATGCAAACCAATGGGAATTCAAAAATGGAAGTGATAGGCAAAAGGTTTATATATTATTTATGTTACTGTCATGTCAAGAGATGTATTGATTTACATGTTTGATTGGTGAATTGTAGCATTTGTGTACTAATGTTGTATGTCAATGTTGTCGGTATTATGGATGTGTTGATGTTCGAAACTCAACATGTGCATTCGTAACTCGGTAGCATTGCATCTTGTAGGATTAATGTGGTTAGAAATGTGGAGTATCAATTAGTGGTGTTCGAAATGTTGCAAAACATGAAGTGGGAGTTGGGGTATAGGATGCGAGAAATCTTACCCAGAGTTGTTTTCTCGGGTAATTTTCGAGGACGGAAATAATTTAAGTGGGGGAGAATTGTAACACCCCAAAAATCTTGATTAATCATTTAATTAGTTAATTAATTGATTTCGTGTGAATATATGAGTCATTGTAATTATTTGTGATTTATTGGTGATTACGTGAAGTATTGTTGAATATGATGTATTTAGATGATGTGTTGTGGGGTAGAGAGAATTAAGATGATTATGAGGTTTATTTAAATAATATTTGGATAATTAGAATAATTTGTTAGAATTATTTTAATTAGTAAAATAGAGTAATATTGGTGTTAGAGACTATAAGGGAAAATTAGTCAATTATAAGAAGTTAAGTGAGGGCAAAGATGGAAAGACCTATTAGGGGTCCATGGGGTAAGTTTGACAAAAAGAAAATTCGAGGTTGAGGGATTCATTCTGTACGATCATAGAAATTAGAAGAAGAGAAAAAAGGCTAGGGCACAGAGAAAGAAGAAGAGAAACCAATAGAACGCGAGGAAGAAGAATCAATTGCTGGAAATATAAGGTAAGGGGGTGATCCATGTTATTGTGGTTGATATGGGGTTTAGATATATGTAGGATTGCTTTGTGTTTTATGATGAAATATGATGAGAAACCATGATTTGATCCCTTGATATATGTGATGATGTATTGTCGTTGTTGTATAATGATTTGTGGTGAGAATGATGATTTGTGATGTGTTTATTTCCCTTGATTCAAGTACCATATGACATGATATATTTTCGGATTGTTGGAGGATAAAACTTGAGGTTTGGGGTCTGTTGAAGGGTTAAAAAACAAGACAAATCACACAAAATTGCGTGAAAAATATATTTTTCTGGGCTCTATTATGCCCCGTAACACCCATTACGGGTACCCGTAGTAGCCCTCTGAATTTTGTACTAGAAATGTGTAAAAAAATGAAATTCTGGATTTTCAGCATTACGGGTCATAATGTCCACTACAGGCGCCCGTAACAGCTCCCTGGTTTTTGTACCATGAAATTGTTTTGGTCATAACTTTTGAACCGTAAGTCTGAATCGAGTCTTGTTCGAAGTGTTAGAAAGATAATACGATGAACTATACTTTTATAAAATAAAATGAATCATCTGATGTACTTTTATAGTGATGGTTCTATGATTAATTAATACGATTATGCCTTAATATAATATGATGTAAGCTTTCTTTGATGAATTGATATGATTATACATTGATGTAATATGATGTATGTTTTTTATGATGAATTAATGTTGTTATGATGATGATGCATTTATTATGAAGTGTTTGATGATGATTATATGATTATGATTACATGATGATAATTATATGATGATGATTATGTGATAGTGAATATGTGTAATACGGTGGGAGAACTGACTTGGGTGTTTTTGTTTTATCGCAATTGTTGCAGATAGCAAGAGGCGCCACCGACTTTTCTTTTATCCAATAAAGGAAAGGGTGAAAAGAACGGGAAAGACCTTTTGAGATATTTTCTTGAGTTCGTGGGGTAGGTTATGAAAAAGGAAGGTGTTAGCACCCTTTTCATCTGTAGTTATCTACGGATTCTTAGTTGCTAGCTCACTTTGAAAATGCTTTGTTTGAAATGTGTTTGTGATAGTTTCGAAAGTATTTTTGAAAAGTGTCTTTGTTTAGGTGAACTTTGTAATGATTCTCATCTCTATAAGAATGCATACAAAGTGTTGACTTTTGAAAATATTTCATGGAAAAGCGTTGGTGTGTTTGAAAGATGTTGTTAGCAAGCAACTATGAATGTTATACTTACTCAAAAAGTCTTTGTTCATTTCCTCCTCCTTTAGATAGTGTTATCTTACCATTAGTTCATAATAAACCTTATCATTGGATGTGAGGGACAGCCGTATGTCATCGTATAGTCATAGAAGACAACTTGTAAGATGTTTTAGAAATTTGTCATAAGGGCCTAAGATTGTTTACCAGAGGCAACATTAAAGGGTCATAAAGGGACTACAATCTTTTAATTAAGGGTTTTTTGCTAATGCATCTCACGTTTGAGAGACATGACGGTTTTATCTGAGGCAACAAGTGTGGGTTAACCCTAAAGGTGCAAGTGTGCAAAGTCTTTGTTTTCCACACATTTTTGTCTTGAATTAGGGTTTTCTATTAGTTGATTTTATGTCTTGCCATACAAACCCTAATTACTAGCATTTATATTGAAAGCGATAAATTGAGAAAATTGTAAAATTCTACGCTATTACATCATTTGGGGATGGGGGTATAATTTACAAATGGAGGGAAGAAAGATATTAAAAACTAACTACTATTACAATCATATTGAATAATGGAATGCACAAGAGGATAAAAATAATTTAAAAGAAAATTATTTTTTATGGTTTTTTGTATGAAAAGGTTTTAATTAAAGTAAATTGAACTAATTAATTTACAAGAGAAGTTAATTAATTATTTAACAAAACCTAAAATCTAAGTTAATTAAAATAAACCCTAAGTCTAATTTAATTGTTTAGAAAATAATTTTGGTTAATATTAATTTGGAAAAGAAAATGGTTTATAATGTAAAAGAAAATAATAGAGTTTAATTTAATAATAATAAAATAAATACTTGAATTGAAATATTTAAGAAGAATATATGTCTTTGTGTTTTTTAGAAAGAAATCATTTAAAAGGTACTATCTTGATTTAATTATAAATAATGAAAATAAAAATATTTTTTGTAAAATTTTTTTATATTCATAAAACAGAGGTGACAAATAAATAGTATGAAAAAAAAATCAACTAAAAAGGAGTTGTTTTGATTGATTAAATAAATTGTTGAAGTTTGTTAAAAAAATGTGAAATAAAACAAGTGATAAACGTTAAGTTTGGTCATGCCAAGGCCTGAACCCAAGACATCAAGGTTGCTGGCTCAAAAGATTACCACTAGGCCAGACGCATTTTCTTGTCAACAATATGCTTGCATGACATTATATGAGAACATTTATTCCTGAAATAAAAAAATCACAAAATAACACAAAATATGCAAAAGGGGGTTCACTATGGTTCGAACCCGCTCCCTTAAGGTGAAAGTGACATGAATCACGCACTTCTTGCCACTAGGGTAGTTGTTACATCCGATGATAAAATAACAATCATTAAATATAATATGAACTCAAAGTTGAAAATTTGAAAATGCAATTTCCTTCTTCTTCTTTTTCCTCTAGCATGTTAACATTAACAACAACAAATAATTTTCATTTTTCAAAAACTCTAACTTCCTCATTTCTCAACCAAATTCAAAAATGTAAAAATTAAACTTGCTTAGAATTTCGCAAAGAATCTAATGGTATAATTTTCTGAAGCTATAACTCAAGGATTTTCACAAATTTTTATTGGTACCAAATGAAATCCTAAATGTCCAAAAAAATTCAGTTTTAAAATTCTCATCCCACAGTCAATTAAAATGAAATTTAAGGATATGGTTAGCTTCATAGACATGATATCTACATTTTATTTTTTAAAAGTAAGTGCAAATGATACTTGTATCAAGATTTTAAAGTTGGAAAAACTTACTTCTTGATGCAAAAATTCAATGTTCTCTACACGACTTCCAAAAGCAATATGATGATTGCTTTAGCTTCCTAGAACCTTAGTGAGTATGTTATAACTCTTACTTTGCCTTGAGAGTGTCTGGATTGGTCTACTTAAGTCATGTTGCAATGGTGGATTTTGAAAATGGTAGATGATGAAGATGATGTTACAGTGAGGAAACATGGGTATGGATAGCTTTTATATGATATATATGAAATGTTTTGGTGATTTGTTTGGATAATAGTTGCAAGAGTGATGGGTTTTGAAGTTAAGATTTCAAAAGCTTAAAAATGGTGATTTTTGGCCAATTCGGATTTGAGAGTATATGAGAGGGCTTATAAATTCTTGGTATGGCTTGTAAATGATCCCTCTATTTACAGGCAAGAGGTTTGACATCTTTAAGTAACCATAATCTTGAGATAACAAGTTATGGTTTTGAATTTGGTTTGAAAATGCACAAAATGCAAGTTTGCTTCATGATGATGAAAGGAGTTATTAAAGGGACTTTGTCATGCTTTACTAGCTGCTATAAGATTGCCTCTAATCACCAAGATTGTTTGTACTCTTTGGAACAAGTCACAAGCTTAGTGGTTAGCATTAAAATTGCTTTATCAAAGTGGATATGTTACTTTTTGCAATTTCAACCATAAATGGTATCAAGACTTGGATAAAGCATCAAATCCTTGTGTAATACACTTAGGGCCTGTGTAATTACTTAATTATGGAGAGATTTAGAAGCAACATGGCCTGAAAAGTGAGATTGAATGATAAGGTTATGAGTTTTGATTATGAGTTCATCACAAAAATGACTTATAATTCAAGTTTATCATTCCAACTTCAAGTCTTTGAATCTACTAGCTCAAAAATGATCTCTTCAAGTTTTTAGATATTTTGTAAATCATGGAACATCCTCTACATTTTTCATGTTGGCCATGTTGACAAAATCCTCTTGGAACTTGGGGAAAATTCACCAAGAAGTTAGGTCAAAAATCTGCCTAAACTTGTTGAAAATTTCACCAAGTGTTTTTGAAAAAGTGCATGACTTCATAAATTTATAACTAAAAATCCAAGCACTTCTAGGATTTTATCATTAAATATAAGTTGTATATCTCATCAAGATCTAAAACTTTCATGTTGGAATTTTTCTTTGAATCATCTTGCATCTTTGTGAAAAAATGCGATGAATTTATGAAACTATCATGCTTAAAACACTTAGAAATTTTTCTAAGTCTTGAAAAGTTTGACTTTTCAAATTGACTTTTGACTTTCTTGATTTCTTGATGATAAATATTCAAATTTTTGAATTTCTTTATAAATTGTGATCTTTGAAACTCAATTTTGATCAAAAATTCAAAGTTTGACTTTTGGTGTATTAGTTGACTTTTCATTAGTTGACTGAATTTCAACCATCAATCAATTGATCTTGAGAAATGAATGGAGTCATGAAATTAGGTCAAAATGATGTCATTTAATCCTTGAGATTATGTTTCAAAGCAATGAGCCATGCATTAGGTCAAAATTCAAAGATTAGCCATTCTCAATCAAAACCCTAATTTTGACCATTTTGCCCTTTTGATGATTTGAACATTTTTCTTGAGGAATTATGATCCAAACTTGATCAATTGATGCTTATGACTTCAAAAGGTTGATATTGACCAAAAATCTTAAAGTTTGACTATAGGTTGACCACAGTTGACTTTTTACCTAATACAATTGATTTTGGGTCATCTGATCAATTGACTGTGTAAACTTATGATCCAAGACTTGAAAATTGACATGAGTAATCTTGGTGGTCCATTATGATATATGAAACTCATTTTAGGCATTAAAAGTTCAATTGTCCTTGTGAAAATTAAAACCCTAATTTGAGGCATTAGTGTTTAGTAGATGGCTTGATCTAGTCAACACTTGTACAAACTTGAGCAATTAAAGATCTTGTGGGAAATATCTTGAGAAAAGAGTGGTCAAATTTTGGGTTACAAAAATTTCCCCTGTTCAATCTTCTTAAACCTGAAGGGTTAGATTGGCGGGTCCGCCATTCGTGACTTGAAGGTGGAAGATGATTGAACACTAAAGTGCCCAAAATTTTACACTCGACTATGTGTTAGTTGATTGTGTCGAGAATAGGCTTAAAGATGTCATTTGGAGAAGTGATGAAGAGTTTTTTGGAGATGGGCTTACAGATGCCATCCAGAGTGACCGTTGATAGAAATTGGGAGAAGTATCAGAATAAATCTTTGGTTGATTTATATTGAAATAGTAGATGTCTTTTGCATGTTTTCAACTGGAAGAAGTAAATATAAACAGAAGAGGTCTATTGATTGGAAACTTCACTGGGAAAATAATCACAAACAAAAGAGGTTTGTTGATTTCCTATCATTAACTAGAAGAAGTGGATCTAACCAGAAGAGGTCTGTCGTTCGCCTGTCTTGAACTAGAATAAGTGAACCTAACCATAAGAGGTTTGTTGATTGCATATCTTTAACTGGAAGAAATAAATCAAACCATAAGAGGTCTTTGTCTATTAATGGAATAAATAAATCTAACCAGAAGAGGTCTTCGTCTTCCTGTCTTTAATCTGGAAGAAATAAAATTACCAGAAGAGGTCTTTGTCTGCCTGTCTTTAATCTGGAGAAATAAATCTAACCAGAAAAGGTCTTCGTCTGCCAGTCTTTAATCTTGAAGAAGTAAATCCACTCAGAAGAGGTCTTCGTTCGCCTGTCTTTAATCTAGAAGAAGTAAATCTAACGAGAATAGGTCTTCGTTTTCCTGTCTTTAATCTGGAAGAAGTAAATCTAACCAGAAGAGGTATTTTCTTTTGTTGATTGATTTTTCCTTCAAGGAAGTGGGTTAGTTGTATGCAGATGTATGCATGGTGTAATGATGTTCTCAAAATAAATGAGATTATGTTGTACACATTCTTCATGTATGTGATATGATGTGTGAATGTGAAACATTGAAGTGCATCATTGTCTGGAAAATAAATCCTTGACAAATTGCTGGGGAGTATTGGGAAGCTGAATCTCGGACTACCGCTGGAGATGAGGAGTATGTGTATCTTCAACTTTGTTTAGAATGTTTCTGCTGTGGATCCCGGTTTTGTTGTTCGAGGAAATCTTGTAGGGAATATTGATTTATATTTGGAGAATAGAGTTCACAAACCTTGGTTGTCCATTACTCTACTGGGGAATTATAACTTTACTGGGGAGAATGAAAGTTAACTGGTATTTGCTTGAATTCCAAGCTTTGAAGTAACTTTCTGTGGATAGTAACGACTCCGTTGGGGATTGTAATGACTTTGCAGGGGACAAAGGGGTTTTGTCAGTTTGATTTGCAATGGTCTGAGAGGAAGACTTATACTGGGGAATTTGGTAGTTTGTTGGGGAAATAAACCATGTTGATGAAAGTATTTTTAAGACCCTATTGGGGGGATGAATTCTTTTTGGAGACGAACTCCGCAAGGTTTTTCTTATAGTTTAGGACCAACTCAATTGGGAAAATGATTGTCAGGAGATTGGATCTCCGGAAAGATACTGCATGAATTCAAATTTGTGGGATAATTTTGTTGAAGTAACTCTGTGGGGGATATCACGAGTTCTTTAAGAAAATGTTTATTATTATTTTTAAACATACATTTGTTAACAGTTAATCATGTTCATAAGCATATGTTCATTCAATTTTAGTCATTGGACGTTTTTGCACTCAAAACAGGAAAACAAAAAGTTTGAATTTCAAAGTATATTTGTATTGATGTTTTACCTATAAATAGGTGTTTTTGTACAAGGAGACAGAGATCCTAGTAAGAGGAAATCGTTGAAAGAATACAAAGTGAAAACAAAAATAATAGCCATGTGGAAGTGATCTCATTGTGTTCCAACTCTGCTATTGCCCCTATGTCTTCGAACATCATCCCTTGTCGTTGAAAGAAGTTGATTGAATTGATCTTACACCCAAGAACTTTGATCTTGGTAATAAAGTTGATTGTAGTGATTTCATGGGACGTAGTCATACGCTTTAATCCTTAACTTTTTCCTGGACCGCCCTTTCAGGTTTTCATCCCACCAGGATACCCTTTTTTGCCCAAGCCGCCCTTTCGGGTTTTCGACTTACCGGGTGTATAATCTTTTGTATATATCCCTATCTTTTGCCCTAACCCTTTTGGTTCGCCGGGATGCCCTTATTTTTGCCTAGGTATGTCAACCTAGAGGGTCATTTTTATGCGTAGTATTTTTTACTATGTCCGTGTTTACAGTATGCGGAAAATCGTCGCCATCCATAGTAGTTAGCATCATGGCACCGCCAGAGAATACTTTCTTAACAACAAATGGCCCTTCATAAGTGGGAGTCCATTTTCCCCTGGGATCGCCTTGCTGAAGAATGATGCGTTTTATTACCAAGTCGCAAGCCTGATATGCTCGAGGTTTGATCTTTTTTTTGAAAGCCTTGATCATACGCTTTTGATAAATTTGACCATGACAAACAGCAGCCAGTCTCTTCTCGTCAATTAAGTTCAACTGATAGGTCTGAATCTATTCATCTTCGCCTAAATCTGCTTCTTTCATAATCCTTAAGGAAGGAATTTGAACTTCCACAAGCTGGACAGCTTCCATGCCGTAGACTAAAGAGAATAGGGTTGCCCCTGTTGAAGTTCAAGCTGAAGTACGGTAGCCATGGAGAGAAAATGGTAGCATCTCATGCCAGTCTTTGTAGGTTACCACCATCTTTTGCACGATCTTCTTTATGTTTTTATTGGTAGATTCCACTACCCCATTCATCTTAGGTATGTACAGAGAAGAATTGTGATGCCTGATTTTGAACTGAGTGCATAGCTCTATAATCATAGCATTGTTGAGATTGGTTATGTTATCAGTGATGATCCTTTCAGGGATGCGGTATCGAAAGATGAGGTTATGCTGGATAAATCGGGCTACAACATTCTTAGTGATTGAGGCAAATGAAGCAGCTTCGACCCATTCGGTGAAGTAGTCGATGGCAATGAGGATGAAACAATGTCCATTAGAGGTAGTGGGCTTGATCTCTCTAATCATGTCAACGCCCCACATTGTAAATGGCCACGGAGTAGTCATGACATTAAAAAATTTGGAGGCATGTGAACCTTGTCAACATAGATTTGACACTTATGGCAAGTCCTCGAGTGATGGTGACAATCAGTTTCCATAGTCGACCAATATTAACCAGCCCTCAGAATCTTCTTGGCCATAGTGTGCCCGCTAGAGTGAGTTCCAAAGACACCTTCATGCATGTCTTCCATGATCTTCTCTGCCTCTTTCTCGTCCACACAACGGAATAGAGTCGAATCATGGTTGCGCTTGTATAGGATCCCATTGCTTAGGAATAATTTGGTTGAAAACCTTCGCGGGAATTTCTTGTCGTTGATTGAGGCTTCTTCAGGATACTCTTGTGCTTCAAGATATCTCCTTACTTTATGATACCAAGGTTTCTCCTCATCAGTGTCCATCTTATAACAGTGTGCCGATTCGTCAAATCTTTCGATTGTAATTCTAGAAGCCTCGTTGTCCCAATTGACCTTGAACATGGATGACATTGTTGCTAAGGCATCTGCTAACTGATTTCTTCCCTTGGAAAGTGTTCGAAGGTAACCTCCTCAAAGCATGGGACCAGGGTTAACACAAGCTCTTTGTAGGGGATCAGATTAGGATGTTTGGTATCCTACTCTCCTTTAACTTGACTGATTACTAAATTTGAATCTCCATATACGCTTAAGAATTTGATTCTTGGGTTAATGGCAGCCTTAAGACCTAAGATGCATGCCTCATACTCAGCCATGATGTTTATACAGTCGAAGCATAGTCTGGCAGTGGTGTATGGCAACCTTCGGGAGAAATATTCATAGCACCAACTCCATTACCCAAAGCACTGGAAGCCCCATCAAAAAACATAGTCCATCGGGATCCTTGTTCAGGTCTGTCATACGGTCCAGGCTTTTCACAATCAGTTATCAGCATGATATTCTCGTCTGGGAATTCAAATTTCATGGATTGGTAATCATCAACAGCTTGTTGGGCCAAATGATCTTCCAGTACACTTCCTTTGATGGCCTTTTGTGTAGTGTATTGGATGTCATATTCGGCCAAGATCATTTTCCATCTAGCTATTCGTCTGGAGAGAGCTGGCTTCTCGAAGATATACTTGATGGGTTCCATCTTAGAAATTAATAAAGTGGTGTGAGTCAACATATACTGTCTTAGCCGGCGAGCAGTCCATGCTAGAGCGCATCAAGTTTTCTCGAGCATTGAATATCTGGTTTCACAGTCGGTAAACTTTTTGCTAAGGTAGTATATTGCATGATCTTTTCGGCCAGACTTGTCATGTTGGCCCAGTACACACCCCATTGAATTCTCAAATATAATCAAGTACATAATTAGAGGTCTTCTTTCAACTAGAGGCATTAGGATGGGAGGTTCTTGTAAATATTCCTTGATCTTGTAAAAGGTTGCTTGGCAATCGTCGTTCTATCTGATTACTTGATATTTCGTCAAGAGTTTGAAGATTGGCTCACAAGTAGCAGTTAGATGAGATATAAAGAGGGCAATGTAGTTAACTCGACCCAAGAAGCCTCTAACCTCCTTCTTAGACCAGGGAGCTGGAATTTATTGAATTGCTTTGACTTTTGCAGGGTCGACCTCAATACCTTTTCCACTGGCGACAAACCCTAAGAGTTTTCCAGACCTTACTCTGAAGGTGCACTTGTTGGGATTTAGTCTTAGCTTATACTTTAATCTCTCAAACAACTTGTGTAAGTGATCAAGGTGTTCTTCCTTAGTCTGTGACCTTGCAATTATATCATGTACATAGACTTCTATCTCATGATGGATCATGTCATGGAATAGGGATATCATAGCTCATTGATAGGTTGTCCTCGCATTCTTCAAACGGAAAGGCATGACCTTGTAACAAAAAGTGCCCCACTGTGTAACAAAAGTGGTTTTCTCCATGTCTTCGAGAGCCATTTTGATCTGATTATAGCCAGAGAAGCCATCCATGAAGGAGAAGATTTTATGTTGAGCAGTGTTGTCGGCCAAGACGTCAATATGCGGTAGTGGGAAATCATTTTTGGGGCTTGCCCTATTCAAATCTCTATAGTCTACGCACATATGGACCTTGCCATCCTTCTTTGGAACGGGGACCACATTTTCCACCCACTGGGGATATGACGTCACTGCTAGAAAACCTGCATTGAATTGCTTCATTACCTCCGCTTTTATCTTTTCAGACATATATGGCCGTATATGGAGAACTTTTTACTTGACTGGAGGACAATATTCCTTTGTTGGTAGACGATGAACCACAATGTCAGTATCAAGCCCTGGCAATTCTTCATATAACCAAGAAAACACCTCAACATTGTCATGCAATATCTGAATCAATCTGTTTTTGACACCGTCTTCCAAGTTGGCGCCAATCTTGACCTCTTTCTTGTCTTCCTCAGTACCTAGGTTGATCACTTCAACTGGATTTTCATGCGAGTGAATGGCTTTTTCTTCTTGCATCAGAAGTCTGGCTAATTCCCCAGGTATTTCACAATCTTCTTCACCTTCGTCTTCAGCTTGATAGATTGGATGTTCAATGTCATAGGTGGATATAGCATAGTCGTTGTCAATGAGATCCAGAGTGGATGTGAATCAGCAAATGTGTATGTGTGTGTGTGCATGTAAGATACATGGCTATTTTTAAAATGCGATAAAGTGAAAGAAAGACAATGAAAAAACTTGAATGCAAAAGAGTCTAATGTTTTTTCATTAAATGATCATATGACATATGAAAATGAATAAACCCTTACCAAATGGACCATGGTGCCCCGGGTATGGTGTTGTACCCCAAAATTTTCCCTCCCATATTCTTCAAGATTTGTCAAGATCAATATCCAGATGTTTCAAAATCCCTCAAGGGTTGCACAGTCCAATTGCTTCCTAACACAGTCAAAATTAGGGTTTTGATTCTTGCAAAGAAATTGAGGTTTTCAAGGGTCCAATCAAGTCCCATATGCCTATATACATTGTCAATCATCCATATGTCAAGTTTCAAGACTCACAACATCAAGTTACACAGTCAAAAGCCCTGATTGCTCCACAGTCAACTGCAGGGGTAAAATGGTCATTTGACAGTCAAAAGTCAAAATTTTTGGTCAACATCTTATTTTGAAGCCACAATCATCATTTGATCAATTCTTGATCATGATTCCACAAGCATGGCTCAAAAAGTCTCAAGATGCAAAAGTTTCTATTTTTGGACAGCTGAAAAGTCAATTGCAAATTGACCAAGGCATAACTTCTTCATGGTTTATCAGAAAAATCCCATCCAATGCTCATTTTGAAGGGGATGACATTTCCTACAACTCATATTCACACTCCAAGTCCAAGAAATGCTCTCACAAAAAGTTATCAATTTCAACATTATAGGTCATTTTCAAAAGTCAACAAAAAGGCACTTTAAGTCAAAGACCATAAATTGAGATTGGTAAATCAAAATGACATGGGACCAAAGGCATTGGTTAGAGGACTTCAATACCTTTCCAAAATGTCCAAGAACATGTTCATAGCTTCAAAATTGAGCAAGATATGCATTGGAGAAGTTGGGAAATTTTTGGGAACTTTCAAAAGTCAACTTTGCCTAAAAAGCTTCAAATTTGCTAATGGGACTCAAATTCTTTCTTGAATCATTACCCAAAGCCTATGCACGACCCATTGAGCTCAAAATAATTTACTTTCTTATTTTTAATTAATTAATTGAATTTATATTTATATTAATTCACTTAATTGGTTTTAATTGTAGAAAAAATATCAAAGCATGGTTGGCAAATCTTTTTATGAAGCAAATACACTCCATACATGCTAAAGATTTCGTGCATCACTCAAGGGGACAAGATCTTCCATAATTGGCAAGGTTTTCATGGAAAAAAGATTGAAAATTATATGATGGAAAATCAAGGATTGAAAACATTATTGCAATGGATTCATGGGCCTTATTCTAACCTAAATTCATTCACATACATATGCTGAGTGAAACCCTACTCAAAGACACACGTGAAAGCTGCTGAAACTCCATAATCACTTTGCAAAATTTCAATAAAAACTTGAAAACTGAAATCCTATTTGCAGTATAATTCAAGGCCTAAAATTGTTTCCAATACATTGCTGACATTGCCAGGAAGCTATTACAATCAAGAACGAGGCTTAACACCATCAGAATCATCCCCACTAAGTCACACGGTTTGCCCTATTTTTCAAACCCACTCACATTTGAAAAGCAAACATCATTTTGAAAACATAAGAGCAAGTACCTAAGAGCCCGTGGATAACCACGGATAGAAAGGGTGCTAACACCTTCCCTTTCTATAAATCTACCTTCCGAACCGAGAGACATTCTCAATAAGGAATTTTGTTGTGCTTTTGTCCTTTCCATGTTGGAGAACATAAAAGACGGTGGCGACTCTTGCTTACCGCGACATACGCGATCCATCTTTAAACAGTCAGTTCTATTTCCACCGATCACAGAACTGGCGACTCTGCTGGGGATATTTTAAAGTGAGGTGTACCTTAGGATAGATCATACTTATGTTTTCAATTGCCTGATTTGTGTGCTTTAATATTGTGGGCCTGTTGTGGGAGTTCTATAGATCCTAACCCGGATCTGGGGGATACCTCTTAGAAAGTAGCAACAAGACTGTGAGGGAACTGTGCGGGGTATACCGACACGGTTGAAGCAGTCTGCTATGTTGATGTCGCACTTTGGTGAGTACCGGTAACCCTTGAGTCAAGTCAAGGAGAGTACAGGGCCGCCGCGTGGTGTCGTGAAGCATCAACTGACCTTAGGAACCTTACTTGACCATCCTGTCCTCTTTAGGGTAGTGAGATAACTGACTTTGGCGCAGTCCGAAGTTGGTTGATACTCGATACTACACTCATTGAGGGTTGTTTTCTTGGAATATTTTGATCACCAGTTCAGTGGCTAAATCGAAACAATGAACACAGAAAACAATCCAATGATATTGAGATCCTTAGAACCCGGTTACTTTTGATAGGACAGGTTTTGAGCCCACCAACTTCAAGAGGGTAATACCTAGACCCCATGCTGGCCCGAACTCTAAGGGCTGTCTTGTGTGACTTGTGTGCCTTACCATGTTTGCTTTTTGTGGATACTTGTGGTGTGTGTTTTTTTATCATAATATCATAACATCATACAGCATCATATGCATCTACTAACCACTTCAGGGGTTCGAATCTTCATCTTTGTTCTTGTTTTGTAGGACATGGAAACTATCCGCAGAAAGAAAATTCAGATCAACCTCATAAGGGTCCCTCCTCAGCTTAAGGAACTTACATCCAGGATTCCAGAGAGCTCTTCATTCAGTGAGAAACATGGAAGACTCATCAGTTTGGTTAACACCAACATTGAGGAAGATATGATAAAGGTCCTCTTCCAGTTCTTTGACCCTCTGCACCACTATTTTACTTTCCTGGATTATCAACTGGTGCCTACATTGGAAGAGTTCTCCCAGCTTCTGAAGATCCCTATCCTTAGTCAACTACCCTACAACGGTACGGAAAAGGAACCCAAACTTGAAGAGGTTGCTAAAGCATTACGCCTACAACCATCTGACATCAAGGGACATTGGGAAGTTAGAAGTGGTATCAAAGGATTCTTGGCGAAGTTCCTGTTTGAGGAGGCCCAAGAATGTTGGAACTCCCTTGACCTACAAGCTTTTGAAGAAGTTGTGGCCCTCCTTGTCTATGGGTTGGTGTTGTTCCCGAATCCAGACTAGCTTATAGATATCAATGCTGTCAAGATCTTCATGTCCAGGAATTCTATACCTACATTGCTTGGGGACATCCTCCACTCATGTTACACTCGAACCATGAGAAAAAGAGGTGTTCTTATGTGCTGCACTCCTCTCCTGGGAAGGTGGTTTATTTCGCACCTTCCACAATCAGTTTTGAAGAACGAACGGGGTTTGAGATGGCCACAATGATTGATGACTCTTACACATGCAGATATACATTGGTGCTCTCGGTCCAGAGGGGATATCACTATCATTGATCGTTGCGGGGAGTTTCCTAACGTTCCTTTACTTGGAATCAGAGGAGGTATTACTTACAACCCATGCCTGGCTTTGAGACAGTTTGGTTATGATCGGAGGGATGGCCCGCATGACATGTTAATTCCTGACATAGTTTTTGACTTCAACAACGATGCACAAGGACTTCGCCAGAGATTTGTCAGAGCTTGGAGGATGCCCAACAAGGTAGATAGCAAGACACTGGGGCACAGGAACTCCATCCCGTTGGAGCCTTATCTCAAGTGGGTACGAGCCCGCTCCCAGAAGTTAGTGATGCCATATCCTCATGTTCTCCCTGTGATCAAAGAGCCAGTGTCAGAAGGAGAGGTCTCATACACTATTCAACATCCTGACATTCCCACATCCTGGGAAGAAATGTAGAAGAGTTGGATCCAACTTAAGGAAGAACGGAATTCTCTTGAAGCCAATCTGCATGCTAGTGAGAAGAAGGTCTTGGAGCTCACCCGCCTACTGCACGAGGAAAAGACTCTCAACACTTACATAGCTCCAAAGAGGATGCGCAGTGTCTTTTGGGATTAATTTACTTTGTAATGTTTTGCCCATGAGGCCTTGATGTACTGAACAATTATTTCTTAATGATAACGTGTGTTCTTTTTTGTCTACAACAAATTTGAACTTTCGAACCCTTGAATGCATTGCATAAACAGCATATCATGCATCATGTGCATAGCAGGTACTCTTTTTTTACAGGTGGTTTAATCTTCTTCGCTGTTTATTTCAGCTCGCCATCATGAATCCTGAATCATCTACTGAGCAATCCATCAAGGCCCTCCAGGCCCAAAACGCCCAATTCCAAGAGCTGATCATGAGTTTAGCCCAAGGTCAAGAGGAATTGAAGGCTCTGCTGGTCAAGAAGAAGAAGAAGAGAATTGTACTATTCAACATTGGCCGGAGATTTGGCAACGCACTGCAAAATGAGGCTGACCAAGCTGGTTCTTCTATAGGGAAAGGAAGTCCCCAAGGGTGAAGAGTTCCTAGTCCTGTGGTCTCTGATAACGAGACTGATTTCAATGAAGAGCAATACCCTCCCGCTGAAGACAAGTACAAGCAGTTAGAGGATCGTCTGAATGCCATGGAAATTCAACAAGTGCTGGGGTTGGATTTTGGAGACATGGGTCTATCTTCTGGTGTGGTGATCCCACACAAGTTCAAAGCACCATCTTTCGCAAAGTATGACGGGGCGTCATTCCCTAAGCTACATCTTAGATCTTATGTGTGGAAGATCCAGCCGTATACGGTGGACAAGAACTTATGGATCCATTTCTTCCAGGAGAGTCTTTCAGGGACTCATCTCGAATGGTTCTATCAGCTGGATGGAACCAAGGTTCGTAACTGGGAGGAATTGGCTACTGCTTTTTATAAGCAGTATCAGTATAATGTCGACCTCGCTCCTACACGTACCCAACTCCAGGGTATGTCGCTAGGATCGGGAGAAGGTTTTAAAGAGTACGCGCAGAAGTGGAGGGACCTGGCTGGCAGGGTGCAGCCACCGTTAAACGACCGTGAACTCGTGGACATGTTCTTGAGGACCCTATCTGGGCCATTCTTCAATCATCTCATTAGTAATTCTTCTGCAGGTTTTACAGACCTCATTCTGACTGGGGAAAGGATAGAAGCTGGTATGAAATCAGGGAAGATACAGAAAGGTGCGTCCTCAAGTTCTGAGAAAAAGCCTTTCGAAAAGGAAGCCAGTGCTGTGTATGGGCCCAGAAGGCAAAATAAACTAGATCACCGCCAAGCTGTCAACACGGTGGTAATTGCAAAGCCTGCTGCCGCTCCTCGGCAACCTAACCAACCAAGGGGTGAGAGACCCAAAAGAGAATATACTCGGCTTAGTATGACCTTGTCGCAGATCTTGCCGCAACTGCTATCGACCAACTTGGTAACCGTCAGAGAAGCTCCGAAGGTGGTAAACACAACCTCCCCGAAGTACAATCCCAACGCCCGCTGTGCTTATCACTCTGATAGCCCGGGGTGTAACGCCCCGTTTTATTTAATATTATATTATATTAATATTTCGAATTACCGTTTGACGTTTATTTTTGAGACGAGAATATTTAAATTAACCGTTATATCTGTTAATATATTCGGCAACGTTTTATTCGGACCGGTAATTATTTTATTCGGTCCGGTATTTTTTTTGAGGGACCGGTAATTATTTTGTTCGGTCCGGTTTTTATTTCGTTCGGTTCGGTAAAATATTATTCGGACCGATATTTAATTATTCGGAGTTATTTTAATTATTTGGGTTAATAATATTATTTAGTATTATTTAGTGTTATTTAGTAGTGATATTTTAAGACCAAGGGCTTTTTAGTATTTTGCTAGCTTAAGTCTTGTACCTAAACCCAACACAACACTACTTGTTTTATGTCATAACATCAAAGACACATAGAGAGAGTTTGAGAGAAGAGGGTCTTGGAGAAGAGAAGAGCAAGAGCAAAGCCAAATCTAGGATTGAAACATCAAGAATAAATTCAAGTATTTAAGGTAAGGGGTTTGATTTTTCCAATTTCTATAGTTAGAGTTTGATTTGATATATTTTGGATTTGGGTTTAAAAATTGATCTTTAGGGTTTATGAATTTGTTGAGAGATTGTTGAAATAAATTGGAATTAAAAAGAGAATAGAGATTATATTAATTAAATTAAGTTTTAAAAACTAAAAATTAAATATGCTGTAAGTTTAGAAACAAAAAATGAAATAGCGTATAGTTAGAACAGCAAGGAAATGAAATATGCAGTATAGAAAAGCAAGGAAAAGTAATATGCAGTATAGGAACTTATGTACTAGCTGTATGCATAAGAAGCTATTAACTTAAAAACTTGCAGTATGTTACGTTTCAATAAGCATTAGCTATATGTATAATAGAAGTTAGGCTTCTAAGAACTAAGCATAGCAGTATGTTACCTTTCAATAGTTAGGCTTCTAAAATTAAACTAACAGTATTAATTGGAATGAAGTTTAGTAATTGATAGGAAGTTTACAAAGACAAAACGTAGACTTGCTGTAGGAATTGAAAATAAGTTTAGAAACATTAATTAATTAATTAATGTTTTCTTTTTCTTTTCTTAATTTAATATATTTAATATTTATATTAATTAAATATAAATATGATATAAGTTAGCCGATTTAATTTGGAATTCGATTTTGTTCCGATTTCGGCAATTTCGGCGACGGAGCAAGTTGTTCCGAATTTAACGAAAATTGACGTGCTAGCTAATTTTGACGTGTAGAACATCGTGGTAAAGTTAGTTTTTCGAGATTGCGAGTTTTTAACGGAGAGACCCGAAATAAGTCAATTTACGGTTAAGTTGAACCGGGTTGCGTTTTAGTCGGTTTAAGTCGCGTATGGACAATCCGATTTCAATGTTAATGATTATGATTGGTGCCGATTATTATGAATGACTTTCGCGACAATTATTGATGTTTGACTATTTTTCCGTGTTTGAAATTTAGTGAATTATTTGATTATGAAGTGGTGTGATTAAATATGATGTTTGCGACGGTTTATTTATAATGAGTACTTGATGATATGCAATGATATGTTTATCTTGATGTGGATAAATATGGCAACGTGGGTGTTATACCAAATTTTGATGTGCGATAATGATGTTTTGTTGTGTCGTGTTTGTGATGTCGTGTTGTCGAGTCACATACATTGCATTGGCGACGAGGGCTTTTATGCCAAGCGACGAGGGCTTTTATTCCAAAGCGACGATGGGCTTTTATGCCGAATGTCCCTAATTATGGACAAAAGCGACGGGTACCACATGCATAACATAGTCGTGTCTCATGGAGTCGGTTATGTTTATTTTTGAGTCTTTTGGCGTTGAGTTTTATTTGATGGCTTATGACGAATTGCGATGTTATATGATACTTTGTTTGTGATGGTTTTTGTGTTGAACATAAAGTGAATATATGTGATGATCTCATGATGAGTAAGCGATGAATACAACATGACGGTAAAGCGATGATATAAGTTATGGCGATGGAGTTTATGTTTTATTTTGATATGATTATGGTGATTATGTGATGAAATTAAAGTGTTGATTTTATGCACTAAATGGTGATTTTTAAAGTATGTGAGATTTTGATATTTGTTGACATATTCTTATTAATCCCATATCATTTATGATTCCAAAACTATTTATATATTTTATCATGCCTTTAATTATATGTTTTGGAGTATCTCACCCTTTACTTGTTTCGCCGTTGCCTTTATATTGGTAACGTGCAGGTGATCCACGAGGATGATGAGGATTAGCTCGAGTCTCTTATTTTGAGTCGCTCTGCTCTGATAGTAGTAACACTCGGGATTTGGGGCGACGTTATTATTTTGATAGGATAGTTTGTGTATACTATCTTATGACTTTATGTATTGATGATAACATGATGATATATACATTTTGTGAACACATCCGCTGTGCTATGAATATTCATATGTTTATATGATGATTTGTGATATGAATCGGTATATCCGACTTTTGATTTTTGTGATGTGCATTATAATGCAAAGTGATGAAAAAACACGAATATGTGATACCTCAATTTATGTTTGGATGAAATTTTGAAACTCTGATTTTATTATTAATTACGAGGGGTAGAATTGGGGTGTTACATTAGTGGTATCAGAGCAGGTCGGTCTGTCCGGCCAAGTTGTTGAGTTTGTTGTTGTCTAACAATCAAGTATTGTTATTTGTTGATTCTAATCCTTGTTTTGTTTTGAGCAGAAGTTGTTATGGCTGGAAGGAACGCTGGTAGGAATGATGAGGCTCTTGCTGCTGCTATGCAGGCAATGGCTCAGGCTTTCCAAAACCCGCTGAATGCTGACGAGAACGCTGGGTCTCGTAGTTTGGAAACCTTCCAAAGAGAGAATCCTCCTACTTTCCAAGGAAAGTATGATCCCGAAGGTGCTTTGGCATGGCTGAAGGAGATTGAAAGAATCTTCCGTGTGATGGATTGCACTCCTGTGCAAAGGATCCGTTATGGTACTCATAAACTAAGTGCTGAAGCGGATGACTGGTGGGTTGAAACCCGTCAGAGGCTTGAGATTGCTGGTGAGGAAGTGACATGGGAAGTTTTCCGAAGGGAATTCATGAGGAAGTATTACCCAGAAGATGTTCGGGGAAAGAAGGAGATAGAGTTCCTTGAGCTGAAGCAAGGAAGCATGTCTATCACTGATTATGCTGCAAGGTTCACTATGTTGGCCAAGTTCTATCCGCATTATGATGGGCCGAATGGCGAGTTCTCTAAATGCATCAAGTTTGAAAATGGTTTGCGTCCTGAGATTAAGAAGGCTGTTGGTTATCAGAAAATCCGTGTCTTTTCGGATTTGATTGATAGTTGTAGGATCTTTGAAGAGGACAGTAATGCTCATTATAAGATTATGTCTGATAAGAGAAACAAAGGTCAGCAAAGCCGTGGAAAACCGTATGATGCTCCAGCTGGTAAAGGGAAACAGAAAGCGTTTCAAGGGAGAAGAACTAGTGGGGGAGATGCTCCTGCTAGTATTGTTTGTTACAAGTGTGGAAAACCTGGCCACAAGAGTAATGTTTGTCGAAGCGATGTTAGAGCTAAGGAGAGTGAGGTGAGATGTTTCCGATGTGGAGAAGTGGGCCATATTACTCGCGATTGTAGACATAAGGATGTGGTCTGTTTTAATTGTGGCGAGGGAGGTCACATTAGTGCTCAATGTAAGAAGCCTAAGAGGACTCAAGGAGCAGGAAAGGTGTTTGCTTTGTCGGGTGCTCCGACGGCAAACGAGGATGGTCTTGTTCGAGGTACTAGTTTCATTAATAGCTTTCCTCTTATTACTATTATTGATACTGGTGCTACTCACTGTTTTATTGCTGTTGATTGTGTAAAGAGACTGGGTCTCACTTTGTCGTCTCTGGATAGAGATATGGTGGTAGAAGTTCCGGCTAAGGGAACGGTTACTACTTCTTTTGTGTGTGCAAGTTGCCCTTTATCAATATTTGATAGAGACTTTGTGGTGGATCTTGTTTGTTTACCGCTTGTCGGGTTGGACGTGGTTTTAGGTATGGACTGGTTAAAAGCTAATTATGTCCATATCAATTGCTATAACAACACTGTGAGGTTTTCTTCCTTAGTAGAAGAGGAACAATCTATGTTGGTGTCGACGAAGCAGTTGAATGAGTTCATGAAGGATGAGGCGTTGGTTTTCTTGTTGATGGCGACTCTTTCTATGGAGAGTCAAGCTGTGATATCAAACTTTCCGGTGGTGTGCGATTTTCCCGAAGTATTCCCTGATGAGATTCCTAGTGCACCTCCAGAAAGAGAAGTTGAATTTTCTGTGGATCTTGTCCCTGGTACCAGACCTATCTCTATGGCACCATACAGGATGTCTGCATCCGAGTTAGCAGAATTGAAGAGCCAATTAGAAGATTTGCTCGAGAAGAAGTTTGTTAGACCTAGTGTGTCACCGTGGGGAGCTCCTGTGTTATTGGTGAAGAAGAAAGACGGTAGCATGAGACTTTGTATTGATTATCGTCAGTTGAATAAAGTGACTATCAAGAATAGGTATCCACTTCCTAGAATTGATGATATGATGGACCGATTGGTTGGCGCTCGTATGTTTAGTAAGATTGATTTGAGATCGGGTTACCATCAAATAAGGGTGAAAGAAGAAGATGTTCAGAAAACTGCTTTCAGGACGAGGTATGGACATTACGAATATTTGGTGATGCCTTTCGGTGTCACTAATGCACCGGGAGTATTCATGGAGTACATGAATCGTATATTCCATCCTTACTTGGACCGTTTCGTGGTTGTTTTCATTGATGATATTCTGGTTTATTCTAAATCGGAAGAAGAGCACACAGAACATTTGTGCATCGTGTTGGAAGTTCTGAAAGAAAAGAAGCTTTATGCTAAGTTGTCAAAGTGCGAGTTCTGGTTAAGTGAAGTGAGCTTTTTGGGGCATGTCATTTCTGGTGATGGCATTGCAGTTGATCCTTCTAAAGTTGATGATGTGTTGAGATGGGAAACTCCTAAGTCTGTTACTGAGATTAGAAGTTTCTTAGGATTGGCTGGTTACTATAGAAGGTTCATTGAAGGTTTTTCTAAGTTGGCGCTCCCTTTGACGAAGTTGACTTGTAAAGGAGCTGCATTTGTGTGGGATGTCAAGTGTGAAGAAAGTTTTGTTGAATTGAAGAAAAGGTTGACAACGGCTCCAATCTTGATTCTACCTAATCCTGAAGAACCATTTGTTGTTTATTGTGATGCTTCTAAGATGGGTTTAGGTGGTGTACTTATGCAAAATGGCAAAGTGGTTGCTTATGCTTCTAGGCAATTGAAGATTCATGAGAAGAATTATCCTACGCACGATTTAGAGCTTGCAGCGGTTGTTTTTGTGCTTAAGATTTGGAGGCATTATCTTTATGGTTCTAGATTTGAAGTATTTAGTGACCATAAAAGTTTGAAGTACTTGTTCGATCAGAAAGAGCTTAATATGAGGCAAAGACGGTGGCTTGAATTGTTGAAAGATTATGATTTTGGATTGAATTACCATCCTGGTAAAGCTAATGTGGTGGCCGATGCTTTAAGTCGAAAGACTTTGCATATGTCACTTTTGATGGTGAAAGAGTTGGAATTGATTGAGCAATTTAGAGATATGAGTCTTGTAGTAGAAGTGACGCCGAAGAGTGTTATCTTGGGAATGTTAAAGATCAATAATGATTTCCTTGATAGTGTTAGAGAAGCTCAGAAGCTTGATGTGAAACTTGTTGATTTGTTGGTTGGTATTGGACAAACTGAAAATGAAGATTTCAAGTTGGATGCTCAGGGTGTATTGAGGTTCCGAGATAGGATTTGTATTCCCGATGATATCGATTTGAAGAGAATGATCTTGGAAGAAAGTCATAGAAGCAATTTGAGTATTCATCCCGGAGCGACCAAAATGTATCAAGATTTAAAGAAACTATTTTGGTGGTCGGGCATGAAGAGAGAGGTGGCTCAGTTTGTTTATGCTTGTTTGACTTGTCAGAAGTCTAAAGTGGAGCATCAGAAACCTGCAGGGTTGATGCAACCGTTAGAGATTCCAGAATGGAAATGGGATAGCATTTCTATGGATTTCGTAACGGGGTTACCGAATACACCAAGAGGACACGATGCGATTTGGGTGATTGTTGATAGGCTTACGAAGTCGACTCACTTTATTCCTATTAACATCACTTATCCCGTATCGAAGTTGGCGGAAATTTATACGCATGTGATTGTGAGATTACATGGTATTCCTTTGTGTATTATTTCGGATAGAGATCCGAGGTTTACTTCTGAATTTTGGAAGAGCTTGCAAGAGGCTTTGGGTTCAAAGTTGAGGTTGAGTTCGGCTTATCATCCTCAAACTGATGGTCAGACGGAAAGGACGATTCAATCGTTGGAAGACTTGTTACGTGCTTGTATTCTTGAACATGGTGGTTCATGGGATACATATCTTCCATTGATTGAGTTTACTTATAACAATAGTTTTCATGCTAGTATTAGAATGGCACCGTTCGAGGCTTTGTATGGTCGGAGGTGTAGGACTCCTTTGTGTTGGCATGAGTCGGGTGAAGGTGTGGTGCTTGGACCAGAATTGGTTAGAGAGACTACTGAGACGGTGAAGATGATTAGAGAAAAGATGAGAATTTCTCAAAGTCGACAAAAGAGTTATCATGATAAAAGGAGAAAAGACTTGGAATTTCAAGATGGTGATCATGTGTTTTTGCGAGTTACTCCTACAACCGGCGTTGGTCGAGCATTGAAGTCGAAGAAGCTAACTCCTCGCTTTATTGGTCCTTACCAAATTACTAGTAAAGTGGGAAAAGTGGCTTATAGAGTGGCGTTACCGCCAAATCTTTCGAACTTGCATGATGTGTTCCATGTGTCGCAACTTCGGAAGTATGTTCCGGATCCTTCACATGTGATTGAGATGGATGATATTCAATTGCGAGACAATCTTACGGTGGAGACGATGCCATTAAGGATCGAAGATCGTGAGATAAAGTCTCTTCGTGGCAAAGAGATCTCCTTGGTTAAAGTTGTTTGGATAGGAGCAGTTGGTGAAAGTGCGACGTGGGAGTTAGAAAGCAAGATGCGAGATTCCTATCCCGAGCTTTTCGAGTCAGGTAATTTCGAGGACGAAACTTTTTTTTAGTGGGGGAGAGTTGTAACGCCCCGTTTTATTTAATATTATATTATATTAATATTTCGAATTACCGTTTGACGTTTATTTTTGCGACGAGAATATTTAAATTAACCGTTATATCTGTTAATATATTCGGCGACGTTTTATTCGGACCGGTAATTATTTTATTCGGTCCGGTATTTTTTTTGAGGGACCGGTAATTATTTTGTTCGGTCCGGTTTTTATTTCGTTCGGTTTGGTAAAATATTATTCGGACCGATATTTAATTATTCGGAGTTATTTTAATTATTTGGGTTAATAATATTATTTAGTATTATTTAGTGTTATTTAGTAGTGATATTTTAAGACCAAGGGCTTTTTAGTATTTTGCTAGCTTAAGTCTTGTACCTAAACCCAACACAACACTACTTGTTTTATGTCATAACATCAAAGACACATAGAGAGAGTTTGAGAGAAGAGGGTCTTGGAGAAGAGAAGAGCAAGAGCAAAGCCAAATCTAGGATTGAAACATCAAGAATAAATTCAAGCATTTAAGGTAAGGGGTTTGATTTTTCCAATTTCTATAGTTAGAGTTTGATTTGATATATTTTGGATTTGGGTTTAAAAATTGATCTTTAGGGTTTATGAATTTGTTGAGAGATTGTTGAAATAAATTGGAATTAAAAAGAGAATAGAGATTATATTAATTAAATTAAGTTTTAAAAACTAAAAATTAAATATGCTGTAAGTTTAGAAACAAAAAATGAAATAGCGTGTAGTTAGAACAGCAAGGAAATGAAATATGCAGTATAGAAAAGCAAGGAAAAGTAATATGCAGTATAGGAACTTATGTACTAGCTGTATGCATAAGAAGCTATTAACTTAAAAACTTGCAGTATGTTACGTTTCAATAAGCATTAGCTGTATGTATAATAGAAGTTAGGCTTCTAAGAACTAAGCATAGCAGTATGTTACCTTTCAATAGTTAGGCTTCTAAAATTAAACTAACAGTATTAATTGGAATGAAGTTTAGTAATTGATAGGAAGTTTACAAAGACAAAACGTAGACTTGCTGTAGGAATTGAAAATAAGTTTAGAAACATTAATTAATTAATTAATGTTTTCTTTTTCTTTTCTTAATTTAATATATTTAATATTTATATTAATTAAATATAAATATGATATAAGTTAGCCGATTTAATTTGGAATTCGATTTTGTTCCGATTTCGGCAATTTCGGCGACGGAGCAAGTTGTTCCGAATTTAACGAAAATTGACGTGCTAGCTAATTTTGACGTGTAGAACATCGTGGTAAAGTTAGTTTTTCGAGATTGCGAGTTTTTAACGGAGCGACCCGAAATAAGTCAATTTACGGTTAAGTTGAACCGGGTTGCGTTTTAGTCGGTTTAAGTCGCGTATGGACAATCCGATTTCAATGTTAATGATTATGATTGGTGCCGATTATTATGAATGACTTTCGCGACAATTATTGATGTTTGACTATTTTTCCGTGTTTGAAATTTAGTGAATTATTTGATTATGAAGTGGTGTGATTAAATATGATGTTTGCGACGGTTTATTTATAATGAGTACTTGATGATATGCAATGATATGTTTATCTTGATGTGGATAAATATGGCGACGTGGGTTTTATACCAAATTTTGATGTGCGATAATGATGTTTTGTTGTGTCGTGTTTGTGATGTCGTGTTGTCGAGTCACATACATTGCATTGGCGATGAGGGCTTTTATGCCAAGCGACGAGGGCTTTTATTCCAAAGCGACGATGGGCTTTTATGCCGAATGTCCCTAATTATGGACAAAAGCGACGGGTACCACATGCATAACATAGTCGTGTCTCATGGAGTCGGTTATGTTTATTTTTGAGTCTTTTGGCGTTGAGTTTTATTTGATGGCTTATGACGAATTGCGATGTTATATGATACTTTGTTTGTGATGGTTTTTGTGTTGAACATAAAGTGAATATATGTGATGATCTCATGATGAGTAAGCGATGAATACAACATGACGGTAAAGCGATGATATGAGTTATGGCGATGGAGTTTATGTTTTATTTTGATATGATTATGGTGATTATGTGATGAAATTAAAGTGTTGATTTTATGCACTAAATGGTGATTTTTAAAGTATGTGAGATTTTGATATTTGTTGACATATTCTTATTAATCCCATATCATTTATGATTCCAAAACTATTTATATATTTTATCATGCCTTTAATTATATGTTTTGGAGTATCTCACCCTTTACTTGTTTCGCCGTTGCCTTTATATTGGTAACGTGCAGGTGATCCACGAGGATGATGAGGATTAGCTCGAGTCTCTTATTTTGAGTCGCTCTGCTCTGATAGTAGTAACACTCGGGATTTGGGGCGACGTTATTATTTTGATAGGATAGTTTGTGTATACTATCTTATGACTTTATGTATTGATGATAACATGATGATATATACATTTTGTGAACACATCCGCTGTGCTATGAATATTCATATGTTTATATGATGATTTGTGATATGAATCGGTATATCCGACTTTTGATTTTTGTGATGTGCATTATAATGCAAAGTGATGAAAAAACACGAATATGTGATACCTCAATTTATGTTTGGATGAAATTTTGAAACTCTGATTTTATTATTAATTACGAGGGGTAGAATTGGGGTGTTACATTAGTGGTATCAGAGCAGGTCGGTCTGTCCGGCCAAGTTGTTGAGTTTGTTGTTGTCTAACAATCAAGTATTGTTATTTGTTGATTCTAATCCTTGTTTTGTTTTGAGCAGAAGTTGTTATGGCTGGAAGGAACGCTGGTAGGAATGATGAGGCTCTTGCTGCTGCTATGCAGGCAATGGCTCAGGCTTTCCAAAACCCGCTGAATGCTGACGAGAACGCTGGGTCTCGTAGTTTGGAAACCTTCCAAAGAGAGAATCCTCCTACTTTCCAAGGAAAGTATGATCCCGAAGGTGCTTTGGCATGGCTGAAGGAGATTGAAAGAATCTTCCGTGTGATGGATTGCACTCCTGTGCAAAGGATCCGTTATGGTACTCATAAACTAAGTGCTGAAGCGGATGACTGGTGGGTTGAAACCCGTCAGAGGCTTGAGATTGCTGGTGAGGAAGTGACATGGGAAGTTTTCCGAAGGGAATTCATGAGGAAGTATTACCCAGAAGATGTTCGGGGAAAGAAGGAGATAGAGTTCCTTGAGCTGAAGCAAGGAAGCATGTCTATCACTGATTATGCTGCAAGGTTCACTATGTTGGCCAAGTTCTATCCGCATTATGATGGGCCGAATGGCGAGTTCTCTAAATGCATCAAGTTTGAAAATGGTTTGCGTCCTGAGATTAAGAAGGCTGTTGGTTATCAGAAAATCCGTGTCTTTTCGGATTTGATTGATAGTTGTAGGATCTTTGAAGAGGACAGTAATGCTCATTATAAGATTATGTCTGATAAGAGAAACAAAGGTCAGCAAAGCCGTGGAAAACCGTATGATGCTCCAGCTGGTAAAGGGAAACAGAAAGCGTTTCAAGGGAGAAGAACTAGTGGGGGAGATGCTCCTGCTAGTATTGTTTGTTACAAGTGTGGGAAACCTGGCCACAAGAGTAATGTTTGTCGAAGCGATGTTAGAGCTAAGGAGAGTGAGGTGAGATGTTTCCGATGTGGAGAAGTGGGCCATATTACTCGCGATTGTAGACATAAGGATGTGGTCTGTTTTAATTGTGGCGAGGGAGGTCACATTAGTGCTCAATGTAAGAAGCCTAAGAGGACTCAAGGAGCAGGAAAGGTGTTTGCTTTGTCGGGTGCTCCGACGGCAAACGAGGATGGTCTTGTTCGAGGTACTAGTTTCATTAATAGCTTTCCTCTTATTACTATTATTGATACTGGTGCTACTCACTGTTTTATTGCTGTTGATTGTGTAAAGAGACTGGGTCTCACTTTGTCGTCTCTGGATAGAGATATGGTGGTAGAAGTTCCGGCTAAGGGAACGGTTACTACTTCTTTTGTGTGTGCAAGTTGCCCTTTATCAATATTTGATAGAGACTTTGTGGTGGATCTTGTTTGTTTACCGCTTGTCGGGTTGGACGTGGTTTTAGGTATGGACTGGTTAAAAGCTAATTATGTCCATATCAATTGCTATAACAACACTGTGAGGTTTTCTTCCTTAGTAGAAGAGGAACAATCTATGTTGGTGTCGACGAAGCAGTTGAATGAGTTCATGAAGGATGAGGCGTTGGTTTTCTTGTTGATGGCGACTCTTTCTATGGAGAGTCAAGCTGTGATATCAAACTTTCCGGTGGTGTGCGATTTTCCCGAAGTATTCCCTGATGAGATTCCTAGTGCACCTCCAGAAAGAGAAGTTGAATTTTCTGTGGATCTTGTCCCTGGTACCAGACCTATCTCTATGGCACCATACAGGATGTCTGCATCCGAGTTAGCAGAATTGAAGAGCCAATTAGAAGATTTGCTCGAGAAGAAGTTTGTTAGACCTAGTGTGTCACCGTGGGGAGCTCCTGTGTTATTGGTGAAGAAGAAAGACGGTAGCATGAGACTTTGTATTGATTATCGTCAGTTGAATAAAGTGACTATCAAGAATAGGTATCCACTTCCTAGAATTGATGATATGATGGACCGATTGGTTGGCGCTCGTATGTTTAGTAAGATTGATTTGAGATCGGGTTACCATCAAATAAGGGTGAAAGAAGAAGATGTTCAGAAAACTGCTTTCAGGACGAGGTATGGACATTACGAATATTTGGTGATGCCTTTCGGTGTCACTAATGCACCGGGAGTATTCATGGAGTACATGAATCGTATATTCCATCCTTACTTGGACCGTTTCGTGGTTGTTTTCATTGATGATATTCTGGTTTATTCTAAATCGGAAGAAGAGCACACAGAACATTTGTGCATCGTGTTGGAAGTTCTGAAAGAAAAGAAGCTTTATGCTAAGTTGTCAAAGTGCGAGTTCTGGTTAAGTGAAGTGAGCTTTTTGGGGCATGTCATTTCTGGTGATGGCATTGCAGTTGATCCTTCTAAAGTTGATGATGTGTTGAGATGGGAAACTCCTAAGTCTGTTACTGAGATTAGAAGTTTCTTAGGATTGGCTGGTTACTATAGAAGGCTCATTGAAGGTTTTTCTAAGTTGGCGCTCCCTTTGACGAAGTTGACTTGTAAAGGAGCTGCATTTGTGTGGGATGTCAAGTGTGAAGAAAGTTTTGTTGAATTGAAGAAAAGGTTGACAACGGCTCCAATCTTGATTCTACCTAATCCTGAAGAACCATTTGTTGTTTATTGTGATGCTTCTAAGATGGGTTTAGGTGGTGTACTTATGCAAAATGGCAAAGTGGTTGCTTATGCTTCTAGGCAATTGAAGATTCATGAGAAGAATTATCCTACGCACGATTTAGAGCTTGCAGCGGTTGTTTTTGTGCTTAAGATTTGGAGGCATTATCTTTATGGTTCTAGATTTGAAGTATTTAGTGACCATAAAAGTTTGAAGTACTTGTTCGATCAGAAAGAGCTTAATATGAGGCAAAGACGGTGGCTTGAATTGTTGAAAGATTATGATTTTGGATTGAATTACCATCCTGGTAAAGCTAATGTGGTGGCCGATGCTTTAAGTCGAAAGACTTTGCATATGTCACTTTTGATGGTGAAAGAGTTGGAATTGATTGAGCAATTTAGAGATATGAGTCTTGTAGTAGAAGTGACGCCGAAGAGTGTTATCTTGGGAATGTTAAAGATCAATAATGATTTCCTTGATAGTGTTAGAGAAGCTCAGAAGCTTGATGTGAAACTTGTTGATTTGTTGGTTGGTATTGGACAAACTGAAAATGAAGATTTCAAGTTGGATGCTCAGGGTGTATTGAGGTTCCGAGATAGGATTTGTATTCCCGATGATATCGATTTGAAGAGAATGATCTTGGAAGAAAGTCATAGAAGCAATTTGAGTATTCATCCCGGAGCGACCAAAATGTATCAAGATTTAAAGAAACTATTTTGGTGGTCGGGCATGAAGAGAGAGGTGGCTCAGTTTGTTTATGCTTGTTTGACTTGTCAGAAGTCTAAAGTGGAGCATCAGAAACCTGCAGGGTTGATGCAACCGTTAGAGATTCCAGAATGGAAATGGGATAGCATTTCTATGGATTTCGTAACGGGGTTACCGAATACACCAAGAGGACACGATGCGATTTGGGTGATTGTTGATAGGCTTACGAAGTCGACTCACTTTATTCCTATTAACATCACTTATCCCGTATCGAAGTTGGCGGAAATTTATACGCATGTGATTGTGAGATTACATGGTATTCCTTTGTGTATTATTTCGGATAGAGATCCGAGGTTTACTTCTGAATTTTGGAAGAGCTTGCAAGAGGCTTTGGGTTCAAAGTTGAGGTTGAGTTCGGCTTATCATCCTCAAACTGATGGTCAGACGGAAAGGACGATTCAATCGTTGGAAGACTTGTTACGTGCTTGTATTCTTGAACATGGTGGTTCATGGGATACATATCTTCCATTGATTGAGTTTACTTATAACAATAGTTTTCATGCTAGTATTAGAATGGCACCGTTCGAGGCTTTGTATGGTCGGAGGTGTAGGACTCCTTTGTGTTGGCATGAGTCGGGTGAAGGTGTGGTGCTTGGACCAGAATTGGTTAGAGAGACTACTGAGACGGTGAAGATGATTAGAGAAAAGATGAGAATTTCTCAAAGTCGACAAAAGAGTTATCATGATAAAAGGAGAAAAGACTTGGAATTTCAAGATGGTGATCATGTGTTTTTGCGAGTTACTCCTACAACCGGCGTTGGTCGAGCATTGAAGTCGAAGAAGCTAACTCCTCGCTTTATTGGTCCTTACCAAATTACTAGTAAAGTGGGAAAAGTGGCTTATAGAGTGGCGTTACCGCCAAATCTTTCGAACTTGCATGATGTGTTCCATGTGTCGCAACTTCGGAAGTATGTTCCGGATCCTTCACATGTGATTGAGATGGATGATATTCAATTGCGAGACAATCTTACGGTGGAGACGATGCCATTAAGGATCGAAGATCGTGAGATAAAGTCTCTTCGTGGCAAAGAGATCTCCTTGGTTAAAGTTGTTTGGATAGGAGCAGTTGGTGAAAGTGCGACGTGGGAGTTAGAAAGCAAGATGCGAGATTCCTATCCCGAGCTTTTCGAGTCAGGTAATTTCGAGGACGAAACTTTTTTTTAGTGGGGGAGAGTTGTAACGCCCCGTTTTATTTAATATTATATTATATTAATATTTCGAATTACCGTTTGACGTTTATTTTTGCGACGAGAATATTTAAATTAACCGTTATATCTGTTAATATATTCGGCGACGTTTTATTCGGACCGGTAATTATTTTATTCGGTCCGGTATTTTTTTTGAGGGACCGGTAATTATTTTGTTCGGTCCGGTTTTTATTTCGTTCGGTTTGGTAAAATATTATTCGGACCGATATTTAATTATTCGGAGTTATTTTAATTATTTGGGTTAATAATATTATTTAGTATTATTTAGTGTTATTTAGTAGTGATATTTTAAGACCAAGGGCTTTTTAGTATTTTGCTAGCTTAAGTCTTGTACCTAAACCCAACACAACACTACTTGTTTTATGTCATAACATCAAAGACACATAGAGAGAGTTTGAGAGAAGAGGGTCTTGGAGAAGAGAAGAGCAAGAGCAAAGCCAAATCTAGGATTGAAACATCAAGAATAAATTCAAGCATTTAAGGTAAGGGGTTTGATTTTTCCAATTTCTATAGTTAGAGTTTGATTTGATATATTTTGGATTTGGGTTTAAAAATTGATCTTTAGGGTTTATGAATTTGTTGAGAGATTGTTGAAATAAATTGGAATTAAAAAGAGAATAGAGATTATATTAATTAAATTAAGTTTTAAAAACTAAAAATTAAATATGCTGTAAGTTTAGAAACAAAAAATGAAATAGCGTGTAGTTAGAACAGCAAGGAAATGAAATATGCAGTATAGAAAAGCAAGGAAAAGTAATATGCAGTATAGGAACTTATGTACTAGCTGTATGCATAAGAAGCTATTAACTTAAAAACTTGCAGTATGTTACGTTTCAATAAGCATTAGCTGTATGTATAATAGAAGTTAGGCTTCTAAGAACTAAGCATAGCAGTATGTTACCTTTCAATAGTTAGGCTTCTAAAATTAAACTAACAGTATTAATTGGAATGAAGTTTAGTAATTGATAGGAAGTTTACAAAGACAAAACGTAGACTTGCTGTAGGAATTGAAAATAAGTTTAGAAACATTAATTAATTAATTAATGTTTTCTTTTTCTTTTCTTAATTTAATATATTTAATATTTATATTAATTAAATATAAATATGATATAAGTTAGCCGATTTAATTTGGAATTCGATTTTGTTCCGATTTCGGCAATTTCGGCGACGGAGCAAGTTGTTCCGAATTTAACGAAAATTGACGTGCTAGCTAATTTTGACGTGTAGAACATCGTGGTAAAGTTAGTTTTTCGAGATTGCGAGTTTTTAACGGAGCGACCCGAAATAAGTCAATTTACGGTTAAGTTGAACCGGGTTGCGTTTTAGTCGGTTTAAGTCGCGTATGGACAATCCGATTTCAATGTTAATGATTATGATTGGTGCCGATTATTATGAATGACTTTCGCGACAATTATTGATGTTTGACTATTTTTCCGTGTTTGAAATTTAGTGAATTATTTGATTATGAAGTGGTGTGATTAAATATGATGTTTGCGACGGTTTATTTATAATGAGTACTTGATGATATGCAATGATATGTTTATCTTGATGTGGATAAATATGGCGACGTGGGTTTTATACCAAATTTTGATGTGCGATAATGATGTTTTGTTGTGTCGTGTTTGTGATGTCGTGTTGTCGAGTCACATACATTGCATTGGCGATGAGGGCTTTTATGCCAAGCGACGAGGGCTTTTATTCCAAAGCGACGATGGGCTTTTATGCCGAATGTCCCTAATTATGGACAAAAGCGACGGGTACCACATGCATAACATAGTCGTGTCTCATGGAGTCGGTTATGTTTATTTTTGAGTCTTTTGGCGTTGAGTTTTATTTGATGGCTTATGACGAATTGCGATGTTATATGATACTTTGTTTGTGATGGTTTTTGTGTTGAACATAAAGTGAATATATGTGATGATCTCATGATGAGTAAGCGATGAATACAACATGACGGTAAAGCGATGATATGAGTTATGGCGATGGAGTTTATGTTTTATTTTGATATGATTATGGTGATTATGTGATGAAATTAAAGTGTTGATTTTATGCACTAAATGGTGATTTTTAAAGTATGTGAGATTTTGATATTTGTTGACATATTCTTATTAATCCCATATCATTTATGATTCCAAAACTATTTATATATTTTATCATGCCTTTAATTATATGTTTTGGAGTATCTCACCCTTTACTTGTTTCGCCGTTGCCTTTATATTGGTAACGTGCAGGTGATCCACGAGGATGATGAGGATTAGCTCGAGTCTCTTATTTTGAGTCGCTCTGCTCTGATAGTAGTAACACTCGGGATTTGGGGCGACGTTATTATTTTGATAGGATAGTTTGTGTATACTATCTTATGACTTTATGTATTGATGATAACATGATGATATATACATTTTGTGAACACATCCGCTGTGCTATGAATATTCATATGTTTATATGATGATTTGTGATATGAATCGGTATATCCGACTTTTGATTTTTGTGATGTGCATTATAATGCAAAGTGATGAAAAAACACGAATATGTGATAACTCAATTTATGTTTGGATGAAATTTTGAAACTCTGATTTTATTATTAATTACGAGGGGTAGAATTGGGGTGTTACACGGGGCATTCTACTGATGATTGTTGGGCCCTAAGAAATAAGGTCCAGGACCTTATCGATGCCAAGGAAATACAGTTTGAGGCGCCTGAAATGCCCAACGTTGTGACTGCTCCTATGCCCCAGCATGGAGTAAATGCTATGGAGGAAGACCTGTATGCAGTTTCTGTGGATGATGTTTCTACCCCTTTATTGACTGTCAAGAGGAACCTGTTGCTAGCCGGTTTATTTCCGGGTTGTAGCAAGGGTTGCCTTCTATGTGCTGTTTCCCCTGCTGGTTGTCCGTTGCTGAAGTCAGGCGTCCAAAACCTGATGGATAGCAAAGAGATCTTGTTCAAGAAGACCGATGTTCCTATTGTTCCTACTGAAGAAGTATTTGTTGTCACCATCTTCAACAATCCTACCATGGCTCCCCCGAGGAATCCAGTCAAAATCATGTCTGTTGCACCCATCATCATTACTGTTCCGGGGCCACTCCCCTATAAATCTGACAAGGCTGTCCCATGGCATTATGGGGCAGATGTTTATGTGCTTGGGGTGAAGCAGGAGTTCAACACTAGTACCGGTATCAATAATATCACCGGTCCCGCTAAAGTTACTCGCAGTGGCAGGCTCTTCTCGCCTGACATTGCGCCACCAGTTATCCGAAGACCTCTTATCATCACGCCTACAAGTGCGCCTGTTTCCCCTCCTGATCAAGTTTCTACCCCTACTGCCGAGTCATCTGACACTCGGGGAAAAGGGATTGTTGATATGCCTGCCCAGATGGAGGCACCAAAGTCTGTTAGTGTTGAAGCCTCCCAGCAAGAGATGGAGGAAATTCTCAAGATCATCAAGAAGAGCGATTTCAACGTCGTTGAACAGCTGGGGCATACCCCCTCAAAGATCTCTATGCTATCACTGTTATTGTGCTCGGAGGCCCATGCCAAGGCCCTGATTTCATTCCTACAGACGGCCCATGTGCCATAAGAAACATCTGCCGATCAATTTACGGATTGTGTGGCCAACTTGACCGGTGACAATGGGCTGGGTTTCTCTGACGCCGATCTGACCGCCAAGGGAAAGAACCACAATGATGCCCTGCATGTCTCCATTGAATGCAGGGGCACTACTCTTGCACACGTGTTGGTAGACACCGGTTCTTCACTGAATGTACTGCCCAAGAAGGCCTTAGACAGGTTGGATTGTGAGGGTTTGGAGTTGAAGCCTAGTAACATTATTGTCCGAGCCTTTGATGGGTCGAAGAGGATGGTACATGGTGAAGTGGACATTCCAATCCGGGTTGGTTCTCAAGTCTTTGACTCAACGTTCTATGTGATGGACATCCGTCCATCCTATTCTTGTTTGTTGGGTCGTCCTTGGATCCACAAGGCTGGGGATGTGACCTCCACTCTACACCAGAAGCTCAAATACCCTGTCAGAGGGAAGATTGTTACAGTGCAGGGGGGGGAAGAATACATGGTTAGTCATCTCAACTCGTTTCGGTATATAGAGATGGACGGGGAGTTCATTGAAACCCCCTTTCAACATTTTGAAGAGGTGCCTCCAACATTGGCGTCTGCAGAGACAGTAATTGAAGAAGACTTTCCTTTGAAGATGGCTTCCTTGAAGGACGCCCAGGCCGTGATTGAAAAAGGTGAATGTACAAACTGGGGAAGGCTCCCTGATTTTACTCCAAAGACTGACAAGTTTGGGTTGGGTTTCACTGCAGAGGCTCAGAAGACTGTATGCAAAGCAAGGATCGGAATACCTCCCGTGTTCATCACCAACCCGGGAGTAAATTCTATTGAAGGCGATGCAGAGGAATCAGAGTTTGATAGCTGGATCTACCCGACGACCGACGGTGGACTGAGCAATTGGACTGCAAAAGACTACATACCTGTTACTTTTGTTACTCAGTAATGAATTCCTTTGTTTCTAAATTTGTAACAAACAATAATCTGAAACTTTATGGCCCGGTGTCTTACCCGGGGCACCGTGGCTTCATTTGTGAGGGATTATTACTTGTCATTTCCATATATCATGAATAAAACATTGGATGTTTTTCGCATTTCAAATCTTGTGCTCCCTTTCTTTCTTTCTTTATATATTGCAAAACAGCTATATTTACACACACTCACCTATACAGGTTCCAATCCACTCTGGATCTCACTGGTAACGACTCTGCTACTGCCAGTTATGACTTCGAAAATCCGATCAATTTAGCCGAAGACGGAGGTGAAGATGATTGCGAAGTTCCTGGTGAACTTGCAAGACTGCTACTCCAGGAAGAGAGGGCTATTCAGCCACATGAAGAGCCAGTGGAAACGGTAAATCTGGGTACTAAGACAGATAGAAAAGAACTCAAGATTGGTGCCAATCTAGAGCTCAGCATGAAACAGCGGTTGATTCAGATGTTGCATGATTATGTGGAAATCTTCGCCTGGTCTTACGAAGACATGCCTGGGTTGGATACCGACATTGTGGTCCATCACTTTCCTACCAAGGAAGACTTCCCTCCGGTTAAACAGAAGGTCCGCCGTATGCGCCCGGATATGTCCGAGAAGATCAAAGCTGAGGTTATGAAACAATTTGATGTCGGGTTTCTAGCAGTGACTTCTTACCCTCAGTGGGTTGCCAATGTGGTCCCGGTACCGAAAAAAGATGGCAAGGTCCGAATGTGTGTTGATTACAGGGATCTGAATAGGGCGAGCCCCAAGGATGACTTCCCCCTGCCTCACATCGACGTTCTGGTTGACAATACTGCTCAGCACAAGGTGTTCTCCTTCATGGACGGCTTTTTAGGTTATAATCAGATCAAGATGGCTCCTGAAGATATGGAAAAGACTACCTTTGTTACTCAGTGGGGCACCTTCGGTTACAAAGTCATGCCTTTTGGACTGAAAAATGCTGGGGCAACCTACCAACGTGCCATGGTTGCTTTATTTCACGACATGATCCATCATGAGATTGAAGTGTACGTCGATGATATGATTGCAAGGTCCCAAACTGAGGAGGAACACCTTGACCATCTACAGAAGCTGTTTGACCGTCTGAAGTTATACAAGCTGAGGTTGAACCCGAACAAGTGCACCTTCGGGGTAAGATCTGGAAAATTGCTAGGCTTCGTCGTGAGCGACAAAGGTATTCAAGTGGACCCTGCCAAGGTTAAAGCCATACAAGAGATGCCAGTTCCCAAGACAGAGAAAGAAGTCAGAGGCTTTCTAGGACGTCTGAATTACATCGCCTGATTCATCTCGCATCTAACTGCTACCTGTGAACCAATCTTCAAGCTGCTGAAGAAAGATCAGGTAGTACGTTGGAATGATGAATGTCATGCCGCTTTCGACAGAATCAAAGAGTATCTCCAAGAACCACCCATTCTTATGCCACCAGTTGAAGGGAGACCTCTAATACTATACCTGACAGTACTTGACAGCTCAATGGGGTGTGTGCTGGGGCAGCATGACGAGTCTGGCCGAAAAGAGCACGCCATTTATTACCTTAGCAAAAAGTTTACCGACTGTGAGACCCGATACTCACTGCTCGAGAAAACTTGTTGCGCTTTAGTATGGGCTGCTCGCCGGCTGAGACAGTATATGCTGACTCACACTACTATGTTGATCTCAAAAATGGATCCAATAAAGTACATATTCGAAAAGCCTGCTCTGTCTGGAAGAATAGCAAGATGGCAGATGATCTTGACAGAATACGACATCCAGTACACGACTCAGAAAGCAATCAAGGGAAGTGTATTGGCAGACCATTTGGCACATCAGGCAGTGGACGACTACCAGTCAATGAACTTTGAATTTCCTGACGAGAGTATCATGGTAGTGACTGATTGTGAAGTACTTGGACCGGATGAAGGACCTGAGGAAGGATCCCGATGGTCTATGCACTTTGACGGAGCCTCCAATGCTTTGGGTAACGGTATTGGTGTTGTGATCATATCCCCCAGAGGCACTCATACTCCACTTACTGCCCGACTATGTTTCAACTGCACCAACAACATGGCGGAGTATGAGGCGTGTATCATGGGTCTTCAAGATGCAATTGACTTAAGGATCAAGTTTCTGAGTGTCTTCGGAGATTCCGCTCTCGTGATCAACCAGATCAAAGGCGAGTGGGATACGAAACATCTGAATCTTATTCCTTACAAAGAATGTGTGTTGACGTTGATCCCCCATTTCACAGAGATAACTTTTGAACACTTCCCAAGAGAGGAGAATCAGTTGGCGGACGCGCTGGCTACGATGTCTTCTATGTTCAAGGTCAAATGGGATAACGAGGCTCCCCGGATCATCATCTGGAAATTGGACGAACCTGCATATTACTGTGATCTTGAGGTTGAAGAGGTAACTGAAAAACCCTGGTATCATGAAGTGAAGAGGTACTTAGAAGCTCAAGAATACCCCGAAGGTGCATCTGTCAATGACAAGAAATTTCTGAGAAGGTTCGCAGCAAAGTTCTTCCTCAGCAATGGCATTCTCTACAAGCGAAACCATGATTCAACCTTACTTCGTTGTGTGGATAAGACTGAAGCAGAGAAGATCATGGCAGAGCTGCATGAAGGTACCTTCGGAACGCATTCCAGTGGACATACCATGGCAAAGAAAATCCTTCGGACAGGATATTTCTGGTCCACAATGGAAGCTGATTGTTACCAATATTCTCGGACATGTCACAAGTGCCAAATCTATGCTGACAAGGTGCACGTTCCTCCAGTCCCTCTGAATGTCTTGACTGCACCTTGGCCTTTTTCAATGTGGGGCATTGATATGATCGGCGAGATTAAACCTACGGCATCCAACGGGCATCGTTTCATCCTGGTGGCGATCGATTACTTTACCAAGTGGGTTGAAGCAGCTTCCTACGCTACGGTAACCAAGAACGTCGTGGCACGGTTCATTCGGCATAACCTAATTTGTCGATACGGTGTCCCTGAAAGGATCATTACGGATAATGGTACCAATCTTAACAATAAGATGATCACTGAGCTCTGCGAGCAATTCAAGATACAGCACCACAATTCTTCTCCCTACCGGCCGAAGATGAATGGGGCTGTAGAAGCAGCTAATAAGAATATCAAAAAGATTGTGCAGAAGATGACAGTGACCTATAAAGATTGGCACGAGATGTTACCGTTTGCTCTTCACGGGTACCGTACCTCAGCAAGGACGTCAACCGGGGCAACACCCTTTTCCTTGGTCTATGGCATGGAGGCAGTCTTGCCGATTGAAGTCCAGATACCCTCTCTCCGAATAATGAAGGATGCAGGCTTGAGCGAAGATGACTGGATCCAGACTCGACTTGATCAATTAAACCTAATTGACGAAAAGAGACTCACTGCTATTTGTCATGGTCAAACGTACCAAAAACGGATGATCAGGGCATTTAACAAGAAAGTCAGACCACAAGAGTATCAAGTTGGGGACCTGGTAATCAAACGCATCATTCTTCCTCAAAGTGATCCCAGGGGGAAATGGACCCCTACGTATGAAGGGCCATTTGTGGTTAAACATGTCTTCTCAGGAGGAGCCATGATTCTAACCACCATGGATGGTGACGACCTTCCTCACCCCGCCAATGCAGACATAGTAAAAAGATACTACGCATGAATGAAAGACCCGCTAGGTTGACACACCTAGGCAAAAATAAGGGCTTCCCGGCGAACCAAAAGGGTTCGGGAAAAAATAAGGGATGAAATGAAAAATCTGTACACCCGGCAAGTCGAAAACCTGAAAAGGCGGCTTGGGCAAAAATGGGTATCCCGGTGGACTGAAAACCCGAAAGGGCGGTCCAGGAAAAAGTTAGGGATTAAAGCGTAATACTATGTCTCATTGAATCACTTCGCATCCAGAATCCGGTATCAACTGTCAGGTTCAGACGGCATCGATCAGTCAGCTTCATCTTCAACTGAGCAGCCAAGTGATGAGACGCTCGAAGATATAAAGGCGATAGCAGAGTTGGAAACCAGTGGGATTATTCCTTTCACATAGCTGTTTTGTTTTTCTTTTTCATAAAAATTGAATAAACTCTGTTGTTCGGCGGTGTTCTCTTACTAGGACGTCAGCCTCTTGTACATAAACGCCTATTTACGGGCAAATTCCAAAAATCAATACAAATTCACTTTTCAGACCAATTGCTAATTGTTTTTTCCTTTTTCTGTTTTGTTTTGTAAAGAACGTTCAAATGTTCAATGGTGATATATGCATTTGACACTAATTGCTAACTCATAAATACTTACATACGAAACAAAGGATTAATTACAGGTGACATCAGAAACAGGGGCAATAATGAGTTGTCTAAGTGATCTAATTGCTCTGTCCACCAAGGTACCAAGGTAAGTTCGACTGAAGAATGTAACCAAGATACCTTAATTCCCCAGAGAGTGAGACAAGATCCAACAATTCTCCCCAAGCAGAGTTGGTCTCCAATCAGCCCTGAAAAGGCGCAGTATCTCCAGCAAGTCTGCAACACTCTCCCCAAGCAGAGTGAGCCTATTGGCAGCCTTAAGGAAGTTGGATTATTCCCAGCAAATCTCAATATTCCCCAGCGGAGTATACAGACATTCCTAACAAGCATCCCCGGCAGTCTTAATATAAGATTGTTCCCCGGTGGAATACCGGATATCCAGTGGAGCCACTTCCCCAGTGCAATCTCAAAAGTTTCCCCAGGAAAGTTGAATCAATCTCTCCAGTAGGAAGCTTATCCCCAGTAGATTCTGGAAGCTTATCACCTGCAGAGTATGAACACTTTCCCCGGATTTATTCAGAAGGTTATTTCCCCACCAGAATATAACTGGGTTATCCTCAAGCCAATTGCCACAGAAAGATCGTCCTCGGCGAAGTCTTCCTATCCCCAGCGGAGTTCATCAAATCCTCAACAAAACTCAACAATGGTATCCCCAGCGGAGTTATCATCAACATCTCAGCAAAGTGCCTCTCTTCCCCACAGAGTATTTCCCTGCAGAGTAATATCTCCAACAAAGTTTATTCCTCAACAGAGTCATCTTCTCCTACAGGTTTATTCTCCCAATTATCATCCCCAGCGGAGACGAAGAACCCTATTCTTCAACATCAGCCCAGGATTTGATTTCCCGACATTCGTCAAGGATTTACTTTCCTAGACGAAAATACATTCATAAACATCACATCTTCATACATTATAGCATGCCCCTACGCATCATGAACATACAATCTCATTTATTTTGAGAACATCATGCATTTCATACGTCATGACATTGCATACAACTAACATTTTGTCTTTAGGACAAAAGTGAATACAAAGATGATTACTATCAACCGACTATTTCCATATTCGATTCCTGTATCCGGCCAGGGCATATCTGTTGACGACTATTTCCAGACTCGATTCCTGTATCTTGCTAGGGCACGTTTGAAGAGTTTGAAGATTCGATTCCTATATCCGGCCAGGGCATATCTGTTTACGACTATTTCCAGACTCGATTCTTGTATCTTGCCAGGGCACGTCTGAAGAGTTTGAAGATTCGATTCCTGTATCAGGCCAGGGTATATCTGTTGATGACTAATTCCGGACTCGATTCCTGTATCTTGCCAGGGCACGTCTGAAGAGTTTGAAGATCTGATTCCTGTATCCTGCCAGGGTGTATCTGTTGACGACTATTTTCCGGACTCGATTCCTATATCCTGCCAGGGCACGTCTGAAGAGTTTGAAGATCCGATTCCTGTATCCTGCCAGGGTGTATCTGTTGACGACTATTTTCCGGACTCGATTCCTGTATCCTGCCAGGGCACGTCTGAAGAGTTTGAAGATCCGATTCCTGTATCCTGCCAGGGTGTATCTGTTGACGACTATTTTCCGGACTCGATTCCTGTATCCTTCCAGGGCACGTCTGAAGAGTTTGAAGATCCGATTCATGTATCCAGCCAGGGCGTATCTGTTGACGACTATTTTCCGGACTCGATTCCTGTATCCTGCCAGGGCACGTCTGAAGAGTTTGAAGATCCGATTCCTGTATCCATCCAGGGCGTATCTGTTGACGACTATTTTCCGGACTCGATTCCTGTATCCTGCCAGGGCACGTCTGAAAAGTTTGAAGATCCGATTCCTGTATCCTTCCAGGGTGTATCTGTTGACGACTATTTTCCGGACTCGATTCCTGTATCCTGCCAGGGCACGTCTGAAGAGTTTGAAGATCCGATTCCTGTATCCTGCCAGGGTGTATCTATTGACGACTATTTTCCGGACTCGATTCCTGTATCCTGTCAGGGCACGTCTGAAGAGTTTGAAGATCCGATTCCTGTATCCTGCCAGGGTGTAACTGTTGACGACTATATTCTGGACTCGATTCCTGTATCTTACCAGGGCACGTTTGAAGAGTTTGAAGATCCGATTCCTGTATCATGCCAGGGTGTATCTGTTGACGACTATTTTCCGGACTCGATTCCTGTATCCTGCCAGGGCACGTCTGAAGAGTTTGAAGATCCGATTCCTGTATCCTGCCAGGGTGTATCTGTTGACGACTATTTTCCGGACTCGATTCCTGTATCCTGCCAGGGCACGTCTGAAGAGTTTGAAGATCTGATTCCTGTATCCTGCTAGGGTGTATCTGTTGACGACTATTTTCTAGACTCGATTCCTGTATTCTGCCAGGGCACGTCTGAAGAGTTTGAAGATCCGATTCATGTATCCTGCCAGGGTGTATCTGTTGACGACTATTTTCCGGACTCGATTCCTGTATCCTGCCAGGGCACGTCTGAAGAGTTTGAAGATCCGATTCATGTATCCTGCCAGGGTGTATTTGTTGACGACTATTTTCCGGACTCGATTCCCGTATCCTGCCAGGGCACGTCTGAAGAGTTTGAAGATCCGATTCCTGTATCCAGCCAGGGCGTATCTGTTGACGACTATTTCCGGACTCGATTCCTGTATCCTGCCAGGGCACGTCTGAAGAGTTTGAAGATCCGATTCATGTATCCAGCCAGGGCGTATCTGTTGACGACTTTTTCCGGATTCGATACCTGTATCCAGCCAGGGCATATCTACATGAAGAGTTTGAAAATCAACCCCTGTAACAGGCCAGGTAATTATCTTTCTTTCTCAGGTACGCAAGTTCTCGCTAAGTAATCTCTTACGCGATCGACAATCTCCCGATGGCATCTATAAGCCCATCTCCACAATTATCCATCACATTTCCAAATGGCATCTATAAGCCCATTCTCGACAAGGCTCCGTCACAGCTCCAGATGGCATCTATAATCCCATCCTCCTACCCATCATCTCTCCCAAATGGCATCTGTAAGCCCATTCCCCCCATCACACTGCTAACACTCTGCTATGCGAGTGCAAATTTCTGGGCACTTTAGTGTTCAAACATCTTCCACCTTTGGATTACGAAAGGCACACAAGCCAATCTACATCCTCAGGTCTAAGAAGATTGAACAGGGGCAACTGTTGTACCCCAAAATTTGCCCTCCCATATTCTTCAATATTTATCAAGATCAATCTCTAGATGTTTCAAAATCCCTCAAGGGTTGCACAGTCCAATTGCTTCCTAACACAGTCAAAATTAGGGTTTTGATTCTTGCAAAGAAATTGAGGTTTTCAAGGGTCCAATCAAGTCCCATATGCCTATATACATTGTCAAGCATCCATATGTCAAGTTTCAAGACTCACAACATCAAGTTACACAGTCAAAAGCCCTGATTGCTCCACAGTCAACTGCAGGGGTAAAATGGTCATTTGACAGTCAAAAGTCAAAAAAATTGGTCAACATATTATTTTGAAGCCAAAATCATCATTTGATCAATTCTTGATCATGATTCCACAAGCATGGCTCAAAAAGTCTCAAGATGCAAAAGTTTCTATTTTTGGACAGTTGAAAAGTCAACTGCAAATTGACCAAGGCATAACTTCTTCATGGTTTATCAAAAAAATCACATCCAATGCTCATTTTGAAGGGGATGACATTTCCTGCAACTCATCTTCACACTCCAAGTCCAAGAAATGCTCTCACAAAAAGTTATCAATTTCAACATTATAGGTCATTTTCAAAAGTCAACAAAAAGGCACTTTAAGTCAAAGACCATAACTTGAGATTGGTAAATCAAAATGACATGGAACCAAAGGAATTGGTTAGAGGACTTCAAGACCTTTCCAAAATGTCCAAGAACATGTTCATATCTTCAAAATTGAGCAAGATATGCATTGGAGAAGTTGGGACATTTTTGGGAACTTTCAAAAGTCAACTTTGCCTAAAAAGCTTCAAATTTGCTAATGGGCCTCAAATTCTTTCTTGAATCATTACCCAAAGCCTATGCACGACCCATTGAGCTCAAAATAATTTACTTTCTTATTTTTAATTAATTAATTGAATTTATATTTATATTAATTCATTCAATTGGTTTTAATTGTAGAAAAAATATCAAAGCATGGTTGGCAAATCTTTTTATGAAGCAAATACACTCCACACATGCTAAAGATTTCGTGCAACACTCAAGGGGACAAGATCTTCCATAATTGGCAAGGTTTTCATGGAAAATAGATTGAAAATTATATGATGGAAAATCAAGGATTGAAAACATTATTGCAATGGATTCATGGGCCTTATTCTAACCTAAATTCATTCACATACATATGCTGAGTGAAACCCTACTCAAAGACACACGTGAAAGCTGCTGAAACTCCATAATCACTTTGCAAAATTTCAATAAAAACTTGAAAACTGAAATCCTATTTGCAGTACAATTCAAGGCCTAAAATCGTTTCCAATACATTGCTGACATTGCCAGGAAGCTATTACAATCAAGAACGAGGCTTAACACCATCAGAATCATCCCCACTAAGTCACACGGTTTGCCCTATTTTTCAAACCCACTCACATTTGAAAAGCAAACATCATTTTGAAAACATAAGAGCAAGTATCTAAGAGCCCGTGGATAACCACGGATAGAAAGGGTGCTAACACCTTCCCTTTCTATAAATCTACCTCCCGAACCGAGAGACATTCTCAATAAGGAATTTTGATGTGCTTTTGTCCTTTCAATGTTGGAGAACATAAAAGACGGTGGCGACTCTTGCTTACCGCGACATACGCGATCCAGCTTTAAACAGTCAGTTCTATTTCCACCGATCACATATGGCACACTGATTAAAGTCATTGTTTCAATAAAATTAATGACAGAGTTCTTAAATTGATAAAATAGTAAATGTTAATTACTCCTTGTTGAAGGAGATGGGAATGAAATCCTTGGCACGCCAATTGTTGAGTCCTTCAGCGGCAGTTGGGTAGATCCAGTGATCAAAATTACAATCATTGTCGGAGTCTTCAAGAGCATTCACTTCATGATTACTGATGAGAAGAGGTGGTTTTCCTATGCGAGCATGTCTGATCTCCTTTTGAGCTTTGGCAGTGAAACCCAAACCACTTTTTTCTGATTTGAAAGGGGTGTCAGGTAGTTGTCTCTAAATGGTACAACCTTTGTCTTCAATCGCAGCACGAGCATCTTTGAGGGAAGTCATCCTAGGCACATCTTTAACAGCTTTTGGAACTTCAGGAGTAGCCTTGGCAACAGCAACCATGGGAGAAATCACTTCGATGGCTTGACAAGGAGTTTCTATGAACTCACCATCCATCTCAACATACTTAAACGAATTCAGATGGCTAACCATAAACTCTTCTTCACCACAGACGGTAACAATCTTTCCCTTGACCGGATATTTTAACTTCTGATGTAGAGTGGAAGTCACTGCTCCCGCCCCATGTATCCAAGGGCGTCCAAGTAGGCAAGAGTAAGCAGGACGGATGTCCATCACATAGAAAGTTGAGTTGAAAGTTTGAGAACTAACTTTGATGGCGAGGTTAACCTCTCCATGTACCATTCTCTTTGACACATCGAAAGCCCTTACCACTATGTCACTTGGCTTCAACACTAAACCCTTGCAATCCAACCGATCTAGGGCACCCTTGGGTAAGACATTTAAAGAGGACCCAGTATCCACCAATACATGGGCTAGAGTGGTTCCTTTGCATTAAATAGATACATGTAAAGCCTTGTTGTGATTTCTTCTGGCTGGAGTTAAATCACTATGCGAGAATCCCAATCCATTATGAGCAGTCAAACTTGCCACACAATTTTCGAACGTATCAGTTGTAGTCTCTTAAGGGACATGAGCTTTCTTCAAAAATTTCATCAAGTCTTGAGCATGCGCATCATAACAAAGTAATAAAGAGCATAGAAATCTTTGAGGGAGTTTTCCCCAATTGCTCTACTATCTTATAATCACTCTTCCTTATGATCTTAAAAATCTCCTCCATCTCTTGGGTGGAGGGTTCCTCAGTAGTAATGTCTTTGACAGGCGCCTCCATCCTGGCAGGCTCAATCATCTTTTCTTTTCCCCTAGTATCAATACTAGGTTTGTCAATAGTAATGCGAACAGGTGTAGTTATGGTGGTTGGAGGGGAAATGTTAGGAGAGAAGATTCTCCCCGTCCTTGTCACCTTGCTAGAGCCAGCAATATTGGTAATATCATGAGGACCACCCTCCTAGCATACCCAAACTGTCGCAAATCCAAACAAGTATTATAAGTGATACCTCCCCTAATTCCAAAGAGAGGGACATTAGGGAATTCCCCACAACAATCAATGATGGTGGCATCCTTCAAAGATCGAGAACACCAAGGAATATCTTAATGCGAGAGTTATATCAACCTACTAGACCATCTCATGCCTTGATCATTCTTCAAAATAGATCGAGGAAGGTGAGAAATAAATCACCTAGCCAACAAAGGAGTGCAACATATAAGAATTCTCCTTCTCTTCACGGTGCGAGTGTGAAGAGAATGAAAAATATCTCCGTGTAAGGTAGGCATCGGGTTATGAGATAGAAAAACTTTGACCGTATTCACATCTATGAGTTGGTCCGGGTTAGGAAATAGTATCATCCCATAGAGTAGAAGAGCCAAAATTTCTTCAAAATCTTGAAAGTCCAAAGCATCCCAAAATTGTTGAGCCTTCTCAAACAGAAACTTGGCTAGAAAACCTTTAACACCACTTCTTGTTTCCTAATTTTCCACAACGTCAGACCGTTGCAAATGTAAAGCTAAAGAAATCTCCTCAAGTCTTGGGTCTTTCTCAATACCGGTGAAGGGTAATTGATCAAGAATAGGCACTCCCAAGAGTTGAGAAAACTCCTCCATGGTAGGCACTAATCGATAATCAAGAAATGTAAAGCAATGGTGTTTAGGGTCAAAGAATTGGAAAAGCACATTGTTGTACCCCAAAATTTTCCCTCTCCTTTTTTTTTCAAGACTTTTCTAACAAGGATTTTCAAAAGTTCAAGCTTGCACAAGTAAAATTAGATTTTTAATACCCCATATAGTTTCCCTGGACCATATTGGGTTTTTTAAGCATCAAGTCAAAAAGGAAATTGTTGAAAGGGCAAAGCAGATAAAAATGATTTTTTTTGACAAAATTGAAGAAAAGCAAGCTTGCTTTGATTTCCCAAGCTTTGATGGGACTATGGCTTCTCTCATGCTTGCTTAGATTTATAAGGAAATGGCCTCCTACAGGCTTTCTTCGATTCACAAGGCAATGGCCTTCTTCGTGCATGCTTCAATTCAGAAGGCAATGACCTCCTACAGGTTTAATTTGATTCAGAAGGCAATGGCCTCCTATAGGCTTGCTTCGATTCATAAGGTAATGGCCTTCTTCATGCATGCTTCAATTCATAAGGCAAGGGCTTACCTCATTCTAGCAAGCACAAGGAAATGACTTCCTTCATGATAGCACCCACAAAGCAGTAGCCTCTTTCCTGCTTGCTTAGATTCACAACGAAAAGGCTTCCCTCATGCTAGCATGCACAAGGCAATGGCTTCCCTCATGCTAGCAGGCACAAGGAAATTGCTTCCCTCATGCTAGAATGCACAAGGCAATGACTCATCTCATGCTTGCTTCAATTCCACCTTTAAACCCTTCAACGCACATAGTTTCTACACTGTGACACATAATGGGTGGATTCGAAAGACACGTATTTGGTGGTCCGTTCAAAGAACATGAATTTGTTGGATTCAAAGAACACATATTTGGCCCATTCGAAGAACATGAATTGGTTGGATTCGAAGGACACGTATTTGGTGGCCCATTCAAAGAACACATATTGGGTCCATTCGAAGAACACACAATTGATGTTTTGTCTCTTGATGAGTTTGGTCGAAGGCTGCTGGACAAAGTCCTATGTGCTGCCAAGTCCAAGTCTGTTGCACTACTATGAAATAGTCCTGCACCATGTTGCCGCAATACTCTAAAACTGCTACAAAGAAGCCATGCAATGATGCTCCCATTTTTCCCCCAAATTGGAATACATGAGCTGCACCTCGAAGTCTATGAAGACAACATACCCAATTTGTTCAAATTTCATTTGTTTTCCCCCCTAAATCTCAACCAAACTCTTTTATAAACAAGATGTTTCACAACACATCTAAGGGTGGCTTTTTAGTAGCTGGAGAGAGATTTGTTGGTAAGGCAATGAAAGGAGAGAACACTTAACACACTCTCAAACCCAGAATCAAAAAACCCACACCTTTGTTTCTGTTCTTTCAAATCCAGAACTAAAGAAACACAACACTTGTTTCTTTTCCTTGGTATCCAGAACCAAAGAGACATAACTCTTCTTTTCTTTGCTTTTGAATCAAGAATAAAAGAAACATAATACCCATGTTCTTGGCTTTCAAATTCAAGAATATCCAGAGCATTAACTCAAAGTTCAAAACACCAATTCCAGATTCAAGGTAAGTCTTCCTGACTTTAAACCTTTCATTTCAAGCATGTAAATAACCTTTTATTTATTTTTCGTTTCTACCCTTTCGTTTGTTTTCTTTTCTTGTCAAAATATGTGTTAAAGACTAACCTGTATAGACCATGAAACAATATTAGCATTGCTTCGACCCATAATGATATTCAGTCCCAAATGAAAGAAAATAGAAAAAAGGTGTGTGAATCAAAGGGTGTGGTTCGATACACACTGATCTGCAGGCCCAAACGAAAGGAAAGGGTGTGTGAATCGAATGGTGTATGCTTCGATACAAACTGACTTACAATCCCAAACGAAAGAAGGAAAAAGGGTGTGAATCGAAGGACACATGCTTTGATCCAGAATTTCTTTTCTTTTTCACTATTTTTGTTTTTATATTTTTCTATATATTTTATTTCTATTTAATATGGTTGTAATAATTTAGACTTTTATTGCGTTTCACCCCCATTTGTACATTTGCATCCCCCTCCCCCAAAGTGATGTAATAGCTTAGGACTTTACATTTCCGCAATTTACCGCTTTAATATAAATTTTTAGTAATTAGGGTGTGTATGACAAGATAAAATCAACAAGTAGACAACCCTAATCAAAAGACAAAAATGCATGCAATCAAACACATTATTCACACACATGCACCTCTAGGTTAATCTCACTTGTTGCCTCGAAAAATGGTCATGTCCCTCGAATATGGGAGTTTTAGAAAAGACCCTCAGTAAAAAGATCATAGTCCCTTGATGTCTCTCGATGTTGCCTTCGATAAATGATCTAGCCCCTTACGAAAATTGCTAAAACGTCTCATAGGTTACCTTCTATGACTATTCAATTGACCCATGCCCGTCCCTTCACATCCAACGATGGGGCTTCTTATCAATCAATGATGAGATAGTAACATCTAAAAAAGGAGGAAAAGAACATAGACCTTTTGAGTAGTTAGGACGCTCGTAGTTGCTTGCTCCCCGATCAAAACCATTTTCACACTTACACTTTCAAAACATCTTTCAAAATCAAACATCTCTTTGAACTATTTCCAAAACCAACACTTTGTATGCATTCTTATATAGACTTGAATCATTACAAAGCTAGCCGCAACAAGGGCATTTTGCAAAATATTTTCAAACTTACACTCACCATAAAGCACCTTTTTAAACAAAACATTTTTTTATCTAGCAAGCAACTAAGAGCCCGTAGATAACTACGGATGAAAAGGGTGCTAACACCTTCCCTTTTCATAACCTACCCCGAACTCAAGAAAACATCTCAAAGGTATTTCCTGTTATTTTCACCATTTCCATTATTGGATAAAAGAAAAGTCAGTGGCGACTCTTGCTATCCGCAAAAATTACGATCAAACGCAAAACAACCTAGTCAGTTCTCCCACCGTATTATAGAACTGGCGACTCTGCTGGAGAAAAACTTAAAAGTGGGGTTACCTTAGAGCTAAGATCACCTTTATAATGCTTTCTTTGTTTGACTTGCTTGCTTTACATTTTTTGGGTCCTTGTTTGGGTTTTTTTTTATCCTACACCCGAATTTGGGGCAACTTTTAGGTAAGTAGCAATAGATTATAGAAATTGTACGGCGCGGACCGATATGGTTGAAGAAATGGCTACATTAGTGTGACGCATTTGTTGGTACCGGCATCCCTTGTGTTGAATCGAGGAGAATACGAGGCCGCTGAGAGGTGTCATGAAGCACTAACTGACCATAGAACCTTAATTGAACAACTTGGCCATTAAGAAGTAGTGAGATAGCCGACTTTGGTGTAAAGCTGAAGATTGGTTGATACTCGATGCTACACTCATTGAGATCGGACTTTTGGGATATCTCGGCTGCAAGAAAATATTGATTATGCTGAGACAATGCCCAATGAAGAAAGATTAGTGATATTGAGATCCCCAAGAACCCGGTTACTTTCTAGGACAAGTTGATCCAACTAAACTTCAAGAGGGTACTTACCTATAAAATCTCATGCAAGCCTAAACCTAAGGAATTGTGTGCTTTGTTTGTATATGATTATTTGTACATAAATACTTGTTTTCTTTGTTCACTTATGCATAACATCATAACATCATAGCATTATAACATCATACCATATCATTTCCACTGACCATTTCAAGGATCTCAAGGGCCTATGATGCAGGGTCATGATGAACCAGACGTCTATCAAGGGGCAAGAGGATTTATTTCCTCTAACCAAACGCTCTCAAAGACCAAGGCACGATAACTTGAGTCAAGGGCTATGATCCACTTGACACAGTGAGCTTGATTCTCGTGGAAAGACATCCAATGATACAAAGTTCTTCGATCAAAAGTTGTAATCAAAGTTCAACTTCAAACATCTTCTCGTGTTTACCCTGTGAGATCCTTGAAAACATTGCATCCACATATCATGCATCATACCATGACAAGTTTTCCCCATATAGGTTTTCTCATCTGCTTACTGTTTATTTCAGTAGAGATGGATCTAGAGAAAATAGTGAAGGATCTTCAAGCATAAAATGCTCAATTCCAACAGATGTTCCTAGCTTTGGCTAAAGGACAAGAGGACCTGGAGACTCTCCTTCTCAAAGACAAGAAGAAAAAGACAAAGAAACTAGTGGGTGTCCTGAACATGGGAAAGAGACTCAAAGGACCAGAAAAGCGAGCTCTAGAATTTGCAACTCCGTCAACTGAGGGGGACAATCAGGAGGAGAAGACAAAAGAAGGGGACCACAGTCTGGGGTCTGATGAAGAAGAGGTTGATTACGCTGAAGAAAAGTATCCTCATGCGGACGAAAAATACAAACAGCTAGAGGATCGTCTCAACGCCATGGAAATTCAGAGGGTGCCTGGTTTAGATTTTGAAGAACTAGGGTTGGTTTCTGGAGTGGTCATTCCACCTAAGTTCAAGGCTCCCACATTTGCTAAATATGATGGGGTTTCATGTCCTAAGTTGCATCTGAGATCTTATGTCCACAAGATTCAGCCATACACCACTGATCAGAAGTTATGGGTTCACTTTTTCCAAGAGAGCCTATCTGGGACGTAGTTGGGTGGTTTTACCAATTGGAAGGGACCAATATCCACACCTGGGAGGATTTGGATGCTGCTTTCTACAAGAAGTACCAATACAACGCTGATCTTGCACTAAATCATGTGCAGTTGCAAAATATGACCATGGGCTCCAACGAGGGCTTAAAAGAATACGCCCAAAAATGGAGAGACCTGACAGGCAGGGTGCAGCCACCCTTAACTGACAAGGAGCTAATTGATATCTTTATGGGAACTTTTACAAGACCATTTTTCAACCATCTGATTGGAAGCTCTTCAGCTGGGTTCACCGAGCTAATACTGACAGGCGAAAGAGTAGAAGTTGGCATCAAGAGTTGTAAAATCCAAAAAGGTGCATCTTCAAGTGCAAGAAAGAAGCCTTTCAATGGGAAGAAAGAGTCCAATGTTGTGTACGGCCAAAAGGGTCATAACCAGAGTAACCACGACCAACATGTGGGGGCAGTCCTGATCTCTAGTCCTACATCAGTGCAACAACGTCAATAGGATAATCAGCATAAGGAGGTCGCGCCTAAAAGACAATTCACCAAGATTAACATATCACTGGCTCAAGCGTTATAGCACATGTTGAAGGTAAAGATGATTACATTAAAGGCTCCTCTTTAGAATCCCAATACTTCTGCTCCTAGTTATCATCCCAATGAAAGGTGTGCATACCATTCTGATAGTCCTGGACACGATACGAATAGTTGTTGGGCTCTGAAGAACAAAATTCAAGACATGATTAATACCAAGGAGATTGAATTCGACCCTCCTGAAACTCACAACATGGCCACTGCTCCCATGCCAAATCATTGAGCGTCCAGTTCATTTTGAATTTTCAATTGTAATTTCTTTGTTTGTTTAAACAGTTGTCTGTATGTCAGACTTTGGTTACTTTCATTAATGCATTGCATATGTTTCTCTTGAATTAATCCATGTGTCTTCACTATATTTAAACTGTGTTTTTATTCCTTGTTTTTCGTGATATTCAACTCTCATTAAAAGTTCCAAGCATTTAGAAGGGGGATGACGAAAACAATGCCATGATCTCATACAATATGCTTTTAGACAAACCTTGTTGACGACGTACAGGTGTTCTTTCAATTCCTAAACACTGGAGTTATAAGGAAGATAATACCTAGTCAACCCCTTTGAGCCTAAGAAGTAGGAGTTTTCTTTTTCACACAAATTGAAACCTTTAATCAAAACCTGGGGCAGGGTTAGTTTCTCAGTTAATTCAAATATGTGTTCAGTCACAAGCTTTCACTTTAATACACAATGAATGACATCAAGAACGTCCTTCTGAGTCAAAAGACGGCGATGGTTCCCTATAAAATAGACAGTCATTATCTCTCAAAAGAAAAGCCCACTAAGTCAAAACATATGAAGGAGACTTAAGAAAAACTGGAGCACCCCGCTGGCTGTAATCTCAAAACAAGAGCAGTCAGGAAAAAACTAGGGATAGTAGATAAAAAAAAGGGTCGCTACAAATCCTCGACAAACATGAAAAATGTTGCAAAAATGACTACCTTCACGAATAAACTTTCAGTATTTGAACCATCACCCAAAACGTCATTCCTGACTCATTTGGAATTCAGATGCACAATTAACTGAGTATAGGACTGGAGAATATCATGAAGAACGGGCGGGTACAAATACACTTTGAGCCTTATCCTTTGTTTCTTAAACCGCGAACCAGGCCACGTTACAACCCTTCGAAAGTCCTAATTGAAGCATGGGTTAGTTCAAAAGCATATTGTTACAAAAGGTATCCTGACTCTTTTAAGGCTTACTGTAAATCTTGAGTTGAATTCATATTCCTACATAACTCTTTTATTTGTTAAAACTGCATTTTCAAAACTTCAAGACAAACATAAACTTTGCATTGTTTGAATACCGCTGTTTGCATATAGCTAATTATTTGACAACAGAGAAATTCACAGGATAAATATCCAGTGAACAAAAATCCTCTCAAGAAACAGAATCACTTCAAATGGAATAACACTTCCAGTGACAAACTCTTCATATCCAAGGGGGCATGACTTGTTATTGTCCAACCCATTCGGAGCAGTCAAGTCAAGGTTCTAAGAAATATCTCATAGCCAGGGGCGGGTCTGCATCTGAATTGCTTGGGGCATTGAACATAAATCCCATCAAAGGGACATGTAAAATCAAGGAAAAAAATTCTGGAAGTAACTACAACACTTACTGTTGTGGATAATGACAAATCCCCACAAAGTCCTTTCACAAGGTGATTCTTGTTGAAGTTTCCAGAGCTGCCTCTATAAGGTTACCCCCACAGAATAATCTTCACGGATAAGGGTACAAACTCCATAATGCCAAGTTTATGGATATCCCCACAGAATTGGATCCATGCAAATCCCAGCTAGAGTTTCAGTCTCCGGAAAACCTCTCCCTGGCTGAGTTGATCTCAAGAATCCTCGAGGAGTTCTGCCAACAGAAAACACCTCCCCGGCAGTTTGTCAAATTTTCTCTTCGACAGGGTTTATTTCCCCAATAAACTACAGATTTCCGAGCTTGAGTTTTGCCTCGTAGACTATTACAAATCAAGGGACCACAACCCCTAATCCCCAGTGATGTCGCCAATAGAGTCATTGATATCTCCGAAAGTTGCTGTAAATCCTGAAACCCGGCCAGATAACAATCAACTTCATACTTTCAAGCAAGTTACTAAAGTCGAGAACCCGACCATATAACAGTAAAATTAATCCTTTCAAGCAAGTTACTAAAACCTGGACCCAACCAGATAATACTTTAACTGCTTCAATTGCTGAAACCTGGACCCGACCAGATAACAGTTTTGAGTTTCTGAAACCTGAACCCGGCCAGATAACAATTAATCTCAATTTTAAGTTACTAAAGCCTGGACCCAACCAGATAATAGTTTAACTTCTTCAATTGCTGAAACCTGAACCCAACCAGATAACAATTTTGAGTTTCTGAAACCTAGACCCGACCAGATAAGAGTTAATCTCAATTTTAAGTTACTAAAGCCTGAACCCGACCAAATAATAGTTTAACTTCTTCAATTGTTGAAACCTGGACCCGACCAGATAACGGTTTTGAGTTTCTGAAACCTGGACCCAATTGGATAACAGTTAATCTCGGTTTTAAGTTACTAAAGCCTGGACCCGACCAGATAATAATTTAACTTCTTCAATTGTTGAAACCTGGACCCGACCAGATAACAGTTTTGAGTTTCTGAAACCTGGATCCGACCAGATAATAGTTAGTCTCAATGTTAAGTTACTAAATCCTGGACCCGACCAAATAATAGTTTAACTTCTTCAATTGCTGAAACCTAGACCCGACCAGATAACAGTTTGAGTTTCTGAAACCTAGACCCAACCGGATAACAATTAATCTCAATAGTAAGTTACTAAAACCTGGATCCGACCAGATAATAGTTTAACTTCTCCAATTGCTTAAAACTGGACCCGACCAGTAACAGTTTTGAGTTTTTGAAACCTGGACCCGACCAGATAACAACCAATCTCAAATTTAAGTTACTAAAGCCTGGACCCGACCAGATAATAGTTTAACTTCTTCAAATTGTTGAAACTTGGACCCGACCAGATAACAATTTGATTTTTACAAATCACTAAATAAAACTTCTCTTCCCTAGTAGAGTTTGCCATTGTTCCTGCAAGTTGCTGCAAAGCCTAGAATCCGACCAGATATCAGTTAGCTTCTTTATCCCCAGCAAGTTATTGTGAAGCCTGGAATCCAACCATATAATAATTAACTTTCAAGAGATAACTTCCCAGTAGAGCAACAGACAACTAAAACTCCTGAACTCTTTTCCCCAAGCAGAGATCAACACTTTCCATAAAGTCTTCTCAAATAATCCAATATTCCGCAGCGGAGTTTCTCCTTAAACAACAGAACAGGAAGTCCCAACAGAAACGCTCTAAACAAAGTTGAAGATACACATACTCTTCATCTCCAGCAGTAGTCCAGGATTCAGCTTCCCAAAACTCCCCAGCGTTTGTCAAGGATTTATTTTCCCAGAAAAAGATACACTTCAATAAAATTTCAGATTCATACATCATATAACATACGCATACAACGTAATCTCATTTAATTTGAGAACATCATCACGCCATGCATACTTCTGCATGCAACTAACTCTATTCCTTGCAGGAAAGGTCAATCAAGTCCTCTTCTGGTTAGATTTATTTCTTCCAGTTAAAGACAGGCGAACAAAGACCTCTTATGGTTAGATTTAGTTCTTCCAGATAAAGACAGGCGAATCAAAGACTTCTTCTGGTTAGATTTATTTCTTCCAGTTAAAGACGGGTGAATCAAAGACCTCTTCTAGTTAGATTTATTTCTTCCAGTTAAAGACAGACGAATCAAAGACCTCTTCTGGTTAGATTTATTTCTTCCAGTTAAAGAAAGGCAAATCAAAGACCTCTTCTGGTTAAATTTATTTCTTCCAGATAAAGACAGGAGAATCAAAGACCTCTTCTGGTTATATTTAGTTCTTCCAGTTAAAGACAGGCAAATTAAAGACCTCTTCTAGTTAGATTTATTTCTTCCAGTTAAAGACAAGCGAACAAAGACCTCTTTTGGTTAGCTTTATTTCTTCCAGTTAAAGACAGGCGAATCAAAGACCTCTTCTGGTTAAATTTAGTTTTTCCAGTTAAAGACAGGAGAATCAAAGACCTCTTCTGGTTAGATTTAGTTCTTCCAGTTAAAGATAGGCGAATCAAAGACCTCTTCTGGTTAGATTCATTTCTTCCAGTTAAAGACAGGAGAATCAAAGACCTCTTCTGGTTAGATTTATTTCTTCCAGTTAAAGACAAGAGAATCAAAGACCTCTTCTGGTTAGATTTATTTCTTCCAGTTAAAGACAGGAGAATCAAAGACCTCTTCTGGTTAGATTTATTTTCCTCCAGTTAAAGACAGGCGAATCAAAGACCTCTTCTGGTTAGATTTATTTCTTCCAGTTAAAGACAGGTGAATCAAAGACCTCTTCTGGTTAGATTTATTTCTTCCAGTTAAAGACAGGCGAATCAACAACCTCTTTTGGTGAGATATATTTCTTCCAGTTAAAAATAGGTGAAACAAAGACTTTTTTTGTCACCATGGATGGCATTTGTAAGCCCATCTCCGACAACTCTCCATTATCTCTCCAAATGGCATCTTTAAGCTCATTCCCGATGCAATCAACCACCATATCATCGAGTATAAATTTTTGGGCACTCTAGTGTTCAATCATCTTCCACCTTCAAGTCACAAATGGCGAACTCTCCAATCTAACTCCTCGGGTTTAAGAAGATTGAACAGGGGCAGCTGTTGTACCCCAAAATTTGCCCTCTCCTTTTTTCAAGACTTTTTTAACAAGGATTTTCAAAAGTTCAAGCTTGCACAAGTACAATTGGATTTTAAATGCCCCATATAGTTTCCCTGGATCATATTGGGTTTTTCAAGCATCAAGTCAAAAAGGAAATTGTTGAAAGGGAAAAGCAAATAAAAATGATTTTTTTGATAAAATTGAGGAAAAGCAAGCTTGCTTCTATTTCCCAAGCTTCGATTGGACTATGGCTTCCCTCATGCTTGCTTCAATTCAAAAGGAAATAGCCTCCTACAGGCTTGCCTCGAGTCACAAGGCAATGGCGTACTTCATGCATGCTTTGATTTAGAAGGCAATGGCCTCCTACAGGTTTGCTTCGATTCATAAGGCAATGGCCTCCTACAGGCTTGCTTTAATTTACAAGGCAATTTCCTTCTTCATGCATGCTTTGATTCACAAGGCAAGGGCTTCCCTCATGCTAGCAGGCACAAGGGAATGACTTACTTCATGCTAGCACCCACAAAGCAGTGGCCTCTTTCCTGCTTGCTTCGATTCACAAGGCAAAGGCTTCCCTCATGCTAGCATGCATAAGGCAATGGATTCCCTGATGCTAGCATGCACAAGGCAATGGCTTCCCTCATGCTAGCATGCACAAGGAAATAACTCCTCTCATGCTTGCTTTGATTCCACCTTTAAACCCTTCAATGCACATAGTTTCTACACTATGACACACAATGGATGGATTCGAAAGACACGTATTTGGTGGCCCGTTCAAAGAACATGAATTTATTGGATTCGAAGAACACATATTTGGCCCATTCGAAGAACATGAATTGGTTGGATTCGAAGGACACATATTTGGTGGCCCATTCTAAGAACACATATTGGGTCCATTCGAAGAACACACAATTGATGTTTTGTCTCTTGATGAGTCTGGTCGAAGGCTACTAGACAAAGTCCTATGTGCTTCCAAGTCCAAGTATGTTGCACTGCTATGAAACAATCCTGCACCAAGCTGCCACAACACTCTAAAACTGATGCAAAGCATTCCTGCTATGCTTCTCTCATATTTTCACCAAATTGGCATACAAGAGCTTCACCTCGAAGTTTATGAAGACAACATACTCAATTTTTTCAAATTTCATTTGTTTTCCCCCCAAATCTCAGTCAAACTCTTCTATAAATAAGATGTTTCACAATACATCTAAGGGTGGATTTTTAGTGGTTGGAGAGAAATTTGTTAACAAGGCAAGGAAATGAGAGAACACTTACCACACTCTCAAACCCAGAATCAAAAAACCCACACCTTTGTTTCTGTTCTTTCGAATCCAGAACTAAAGAAATAGTACACTTTTTTCTTTTCCTTCGAATCCAGAACCAAAGAGACACAACTCTTCTTTTTTTTTTGCTTTCAAATCCAGAATCAAAGAAACACATTACCCCTATTCTTTTCTTTCGAGTTCAAGAATATACATGGCATTAACTCAAAGTTCAAAACACCAACTCCAGATTCAATGTAAGTCTTCCTCACTTTAAACCTTTCGTTTCAAGCATGTAAATAACCTTTTGTTTATTTTTCGTTTCTACCCTTTCGTTTGTTTTCTTTTATTTTCCAAATACGTGTTAAAGACTAACCTGTATAGACCATGAAACAATATTAGCATGGCTTCGACCAATACTGCTATCCAGTCCCAAACGAAAGAAAACAGAAAAAAGGTGTGTGAATCGAAGGGTGTGCTTCAATACACACTGATTTTCAGGCCCAAACGAAAGCAAAGGGTGTATGAATCGAAGGGTGTATGCTTCGATACACACTGGCTTGCAATCCCAAACGAAAGAAGGAAAAAGGGTGTGAATCGAAGGACACATGCTTCTATCCAGAATTTCTTTTCTTTTGCACTATTTTTGTTTTTATATATATATATATATATATATATATATATATATATATATATATATATATATATATATATATATATATATATATATATATATATATATTCTTGCTATTCAATATGGTTGTAATAATTAGGACTTTTATTGCTTTTCATCCCCATTTGTACATTTGCATCCCCCTCCCATAAGGTGGTGTAATAGCTTAGGACTTTACATTTTCGCAATTTACCGCTTTAATATAAATTGTTAGTAATTAGGGTGTGTATGGCAAGATAAAATCAACAAGAAGACAACCCTAATCAAAAGATAAAAATGCATGCAATCAAACACGTTATTCGCACACATGCACCTCTAAGGTAATCTCACTTGTTGCCTCGGAAAATAATCATGTCCCTCGAATATGGGCGTTTTAGAAAAGACCCTTGATAAAAAGATCATAGTCCCTTGATGTTTCCTTCGATAAACAATCTATAAAATGTACCCTAAAATATTCCCTCTCATTTAACAATAATTTTCTCACAAGATCTCATTTGACTCAATACTGCACTAGGGTTGATCAACTCAAGACACCTCCTTATGCACTGATGACGAAAATTAGGGTTTGAGATTGCACAAGGATATTTGAACTTCCAATGCCCCATATGACTTTCATGGATCATTATGGACCCCCAAGATCACTCATGTCAAGTTTCAAGCCTTGGATCACACTTTTGCTCAGTCAATTGAGTAGTTGACCTAAAAATCAGATTTATTGGGGAAAAGTCAACTACGGCCAATTTACAGTAAAAATTCATAAATTTTGATACACATCAACATTTTAAACTCATATGTATCATTTGATCAAGTTTGGACCATAATTCCTCAAGAAATTTGATCAAATCTTCAAAAGGGCAAAATGGTCCAAATTAGGGTTTTGACTGAGAAAGGGCAATTTCTAATTTTTGACCCAGAAAATGATCAATTAGTTTAAGGCATGATTTCAAGAGTTCAATTGCATTATTTTAACCTAATGGCATGACCCAAAACATTGCTCAAGATCAATTGGATTGATAGTGAATTTTCAGTCAACTGATCAAAAAGTCAATTGTACACTGAAAAGTTAAACTTTGACTTTTTGGTCAAAATTCAATGTCAAAGATCACAATCCATCAAAACATGTCAAAATATGAAACTTATTCATCAAGAAATCAAAAAGTCAAGATTTCATTTTGAAAAGTCAAAGTTTTCTAACTTAGAAATTTTTCTAAGTGTTTAAACTTCATGTTTTTTTCATAACTTTAAGCCAAATTTTCACCATGATGCAAGATGATTCAAGAGAAACTTCCAAAATGAAAGTTGTATATATCCATGAAATATACAAATTTTCTTCACATAACTCCTTCCAAAAGTGCTTGGATCTCAAGTTATAATTTTAAGAATACATGGTCATGAAACAAAACACTTAGTGAAATGTTTCCCTAATTTGGTCAGGATTTTGACCCAACTTCATGGCAATTTTCATATAGTTACAAGGGGAATATTCAAAAGCAATTCAAATATGGGTTGTATAGCACATTTCAAGCTTTCCAAAATGTCCAAGAACTCCTTGAGATCATTTTTGAGTAGGGATAATTGAAGAGATGAAGTTAGGGTTTTATCACTTGAATTATAAGGCATTTTGTGATGAACAAAATTCAAATTCAAAGTTGTGCTGAATAAACTCTAATTTGCAGGCCTCAAACTTGTTAGGAACTCTATAATTAATTGCTTTCACAACTGTTAGAGGTCTCATTTCAAGCATTCAATGCAAGGCCATGCTTTATGTCCATTTTGGGAAGAAAGTGTACATTGCCATTTTGATAAAGTGCTTTTTTACACAAAACTTGTTCTTGAGCCTCGAACTTGTTCTCTTCTGATCATACAAGTCCCATAACCCATAAGAAAGCTGTTAGACACTTACAATCACTCAGCCCATGCTTCTACCTCACATTGAAACTTGATTTCACACTTTTCTTCAAAATCAAGTAACCTAGCCATTAGCTAAAAACTTGTACTTCTGATTGTCCAAACCACTCCAATCCCTTTTCTTATAGATATACAAACTATTTGCCATAAAATACACTAATGCTTGACCCATGAAAACACCTAGAGCTCAGAATCACATCTCATACCTCCATTTTCACATACTCTGATCAAAAACTTGAAACTCATAACTCCCTCGTGCGTTTTCAAGCCTTTTGGTTCCTAAAACTTCTAAACATCATTTAGAACTGATCCTATACCATGTTACAGAACTGTGATACCATTAACACCATCCTCCATTTTCAAAAACAGAGCTTTACACTTGGACTTCTCCAGAACTCCTCAAGTACTTTCAGCTCAAGCTAAGCATCCCATTAGCTTCCCGGGAACTTGAGGAAGTTAACCCAATCATTGGAACTCCTTGAAAGCTGCTCAAACTTCAAACCCGATACCCTCTTGCAAGGTAAGTTTTCTAACTTTGGAACTTTTCATACAGGCATCATCAATGATTTATTTGTGAATGAAACATGTAGATATCATTTCCCTAAAGCTAACCATGTCCATAGTTTCCATTAATTTTGTTGAGCTTAGAGAATTTTAGGATTGAAGTTTCTGAGATTTTTAGGGTTCAGATTAGGGCCAATGAAATTCATGCTTATCTTTAATCTTTAGTTTTAATGCTTTATATTTTTGAAACCGTGAGGAAATTTTCTACAAGTTTCATGTTTACAGTTTTTATTTTTGTTGAGATTTGAACAAGTTATAGAGCTTCTGGCTGGGCGTGAGGTTGAAGATGAAGTTGGCCTCGGGAACTTGTTTTCCTCATGCATTTATTGTTTGATTTATATAAACGGATGTATAGCCACCTCAGTGGTAGAAGCGCGCACCTGTAACCAAAGGGACCTGGGTTCGAGCCCCAGTGGTACCCTTTTTGTTTTTTCACATTGTTTTACATTCTGACCTTTTTTTTTGCAGGCGTTGGGCTTATTTTGGCTTTGTTGTTTTTGTTTTTACTTGCTAACCCCCATGTTTCATTTACACACCCCTGGCCCAATTTTATTTTCTTTTCTTATTTTCATTTTATTTATTTTCTTAATTATTTTTCTAATACTAGAAAATCACAACAAATATAAAAAATAGTAGATTTATATTTTGACTTAGTTTATTTATTTTTCTCACAAAATAATATATTTTATTTAACCATAATTTATTTATTTTACTAATTATTCTTGTAAATTTAATTAAAACTAGGTTATTATTTATTTTCTTTTACACCAATTAAAATATATTATTTTAATATTTAAAAAGACCAAAAATATTTTATAATACCATAAATTATTTTCAAGACAAAAATACAAAAAATACTTTTCTTAAACTTAATTTCCTTTTAATCAATTAATAGATTTAGGGTTTTATTTAAAAACTTTTCCTTGTAAAATTAGGTTTAATTTTTTTACCTTTAACTAATTATTTTTCCCTTTAATTAATTAGGTTAAACTCAAATTCCCTTTTTCCTAAAAAATCCAAACAAAAAGATTCATTTTCTTTGCATTTGCATTCTTGCATATTTATTTATTTTGTACATTTATTTATTTCCATTCTTGTACCAATTCAATATGGTTGTAATAGATTAACTAGGTTTATTTTCTTGCAACCCCCATTTACAATTTGTACACCCCCCTCCCACAAGTATTGTAATAGCGTAGTAACTTTAAATTCCGTAATTTATCACTTTATATATAACATGCTAGTAATTAGGATTTGTATGGAAAGACTAAAACCAATACTTAGAAAACCCTAATTCAAGACAAAATCAAGCATGAAAATAAGACACTTTCACACAAGCACCCCTAGGGTAAATCCACTTGGTTGCCTTTACAAAATAGCCATATTACGCATGTGAAGTATCTTAGAAAAAACAAACAAAAATACAAGATCATAGTCCCTCGATGACGCTATCTAAGTTGCCTTTCAAATGATCTTGGTCCCTAAAAGATAATGATAAGATACCTTGCAACATTGCTAATCATGGTTATACGATGACCCACGCCCGTCCCGTTTACATCCAAAGATAGGGTTACTTACCAAATCAATGGTAAGATAACAATGTCAAAGGAAAATAAAATGAACAAGAAAGACTTTTGAGTAGGTAGAATGCTCCTAATTACTTGCTCAATTTCAAACAAAACATCCTTGATATTTTCAAAATAAACACCTACACTTTCAAAACATCTTACAAACTTGAAAACATTTTCAAAAGATCAAACACTTTGTATACATTCTTACGAACGAGAATCATTACAAAGTTTGCCTAAACAATGGCCTCTTTACAAAATACTTTCAAAAACCACACAAAGCATAATTTCAAACAAAAGCAAGTGATCTAGCAAGTAACTAAGAGCCCATGGAAAAGCATGGATGAAAAGGGTGCTAATACCTTCCATTTTCATAATCTACCCCCTGAACTCAAGAAATAATCTCAAAGGTCTTTCCTGTGCTTTTTCACCTTTCCTTTTGGATAAAAGAAAATTCGATGCCGACTCTTGCTAACCGCAACATTTGCAATCAAACGCAAAACCTTCAAGTCAGTTCTCTCACCATATCAAAGAACTGGCGACTCTGCTGAGGATTTTCTAAAAGTGGGGTTACCTTAGGGTTAGATCACATTTACTTGCTTTCATTGTTTGACTTGTATGATTTACATTATGGTTCTTTGTTTGGGTTTGAATCCTCTACCCGGATTTGGGATACCTTATAGGCAAGTAGCAATACACTATGGAAACTGTGTGGGGTATACCGACATGGTCTAAGCAATACCTACGTTAGTGTGACATATTTTTGGGTACCGGTAGCCCTTGAGTTAATCAAGGAGAATACGGGGCCTCTGAGTGATGTCATGAAGCACTAGTAAACTTTTAGAACCTTTACTTGACCAACTTGGCCTTTAGGACATAGTGAGATGACCGGCTTTGGTGCAGTCCGAAGTTGGTAGATACTCGATACTACACTCATTGAGGTTTAGATTTTTGAGATATTTCGGTCGCCATTAAAGAGGCTTGTGCTGAGACAATGCTCAAGGAAACAAACCAGTGATATTGAGCTCCTTAGAACCCAGTTACTATTGCAAGGATAGGTTTGAGCCAACTAAACTTCAAGAGGGTACTTACCTATAAAACTCCATGCAAGCCTAAACCTAAGGACTGGTTTGCTTTGTTTGTGTATATTTACTTGTACATAACATCCTGAACATCATAACATCATAATCATTCACTAACCATTTCAAGGATCTTGGGATTTATCTTTGTACTGTTTTGTAGGACATGGATTCTATTCGCAAGAAAACCATTCAAGTTAATCTTGTAAGGATCCCTCCACAGCTTAAGGAGCTAGCTTCAAGGATTCTAGAAACTTCTCCATTTACCAAGAGACATGGTCGCCTACTCAACTTGGTCACTTCCAACACTGATGAAGACATGATGAAGGTGCTCTTTCAGTTCTTTGATCCTTTACACCATTGCTTCACATTTCCCGATTATCAACTTGTGCCAACTTTGGAAGAATTCTCCCAACTCTTGAGGATTCCCATTCTCAATCAACTACCTTTCAACGGTACGAAAAGACCCAAAGCCAGAAGATATTGCTCAAGCCCTACACTTGCAGTCATCTGATGTCACAACTAATTGGGAAATAAGGAGTGGTGTCAAGGGTTTCCTAGAAAAGTTCTTGTTTGAGAAAGCTCGAAACTGTTGGAACTCTTTGGATTTGCAAGCCTTTGAGGAAATTGTGGCTCTCCTCGTCTATGGGATGGTTTTGTTTCCAAATCTTGACCAACTCATAGATGTGAACGCCATCAAAATCTTCATATCTCATAATCCGGTGCCTACTTTGCTAGGGGACATTCTACATTCTTTTCACACTCGCACTATGAGGAAAAGAGGTGTCCTTATGTGTTTCACTCCTCTCTTGGCAATATGGTTTATTTCATATTTTCCCCAATCTGTATTGAAGAACGAGCAAGGCTCAAGGTGGTCACAAAGTTTGATGACGCTCAAACATTCAAACATCCATTGGTGTTCCCGATCTATAGAGAATGTTATTATTGTCGACCATTGTGGAGAGTTCCCTAATGTCCCCCTAATTGGAATTAGAGGAGGTATCACCTACAACCCCTGCTTATCCTTAAGACAGTTTGGTTACGCCCGAAGGGATGGCCCTCATGAGATGCTCATTCAAGGTTTGGTATTTGACTACGAGAACAATGATTAAGGTCTTCGCCAGAGATTTATCCGAGCTTGGAGGATGTTGAACAATGTACATAGCAAGACATTGGGGAATAAGAATTCCATCCCTCTTGAGCCTTACCTCAAATGGGTACGAACTCGTGCTCAGAGTCTTATGATGCCTTATCCTTCCATTCTCCCGGTAATCATTGAGCCTATTATGGAAGGAGATGTTCCATACACTATCCTACATCCTGACATGCCTACCTCTCTTGAAGACTTAAAAAGAGATTGGATACAACTCAAGGGGTAGAGAGACACCTTCGAAGCCCAATTCTACACTAGAGAGAAGAAGGTTTTGGAACTCACTAAGCAACTTCATGAGGAGCAGACTCTGAATGCCTACATCGCACCAAAGAGGATGCGTACTACCTTTTTATCTTAGATTTTTTGTATTATTTTGTCCAAAGAGGAATTGATGTACTCAAGCTTTAATTTATTAATATAACATGTGTTTCCTTTTTGTCTAAAACAAATTTGAATCTTTAAAATCCTTGAAATCATTACATATGCATTTACCATTCATCATAACATAAGCAGGTTTCTTGCAACAAGTCTCCTCATCTTTCTACTGTTTATTTCAGTAAGATGGATCTCGAGCAAACGGTGAAGGACCTCCAAGCACAAAATGCTCAATTTCAACAGATGTTCTTAACTCTAGCCAAAGGACAAGAAGAGTTGAAGACCTTGTTGGTTGAAGAGAAAAAGAAGAAAAAGAAAATAACTGGAGTTCTAAACATGGGAAGAAGATTCCAAGGACAAGCGAGAAGGACTATGGACTTTGCAACGTCATCTGGTGAGAAAGACAATCAAGATGGGAAATGCAAGGAAGCAGTTGTTCATCCATATTCAGAAGAGGAAGAGGAAGAAGAAGCCTATTCTGAAGAATAATATCCTCCAGCCGACGATAAGTATGAGCATATAGAAGAACGGTTAAATTCAATGGAAATACAAAAAGTGCCTGGATTGGACTTTGAGGAGTTGGGATTAGTATCTGGGATTGTCATCCCTCCAAAATTCAAAGCACCGGTGTTCACCAAATATGATGGGGTTTCATGTCCCAAAATGCATCTTCGGTCCTATGTGAGGAAAATCCAGCCTCATATCGCTGATAAGGATTTATGGGTACACTTCTTCCAAGACACTCTGTCTGGAACTCAACTTGATTGGTTTTATCAGTTAGAAAGAGACAATGTTCATAACTGGGAAGATCTTGCTGCTTCCTTTTACAAACAATACCAATACAACACTGATCTTGCACCCACCCGTACTCAACTCCAGAGTATGGCCACGGTTTCAAGTGAAGGCTTCAAAGACTACGCGTAAAAGTGGAGGGACTTAGCAGGAAGAGCCCAGCCTCCCCTATCTGAAAGAGAGTTAGTTGACATGTTTTTGGGCATCTTGTCTTGTCCCTTCTTTAATCACTTAATTGGGAGTTCATCGGCAGGTTTTACTAAATTGATATTGACCAGAGAAAGGGTGGAAGTCGGGATAAAGAATGGGAAAATTCAAAAAGATGCATCCTCTGCTGATGCAAGGAAACCATTCATCAGAAAGAAAGAAGTTGTTGTGTATATCCTCAGAGAAATCAAGATAGGGATGAACGTCGTCCAATGGTGGGGGCTGTCATGATTCCTAAACATGCGCCTTCTCAGCAAAGAAACAACCAACCAAGAATGGAAATACCAGTCAGACAAGTCACCCGAATTAATATGACACTATCTCAAGTATTGCCACATTTGTTAAGATCCAATCTAGTGACTTTGAAAGAAGCTCCAAAGAATCCTAACACAACCTCTCTTCTCTATCATCCTAATGCCCGTTGTGCATACCATTCTGAGAGTCCCGGCCATGACACTAACAATTGTTGGGCTCTAAAGAACAAAGTACAAGACCTCCTTGAAGCCAAAGATATCGAATTCGACGCGCTATAAAAGCCCAATATCATTACTTCCCCTATGCCCAAACACGACTGTGATGTCAACACCGTCGAGGAAGATATGTTTGTTACTTCAGTTGATGAACTTGTGACCCCACACCTGACTATCAAAGAGAATTTGTTGAATGCTGGTGTTTTCCCAGGCTGTAATGAAAGTTGTCATTTTTGTTTATCCTCACCAACCAACTGTCCTTTGTTGAAAGCAGGCGTTCAGTTCCTAATAGATAACAAGGAAATTTTGTTTGAAAAGACTTCTATTCCAACAGTTTCTTATAATGATGTTTCCATCGTGACCATTTCTGACAATTCTTCCAGTGTCTCCACCAAAAGAACCATTAGAATTACATCAGTTCCTAAGGTAGCTCCGTTGATAATCATAATTTCTGGACCAATCCCATATTCGTCAGACAAAACCGTCCCATGGAATTATGGAGGTGATGTCTACTACCACGGTGTCAAGCAAGATTGGCCAGCTGCTGAAAATTCAAGTTCTGAGAAAGTTGACTTCGACGCCAGTAATATCGCATGGACTAGTAAGATAACCCGAAGTGGAAGGGTTTTCTCTCCAGAAATTGCTCCTCCAAAAGCTATTTCTGGACTCGTAATCATTCCTGTTGTTGTTGCTCCTCCAAATGCTATTCCTAGTCCTGCAATCATCTCTGATAATACTCTTGTTGATAAAACTGTTACAATCCCTGTTATCACCCCTACTGACATTCCTGCTGCCGAGTCACCTGAGACTCGAGGTAAAGGTATTCTGGTTGAGTCTGTCCGGATGAAGGCTCAATCAGTAACTATCCCTGAGACTTCCCGAAAAGAGATAGAGGAAATTCTAAAAATCATAAAAAGAAGCGACTGCAATGTAGTTGAGCAACTGGGGCAAACATCATCAAAAATTTCCATGCTGGCTTTACTATTATGTTCCGAGGCCCATGCAAAAGCCTTGGTAAAATTCCTCAAAACTGCCCATGTACCCCAAGAAACATCTGTCGACCAGTTCCAAGACTACGTAGCCAGCTTGACTGCAGATAATGGTTTAGGATTTTCAGATGTTGATTTAACGCCAAGAGGGAGGAAGCATAATAAGGCATTGCATGTCTCAGTCGAATGTAGGGGCACAACTCTGGCTCATGTCTTGGTTGACACCGGTTCATCTCTGAATGTGTTGCCTAAAAAGGCTCTTGATAGGCTTGATTGTAAGGGATTGACATTAAAACCTAGCAACATAGTAGTGAGGGCCTTTAACGGCTCAAAGACGATGATGCATGGGGAAGTGGACATCCCCATAAAAGTTGGAACCCAAACGTTTGATTCAACTTTTTATGTAATGGATATTCGCCCTTCATATTCCTTCTTACTAGGCCGTCCGTGGATTTACAATGCTGGTGTCGTTACTTCTACGTTGCATCAAATGCTGAAATATCCAATTCAAGGAAATATCATCACCGTTCATGGAGAAGAAGAGTATATGGTCAGCCATCTAAATTCCTTCAGATATGTGGAACTAGATGGTAAATTTATTGAAACTCCATTCCAGCACTTTAAAGAAGTCCTGCAAGAGGTGGCAGTAACCAAGGTTGTGTCTCAAGTCACCAAGATTACAAGGCCTCTGCTCAAGATGTCATCTTTGAAGGATGCCAAGGTAGTGATAGAAGAAGGTGGGTGCACTATTTGGGGTCAACTCCCAAATATCCCATACAAATCTGACAAATTTGGTCTGGGTTTCACTTCAGGTGCCTAGAAGGTTGTACGCCGCGCTCGTGCCGGAGGACCACCCTTGAGGATCAGCAACTGCGAAGTCAACGCAGTAGAGGATGATAAAGACAACTACAACCTGGAGGATTGGATTTACCCAACTGTCAGTGGAGGGCTCAGAAACTGGGAGGCTAGAGATTTCATCCCGATCACTTTTATCCCATAGTAATTTGTCTTTACATTTTGTCGGATCTGTAATATTAAAACAATTCAGACTCTTAAAACCTTGTGTCTTACCTGAGGCACAATGGTCCATTTGTAAGGGTTATTATCTCATTTCCATATGACATCAATGAATCCTGGACGTCTTTGCATACAAACTTTGTGCTCATTGTTTTTATTTTTTACATTTTTTATTTCTTTCAAAGATAGCTATACTCTTACACACACTCACACTCACAATGCAGGTCTACATCCATTCGGGATCCCATGGGTAACGATTCTGCTATGGGCTTCTGTGATTCCGGAAATCTAATCTACCAAGCCGAAGACGAAGGTGAGGAAGATTGTGAAGTACCAGGGGAACTCGCCAGGTTACTACAACAAGAAGAGAGGACCATTCAGCCCCACGAGGAACCAGTGGACACAATCAACCTAGGTACCGAAGAAGACAAGAGAGAGGTCAAGGTGGGTGCCAATCTGGAACCCAGTGTCAAAGAGCGTCTGATTCAGTTGCTGCACGAGTATGTTGAGGTTTTTTCCTGGTCGTATGAAGACATTCTAGGACTTGATGCAGATATTGTGGTACATCGTCTACCAACAAAAGAAGACTGTCCACCGGTAAAACAAAAGGTCCGTCGCATGCGACCAGACATGTCAGAGAAGATTAAGGCAGAAGTCATGAAACAATTCAACGTCGTATTCTTGGCCGTCACATCCTATCCACAGTGGGTTGCCAATGTTATTCCCGTGCCTAAAAAGGACGGAAAAGTGTGAATGTGCGTGGACTACAGAGATTTGAATAGGGAAAGCCCTAAGGATGATTTCCCACTACCCCACATTGATGTTCTAGTTGACAATACAGCATAGCATAAAGTGTTTTCTTTCATGGACGGTTTCTCAGGCTATAACCAAATCAAAATGGTGCCTGAAGACATGGAGAAAACAACCTTTGTCACACAGTGGGGCGCATTCTGCTACAAGGTTATGCCATTCGGGCTGAAGAATGTTGGGGCAACCTATCAGTGTGCCATGGTAACTCTATTTCACGACATGATACATCACAAAATAGAGGTCTATGTGGACGACATGATAGCTAGATCTCAAACAGAAGAAGAGCATCTTGATCATTTACAGAAACTGTTTGAGAGACTAAAGAAATACAAGCTGAGGTTGAACCCAAATAAATGCACATTTGGAGTAAGGTCTGGTAAACTCCTAGGCTTTGCCATTAGCAGAAAAGGTATTGAAGTAGATCCCGCCAAGGTAAAAGCAATACAATATATGCTTGCTCCTCGTACTGAGAAGGAAGTCAGAGGATTCTTAGGATGGTTAAACTACATTTCCAGATTCATTTTTCACCTAACAGGTGCTTGTGAACCAATCTATAAATTACTGAAGAAAGATCAAGTAGTCAAATGGAATGACGAGTGCCAAACTGCTTTTGACAAGATCAAGGAATACCTACAAGAGCCTCCTGTTTTGATGCCACCAGTCGAGGGAAGACCATTAATCATGTATCTAACCGTTTTGGAAAATTCAATGGTGTGTGTGCTGGGGCAGCATGACGAGTCTGGCCGAAAAGAGCACGCTATTTATTACCTGAGCAAAAAGTTTACCGACTATGAAACAAGATATTCACTGCTTGAGAAAACTTGTTGCACTTTGGCATGGGCTGATCACCGGCTAAGACAATATATGCTGACCCATACTACCTTATTGATATCCAAAATGGATCCAATAAAATACATCTTCGAGAAACCTTCCCTCTCTGGGAGAATAGCGAGATGGAAGATGATTCTGACAGAATATGACATACAGTATACTACCCAAAAAGAAATAAAGGGAAATGTACTAGCTGATCACCTTACTCACCAAGATGTGGATGACTACCAGTCCATGAAGTTCGAATTCCCAGATGAAGACATCATGATGGTAAACAACTGTGAAGAATTCAGACCATATGACAGACCTGAACAAGGATCCCAATGGACCATGGTTTTTGATCGGGCGTCCAATGCACTCGGAAATGGTATTGGTGATGTACTCATATCTCCTGAAGGGTGTCATACTCCCTTTACTGCAAGACTCTGCTTCAATTGTACCAATAACATGGGAGAATATGAAGCGTGAATTTTTGGTCTCAAAGCTACCATAGATTTGGGGATCAAATCCTTAAGTGTATTCGGAGATTTAGCTTTGGTCACCATCCAGATCAAAGGAGAGTGGGACACCAAACACCCTAACCTTATCCCCTACAAAGAACATGTGCTAACATTACTCCCACATTTTGAGAAGATTACCTTCGAGCATTTCCCGCAAGAAGAAAATCAGCTAGCAGATGCACTAGCCACAATGTCATCCATGTTTAAACTTAAATGGCATAACGAAGCTCCCCAGATCACCATTGAACGAATGGATGAACCAGCTCATTGTCACAAGATTAATACTGAAGAAGTAGTGGACTAGCCTTGGTTTCACGAAGTCAAGAGGTATCTCGAGGCTCAAGTATATCCAGAAGGAGCTTCAGTCAATGATAAGAAGTTCTTAAGGAGATTCTCTGCTAAATTCTTCCTTAGTAATGGCATTCTCTACAAACGCAACCATGACTCTATTTTACTTTGTTGCATAGACAAGGTTGAGGCAGAAAAGATCATGGCTGAGTTACATGAGGGAACTTTTGGAACCCATTCCAGTGGGCATACGATGGCAAAAAAGATCCTACGGGCAGGCTATTACTGGTCTACCATGGAAGCAGATTGCTATCAACACTCTCGAACCTGACACAAGTGTCAGGTTTATGCTGACAAGGTGCACGTACCTCCGGTTCCTCTGAATGTCTTGACGGCTCCTTGGCCCTTTGCTATGTGGGGCATCAATATGATTGGGGAAATCAAACCAACAGCCTCCAATGGGCACCGCTTCATCTTAATGGCCATTGACTATTTTACAAAGTTGGTTAAGGAAGCCTCTTTCGCTTCCGTGACCAAGAATGTTGTAGCCCAGTTCATTAAACAGAATCTCATCTGTCGGTATCGTATCCCGGAGAGGATCATCACAGACAATGGTACGAATCTGAACAATACTATTATCAATGCCCTGTGCAAACAATTCAAGATCCAGCATCACAATTCTTCCCCTTACCGACCAAAGATGAATGGTGTTGTCGAAGCTGCAAATAAGAACATTAAAAATATCATACAGAAAATTACAGTCACATATAAAGACTGGCATGAGATGCTACCATTCTCTCTCCATGAGTATCGTACCACGACACGCACATCAACCGGGGCAACACCTTACTCTCTGGTATACGGCATGGAGGTTGTCTTGCCTATTGAGGTCCAGATCCCCTCTCTGAGAATCATAAAGGATGCAGGGCTGAACGAAGAAGATTAAATCCAGACTCTACTTGATCAACTGAATTTGATTGATGAGAAAAGGCTTACTGCTGTCTGTCATGGTCAGATGTATCAGAAACAGATGATCAGGGCTTTCAACAAAAAGGTCAGATGCCAAGTGTATCAAGTTTGGGATCAAGTTATCAAATGTATCATACTGCCGCAAGGTGATCCCAGGGGCAAATGGACTCCTACATACGAAGGACCGTTTGTGATTAAAAGCATATTCTCTGGTGGAGCAATGATCTTGACCACCATGGATGGCGACGACCTGCCACACCCTGTAAATGTAGACATAGTCAAAAGATAATACACATAAAGAGACCCGCTAGGTTGACACACCTAGGCAAAACAAGGGCATCCCGACGAACCAAAAAGGTTCGGGCAAAAATTAGTGATAAAAACAAAACAAAATTGTACACCCGACAAGCTGAAAACCCGAAAGGGCAGTTTGGGCAAAAAAGGGTATCCTGGTGGACTGAAAACCCGAAAGGGCGGTCCAGGCAAAAGTTAGGGATTTAAAGCGTATGACTATGTCCTGGTGGATCACCTTACGGACAACCTTTGGCTTCTACTGACAAGCTCGACAGTTCTGATCAATTCAATCAACTTCGGACAAGGCAACAAATAGACAAGATGCTCAGAGACACGAAGGCTATAGCAGAATGGGAACCCCATGGGATTATTGCACATAGCTATCTTGTCTTTGTATCAAATTTTCATTTTTTACGATGGCATTCTCTTACTAGAATGTTTGTATCATTGTACAAAAATACTTACTCAAAGTCAATACAAAGATATCCCTTTGAAAGTGCAAAACTATCTGTTTTCTTTACTCTTGTGTTTTGTTTACAAAAACGTCCAATGATTTATTTTTGAACATATGCATTTGAACCTAATTAATGTTTACAAATAAAAAAATAGAAACACAATCACTGATGGCTTTAAGAGATAGGGAAATCTCTCCAAGTTGTTTCCATAAAATTCCCCATAGTGTGCAGATTAATCCCCAACTGAACAAAGCTTCCAGTTATCAATCCCCAATAGAAGTCGTCCAATTTCTTAGGTTTCCCCAACGGGTTTTGACAAGCAGTATACGTCGTTTCCCTTACAACAGAGTTTATTTCTCTTAGCAAAAAAACTCATCAACACTTCAATTTCACAACATGAAGACTTACACTCCATATCCTCAGCAGTAGTCGGGGATTTATTTTCCCCAATCCAACAGTAGTGCAGCAGATTAACTCTCACACACATACATCGCATCCATATATCATGAACATCAATAACACGATTGCATACATCACAATCTCATTGCACCATGCATTTCATACATCATGACATTGCATACAACTAATGTTTTTACCCTTTTCAGGATAAGATTAATCAAATGACTATCATCAACAAATTACAAAGGTCAAAAATTGATACCTAAGACAAGCAAGGACAATTATCTACACGACCAACTGAAGTAATCCAGTACGGGTTCTTCAGATTCAACTTTTGATACTGTTCAGATACGCTCCAGACACGGATGTCATTCTGATACTCATTCAGATTCAGCTTTTAGATACATTTCATATACGCTCCAGACACGGATGCCATCCTGATACTCATTCAGATTTAGCTTTCAGATACAGTTCAGATATGCTCCAGACATGGATTCCATCCTGATACTCATTCAGATTCAACTTTTAGATACAGTTCAGATACGCTCTAGACATGGATGCCATCCTAATACTCATTCGGATTCAGCTTTCAGGTATAGTTCATATACACTCCAGACACAGATTCCATCCTGATACTCATTTAGATTCATCTTTCAGATACAGTTCAGATATGCTCCAGACACGGATGCCATCCTGATACTCATTTAGATCCAGCTTCTCAGATACAGTTCAGATATGCTCCCGACACGGATGCCATTCTGATGCTCATTCAGATTCAGCTTTCAGATACAGTTCAGATACGCTCCAGACACGGATGCCATCCTGATACTCATTCAGATTCAGCTTCCAGATACAGTTCATATACGCTCCAAACACGGACGTTATTCTGATACTCATTCAGTTTCAGCTTACAGATACGGTCCAACAATCATTTTGGATGGAATCTGCAAGCCTGTTCCCGACAACTTCTCATCACCTCTCCAAATGGAATCTTTAATCCCATTCCCTATACCATCAACCATCACATCACCGAGTGCAAATTTCTGGGCACTCTAGTGTCCAATCATCTTCCACCTTCGAGTCACGAATGGCAAAACTCACCAATCTAACTCTTTAGGTTTAAGAAGATTGAACAGGGGCAGCTGTTGTATCCTAAAATTTTCCCTCTCATTTATCAAGAATTTTCTCACAAGATCTCATTTGACTCAAGACTGCACTAGGGTTGATCAACTCAAGACACCTCCTGAAGCACTGATGACCAAAATTAGGGTTTGAGATTGCACAAGGATATTTGGACTTCCAATGCCCCATATTACTTTCATGGATCATTATGTACCCCCAAGATCACTCATGTCAAGTTTCAAGCCTTGGACCACACTTTTGCTCAGTCAATTGAGTAGTTGACCTAAAAATTAGTTGTATTGAGGAAAAAGTAAACTATGGCCAATTTATAGTCAAACTTCATGCATTTTGATCCACAGCAACATTTTAAACTCGTATGTATCATTTGATCAAGTTCGGACCACAATTCCTCAAGAAATTTGATCAAATCTTCAAAAGGGAAAAATGATCAAAATTAGGGTTTTGATTGAGAAAGGGCAATTTCTGATTTTTGACCTAGCAAATGATAAATTGGTTTAAGGCATGATTTCAAGAGTTCAATTGCATCATTTTTACCTAATGGCATGACCCAAAATATTGCTCAAGATCAATTGAATTGATAGTGAATTTTCAGTCAAATGATCAAAAAGTCAATTGTACACTGAAAAGTCAAACTTTGACTTTTTGGTCAAAATTCAATGTCAAAGATCACAATTCATCAAAACATGTCAAAATATGAAACTTATTCATCGAGAAATCAAAAAGTCAAGATTTCATTTTTAAAAGTCAAAGTTTTCTAACTTAGAAATTTTTCTAAGTGTTTAAACTTCATGTTTTTTTTCATAACTTTAAGTCAAATTTTCACCATGATGCAAGATGATTCAAGAGAAACTTCCAACATGAAAGTGGTATATCTCCATGAAATCTACAAGTTTTATTCACACGAATCCTTCCAAAAGTGATTAGATCTCAAGTTATAATTTTAAGAATACATGGTCATGAAACAAAACACTTGGTGAAATTTTCCCTAATTTGGTCAGGATTTTAACCCAACTTCATGGCACTTTTTCATATAGTTCCAAGGGGAATCTTCAAAATAAATTCAAATATGGGTTGTATATCACATTGCAAGCTTTCCAAAATGTCCAAGAACTCCTTGAGATCATTTTTGAGTAGGGATAATCGAAGAGATGAAGTTAGGGTTTTATCACTTGAATTACATGGCATTTTATGATGAACAAGATTCATATTCAAAGTTGTGTTGCATAAAATCTACTTTGTAGGCCTCAAACTTGTTAGTAACTCCATAATTAATTGCTTGCACAGCTGTTAGAGGTCTCATTTCAAGCATTCAATGCAAGGCCATGCTTTATGTCCATTTTGGGAAGAAAGTGTACATTGCCATTTTGATAAAGTGCTTTTTTACACGAAACTTGTTCTTGAGCCTCGAACTTGTTCTCTTCTGATCATACAAGTCCCATAACCCATAAGGAAGTTGTTATACACTTACAATCACTCAGCCCATGCTTCTACCTCACATTGAAACTTGATTTCACACTTTTCTTCAAAATCAAGTAACATAGCCATTAGCTGAAAACTTGTACTTCTGATTGTCCAAACCACTCCAATCCCTTTTCTTATAGATATACAAACTATTTGCCACAAAATACACTAATGCTTGACCCATGAAAACACCTAGAGCTCAGAATCACATCTCATACCTCCATTTTCACATAAACTGATCAAAAACTTGAAACTCATAACTCCCTCGTGCGTTTTCAAGCCTTTTGGTTCCTAAAACTTCTAAACATCATTTAGAACTGATCCTATACCATGTTACAGAACAGTGATACCATTAACACCATCCTCCATTTTCAAAAACAGACCTTTACACTTGGACTTCTCCAAAACTCCTCAAGTACTTTCAGCTCAAGCTAAGCATCCCATTAGCTTCCTGGGAACTTGAGGAAGCTAACCCAATCATTGGAACTCCTTGAAAGCTGCTCAAACTTCAAACCCGATACCCTCTTGCAAGGTAAGTTTTCTAACTTTGGAACTTTTCATACAGGCATCATCAATGATTTATTTGTGAATGAAACATGTAGATATCATTGCCCTAAAGCTAACCATGTCCATAGTTTCCATTAATTTTGTTGAGCTTAGAGAATTTTAGAATTGAAGTTTCTGAGATTTTTAGGGTTCAGATTAGGGCCAATGAAATTCATGCTTATCTTTAATCTTTAGTTTTAATGCTTTATATTTTTGAAACCGTGAGGAAATTTTCTACAAGTTTCATGTTTACAGTTTTTATTTTTGTTGAGATTTGAACAAGTTACAGAGCTTCTGGCTGGGCGTGAGGTTGAAGATGAAGTTGGCCTCGGGAACTTGTTTTCCTCATGCATTTATTGTTTGATTTATATAAACGGATGTATAGCCACCCCAGTGGTAGAAGCGCGCGCCTGTAACCAAAGGGACCTGGGTTCGATTCTCAGTGGTAACCTTTTGGTTTTTTCACATTGTTTTGCATTCTGACCCTTTTTTTTTGCAGGCGCTGGGCCTCTTTGGGCTTTGCTGTTTTTGTTTTTACTTGCTAACCCCCCTGTTTCATTTACACACCCCTGGCCCAATTTTATTTTCTTTTCTTATTTTCATTTTATTTATTTTCTTAATTATTTTTCTAATACTAGAAAATCACAAAAAAATATAAAAATAGTAGATTTATATTTTGACTTAGTTTATTTATTTTTCTCATAAAAAAATATATTTTATTTAATCATACTTTATTTATTTTACTAATTATTCTTGTAAATTTAATTAAAACTAAGTTATTATTTATTTTCTTTTACACCAATTAAAATATATTATTTTAATATTTAAAAAGACCAAAATTATTTTATACTACCATAATTATTTTCAAGACAAAAATATAAAAAAAAAATACTTTTCTTAAACTTAATTTCCTTTTAATAAATTAATAGATTTAGGGTTTTATTTAAAAACTTTTCCTAGTAAAATTAGGTTTACTTTTTTTACCTTTAATTAATTATTTTTCCCTTTAATTAATTAGGTTAAACTCAAATTCCCTTTTTCCTAAAAAATCCAAACAAAAAGATCCATTTTCTTTGCATTTGCATTCTTGCATATTTATTTATTTTGTACATTTATTTATTTCCATTCTTGTACCAATTCAATATGGTTGTAATAGATTAACTAGGTTTATTTTCTTGCAACCCCCATTTATAATTTGTACACCCCCTCCCACAAGTATTGTAATAGCGTAGTAACTTTAAATTCCGCATTTTATCGCTTTTTATATAACATGCTAGTAATTAGGGTTTGTATGGAAACACTAAAACCAATAATTAGAAAACCCTAATTCAAGACAAAATCAAGCATGAAAATAAGACACTTGCACAGAAGCACCCCTAGGGTAAATCCACTTGGTTGCCTTTACAAAATGGTTATGTTACGCATGTGAAGTATCTTAGTAAAAACAAACAAAAATACAAGATCATAGTCCTTCGATGACGCTATCTAAGTTGCCTTTCAAATGATCTTGGTCCCTAAAAGAGAATGCTAAGATACCTTGCAACATTGCTAATCATGGTTATACAATGACCCACGTCCGTCCTATTTACATCCAAAGATAGGGTTACTTACCAAATCAATGGTGAGATAACAATGTCAAAGGAAAATAAAATGAACAAGAAAGACTTTTGAGTAGGTAGAATGCTCCTAATTACTTGCTCAATTTCAAACAAAACATCCTTGCTATTTTAAAAACAAACACCTACACTTTCAAAACATCTTACAAACTTGAAAAAAAATTCAAAAGATCAAACACTTTGTATACATTCTTACGAACGAGAATCATTACAAAGTTTTCCTAAACAATGGCCTCTTTACAAAATACTTTCAAAAACCACACAAAGCACAATTTCAAACAAAAGCAAGTGATCTAGAAACTTACTAAGAGCCCATGGAAAACCGTGGATGAAAAGGGTGCTAATACCTTCCATTTTCATAATCTACCCCCCGAACTCAAGAAATAATCTCAAAGGTCTTTCCTGTGCTTTTTCACCTTTCCTTTTGGATAAAAGAAAAGTCGGTGGCGACTCATGCTAACCGCAAAATTTGCAATCAAACACAAAATCTTCAAGTCAGTTCTCCCATCGTATCACACTATCCCCTTATGAAAATTACTAAAACGTCTCATAGGTTGCCTTTTATGACTATAAAATTAACCCACGTTCGTCCCTTCACATCCAACGATGGGGCTTCTTATCAATCAATGATGAGATAGTAACATCTAAAAAAGGAGGAAAAGAACATAGACCTTTGAGTAGGTAGGACGATTGTAGTTGCTTTCTCACCAATCAAAACCATTTTCACACTTACACTTTCAAAACATCTTTCAAAATCAAACATCTCTTTGAACTATTTTCAAAACCAACACTTTGTATGCATTCTTATAGAGACGAGAATCATTACAAAGTTAGCCGCAACAAAGGCATTTTGCAAAATATTTTCAAACTTACACTCACCACAAAGCACATTTTCAAACAAAGCATTAGTGATCTAGCAAGCAACTAAGAGCCCGTAGATAACTACAGATGAAAATGGTGCTAACACCTTCCCTTTTCATAACCTACCCCCTGAACTCAAGAAAACATCTCAAAGGTCTTTCCTATTCTTTTCACCCTTTCCTTTATTGGATAAAAGAAAATTCGGTGGCGACTCTTGCTATCTGCAACAATTGCGATAAAACGCAAAACAACCAAGTCAGTTCTCCCATCATATTACACACATGTACCATGTCCTCTTCAATGTTTGAGGTAACCAAGTTGATGAGACGACCATACTTCTTGGTGAATGAAGAATCATTTGGAACCCTTGACTCTAACTCCTTGAGTCGAGGAGGCACTTTCACAAGGTTTATTCGGATGGTATTTCTTCGCATGGAAGCCATGTCCTACAAAACAGCACAAAGGTAAATCCCAAAAGTCTTTGAAATGGTTAGTGCAAAATGCCACGGTATGATGTCATGATGTTATGTACAAATAAACATACAAGCAAAGCAAACAAATCCTTATGTTTAGGCTTGCATGGAGTTGATAGGTAAGTGCCCTCTTGAAGTTTAGTTGGTTCAACGTGTCCTAGAAAGTAAACGGGTTCTAGGGGATCTCAATATCATTGATCTTTCTTCATTGGGCATTGTTTCAGCACAAGCCTCTTTATTGGAGACCGAAATATCCCAAAAGTCTGATCTCAATGAGTGTAGTATCGAGTATCAACCAACTTCGAACTGCACCAAAGCCGACTATCTCATTACTTCCTAATGGCCAAGTTGTTCAACAAAAGGATATAAGGTCAGTTAGTCCTTCATGACACCATACAACAGCCATGTATTCTCCTTAATTCACCATAAGGGATATCGGTACCCACAAATCTGTCACACTAACAAAGCCATTGCTTGAACCATATTGGTATATGTCGTACATTCTCCACAATCTTTGCTACTTACCTAACAATGTTCTCATATCCGGGTAGAGGATCAACACAAAACTCAAACAAGGACCCAAAATGTAAAGAAAGCAAGTCAAACAAGGAAAGAATTTAAAGATGATTTAGTCTCTAAGGTAACCCCACTTTTAAGTACTCCCCAGCAAAGTCGCCGATTCTATAATATGGTGGGAGAACTGACTTGGGTGTTTTGCATTTTATCGCAATTGTTGCGGATAGCAAGATTCGCCACTGATTTTTCTTTTATCTAATAAAGGAAAGGGTGAAAAGAACAGGAAAGCCCTTTTGAGATATTTTCTTGAGTTTGTGGGGTAGGTTATGAAAAGGGAAGGTGTTAGCACCATTTTCATCTGTAGTTATCTACAGGCTCTTAGTTGCTAGCTCACTTTGAAAATGCTTTGTTTGAAATGTGTTTGTGATCATTTCGAAAGTATTTTTGAAAAGTGCCTTCGTTTAGGCGAACTTTGTAATGATTCTCGTCTCTATAAGAATGCATACAAAGTGTTGACTTTTGAAAATATTTCATGGAAAAGTGTTGGTGTGTTTGAAAAGATGTTGTTTTTAAGATGTTGTGAGCAAGCAACTATGAACATTCTACCTACTCAAAAAGTCTTTGTTCATTTCCTCCTCCTTTAGATAGCATTATCTTACCATTAGTTCGTAAGAAACCTTATCATTGGATGTGAGGGACAGGCGTGGTTCATCATACAGTCATAGAAGGCAACTTGTAAGATGTTTTAGAAATTTGTCGTAAGGGTCTAAGATTGTTTACCGGAGGCAACATTGAAGGGTCATCGAGGGACTACAATCTTTTAATTGAGGGTCTTTTGCTAAATCATCTCACGTTCGAGGGACATGACTGTTTTATCCGAAGCAACAAGTGTGGGTTAACCCTAGAGGCACAAGTGTGCAAAGTGTTTGTTTTCCACGCATTTTTATCTTAAATTAGGGTTTTCTATTAGTTGAATTTATGTCTTGCCATACAAACCCTAATTACTAACATTTATATTGAAAGAGATAAATTGCAGAAATTGTAAAATTCTACGCTATTATATCATTTGGGGATGGGGGTATAATTTACAAATGGGGGGAAGAAAGCTATTAAAACTTAACTACTATTACAACCATATTGAATAATCGAATACACAAGAAAATAAAATAATGTAAAAGAAAAAAAAATTATGCTTTTTTGTATGAAAAGGTTTTAATTAAAGTAAATTGAACTAATTAATTTATAAGAGAAGTTAACTAATTATTTAACAAAACCTAAAATCTAATTTAATTAAAATAAACCCTAAGTCTAATTTAATTATTTAGAAAATAATTTTGGTTAATATTAATTTGGAAAAGAAAATGTTTTATAATGCAAAATAAAATAATAGACTTTAATTTAATAATAATAAAATAAATACTTGAATTGAAATGTTTAAGAAGAATATATGTTTTTGTGTTTTTTAGAAAGAAAATCTTTAAAAGGTACTATCTTGATTTAATTATAAATAATGAAAATAAAAATATTTTTTGTGATATTTTTTTATATTCATAAAATAGAAGTAATAAATAAATAGTATGTAAAAATTCAACTCAAAAGGAGTTGTTTTGATTGGTTAAATAAATTGTTGAAGTTTGTTAAAAAAATGTGAAATAAAACAAGTGATAAAAATTAAGTTTGGTCATGCCAAGGCTTGAACCCAAGACATCAACATTGTTGGATGAAAATATTACCAATAGGCCAGACGTGTTTGCTTGTCAACAATATGATTACATGATATTATATGAGAATATTGATTCCTAAAATCACAAAATATGCAAAAGTGACATGAAACGCGCGCTGTTTTCCACTGGGGTGGCAGCTACATCCGGTGATAAAACAATAATCATTAAATATAATATGAACTCAAAGTTGAAAATTTGAAAATGCAATTTCCTTCTTCTTCTTCCTCTAACATGTTAACAGTAACAGCAACAAATAATTTCCATTTTTCAAAAAGTCTAACTTCCTTATTTTTCAACCAAATTCAAAAATATAAAAAGGAAACTTGCTTAGAATTTTGCAAGGAATCTAATGGTATAATTTTCTGAAGCTATAACTCAAGCATTTTCACAAATTTTTATTGGTACCAAATGAAAACCTAAATATCCAAAAAAAAAATAGTTTTAAAATTCTCATCCCACAGTCAATTAAAATGAAATTTAAGGATATACTTAGTTTTATATGCATGATATCTACATTTTATTTTTTAAAAGTAAGTGCAAATGATGCTTGTATCAAGATTTCAAAGTTGGAAAAACTTACCTCTTGATGCAAAAATTCAATATTCTCTACACGACTTCCAGAAACAATATGATGATTGCTTTAGCTTCCTGGGACCTTAGTGAGTATGTTGCAACTCTTACTTTGCCTTGAGAGTGTCTAGATTGGTCTACTCAATTCAAATTGCAATGGTGGATTTTGAAAATGGTAGATGATGAAGATGATGTTACAATGAGGAAACAAGGGTATGGATAGCTTCTATATGATATATATGAAATGTTTGGATGATTTGTTTGGACAATAGTTGCAAGAGTGATGAGTTTTGAAGTTAAGGTTTCAAAAGCTTAAAAATGGTGATTTTTGGCCAACTCGAGTTTGAGAGTGTATGAGAGGGATTAAGGGCTTGTAAATTTATGGTATGGCTTGCAAATGATCCCTCTATTTATAGGAAAGAGGTTTGACATCTTGAAGTAACTAGAATCTTGAGATAACAAATGGCAATTTTGCTTCATGATGATGAAAGGAGTGATTCAAGGGACTTTGTCATGCTTTAATAGTTGCTATAAGATTTCCTCTGATCACCAAGATGGTTTGTACTCTTTGGAACAAGTCACAAGCTTGAATGAATATAGTGGTTAGCATAAAACTTGCTTTATCAAAATGGATATGTTACTTTTTGCAATTTCAACCATAAATGGTATCAAGACTTGGATAAAGCATCAAATCCTTGTGTAATACAATTAGGGCCTGTGTAATTGCTTAATCATGGAGAGATTTAGAAGAAACATGGCCTGAAAAGTGAGATTGAATGATAAGGTTATGAAATTTGATTATGAGTTTATCACAAAAATGACTTATAATTCAAGTTTATCATGCCAACTTCAAGTCTTCGAATCTTCTAGCTCAAAAATGATCTATTCAAGTTCTTAGACATTTTGAAAAGCTTAGAACATCCTCTACAACTTTCATGTTGGCCATTTTGACAAAATCTTCTTGGAGATTGGTGAAAATTGGCCAAGAAGTTAGGTCAAAAATCTGCCTAAACTTGTTGAAAATTTCACCAAGTGTTTTAGAAAAAGTGCATGACTTCATAAATTTATAACTCAAAATACAAGAACTTATAGGACTTCATCAGTAAAGCAAAGTTGTAAATCTCATAAATATCTACAACTTTCATGTTGAAAGTTTTCTTTGAATCATCTTGCATCTTGGTTAAGAAATGTCAAGAAGTTATGAAATTATCATGCTTAAAACACTTAGAAATTTTTCTAAGTCTTGAAATGTTTGACTTTTCAAATTGACTTTTGACTTTCTTGATTTCGTGATGATCAAGCTTAAAATTTTTGAATGTATTGATAAATTGTGATCTTTGAAACTCAATTTTAATCAAAAAGTCAAAGTTTGACTTTTGGTGTATCAGTTGACTTTTCATTAGTTGACTGAATTTCAACTATCAATCAATTGATCTTAAGAAATAAATTGAGTCATGAAATTAGGTAAAAATTATGTACTTGAATCCTTGATATTATGTTTCAAACCAATGATCCATTTATTAAGTCAAAAGTCAAAGATTAGTCATTCTCAGTCAAAACCCTAATTTTGACCATTTTGCCCTTTTGATGATTTGAACATTTTTCTTGAGGAATTATGATACAAACTTGATCAAATGATGCTTATGACTTCAAAATGTTGACATTGACCAAAAATCTTAAAGTTTGACTGTAGGTTGACCACAGTTGACTTTTTACCCGATACAACTGATTTTGGGTCATCTGATCAATTGACTGAGCAAACTTGTGATCCAAGACTTGAAACTTGACATGAGTAATCTTGGAGTTCCATTATGATCTATGAAACTCATTTGAGGCATTAAAAGTTCAATTTTACTTGTGCAAATCAAAACCCTAATTTGAGGCATCAGTGTTTAGTAGATGGCTTGATCTAGTCAACACTTGTACAAACTTGAGCTGTTGAAGATCTTGTGAGAAATATATTAAGAAAAGAGAGGGAATCTTTGGGGTACAACAGCTACCCATGTTCAATCTTCTTAAACCTGAAGGGTTATATTGGCAGGTCCGCCATTTGTGACTTGAAGGTGGAAGATGATTGAACACTAAAGTGTCCAGAAATTTGCACTCGACTATGTGTTAGTTGATTGTGTTAGGAATGGGCTTAAAGATGCCATTTGGAGAAGTGATGAAGAGTTTGTAGGAGATGGGATTACATATGCCATCCAGAGTGACCGTTGATAGAAACTGGGAGAAGTATCAGAATAAATCTTTGGTCGAATTTATACTGAAACATGAGATGTCTTTTGCCTGTTTTCAACTGGAAGAAGTAAATCTAAACATAAGAGGTATGTTGATTGGCGACTTCAAAGGGGAAATAATCACAACCAAAAGAGGTGTGTTGATTGGCGACTTCACTGGGGAAATAATCACAACCAGGAGAGGTTTGTTGATTTCCTGTCATTAACCAGAAGAAGTGGATCTAACCAGAAGAGGCATGTCGTTTGTCTGTCTTTAACTGGAAGAAGTGAACCTAACTAGAAGAGGTCTGTTGATTACCTATCTTTAAGTGGAAGAAATAAATCTAACCAGAAGAGGTCTTTGTCTGCCTGTCTTTAATCTGGAAGAAATAAATCTAACCAGAAGAGGTCTTCGTCTGTCTGTCTTTAATCTGGAAGGAATAAATCTAACCAGAAGAGGTCTTTGTCTTCCTATCTTTAATCTGGAAGAAATAAATCTAACTAGAAAAGGTCTTCGCCTGCTTGTCTTTAATCTGGAAGAAGTAAATCCACCCAGAAGAGGTCTTTGTTCGCCTGTCTTTAATCTGTAAGAAGTAAATCTAACGAGAAGAGGTCTTCATTTTCCTGTCTTTAATCTGGAAAAAGTAAACCTAACTAGAAGATGTCTTTTTTTTGTTAATTGATTTTTCCTTCAAGGAAGAGGGTTAGTTGTATGAAGATGTATGCATGGTGTAATGATGCTCTCAAAATAAATGAGATTATGTTGTATGCATTCGTCATGTACGTGCAATGATGTATGAATGTGAAACATTGAAGTGCATCGTTGGCTGGAAAATAAATCTTTGACAAATTGTTAGGGAGTATTGGGAAGCTGAATCCCGGATTACCTCTAGAGATGAAGAGTATGTGTATCTTCAACTTTGTTTAGAATGTTTCCGTTGTGGATCCTGGTTTTATTGTTCGAGGAAATCCTATAGAGAATGTTGATTTCTGTTTGGAGAATAGAGTTAAGGAACCTTGGTTGTCCATTACTCTACTAGGGAATTATAACTTGACTGGGGAGAATGAAAGTTAACTGGTATCTGGTCGAATTCCAGGCTTTGAAGTAACTTTCTGTAGATAGTAACGACTTTGTTGGGGATTTTAATGACTTTGTTGGGGACAAAGGGGTTTTGTCCATTTAATTTGTAATGGTCTGAGAGGAAGACTTGTACTTGGGAATTTGGTAGTTTGTTGGGGAAATAAACCCTATTGAGGAAATTATTTTAAAGACCCTATCGGGGGGATGAATTATTTTCGGAGACGAACTCCACAAGGTTTCTCTTGTAGTTTAGGACCAACTCAGATGGGGAAATTATTGTCTGGAGATTGGAACTCCGGATGGATACTGCATGAATTCAAATTTGTGGGGATAATTTTGTTGGAGTAACTATGTGGGGGATATCCCTAGTTCTTTAAGAAAATGTTTATTACCGTTTTTAAACATACATTTGTTAATAGTTAATCATGTTCATATGCATATGTTCATTCAATTTTAGTCATTGGACGTTTTTGCACACAAAACAGGAAAACAAAACGTTTACATTTCAAAGTATATTTGTATTGATGTTTTGCCTATAAATAGGCATTTTTTTTACAAGGAGACAAAGATCCTAGTAAGAGGAAATCGTTGAAAGAATACAATGTTAAAACAAAAATAATTGCCATGTGAAAGTGATCTCATTGTGTTCCAACTCCTCTATTGCCCCTATGTCTTCGAACATCATACCTTGTTGTTGAAAGAAGTTGATTGAATTGAATTTACACCCAAGAACTTGGATCTTGGTAATAAAGTTGATTGTATTGATTTCACGGGACGTAGTCATACGCTTTAATCCTTAACTTTTTCCTGGACCGCCCTTTCAGGTTTTCAGCCCACCAGGATACCCTTTTTTGCCCAAGCCGTCCTTTCGGGTTTTCGACTTGCCGGGTGTATAATCTTTTGTATATATCCCTATCTTTTGCTCGAACCCTTTTGGTTCGCCGGGATGACCTTATTTTTGCCTAGGTATGTCAACCTAGCGGGTCATTTTTATGCATAGTATTTTTTTGACTATGTCCACATTTACAGGATGCAGAAAATCTTTGCCATCCATAGTAGTTAGCATCATTGAACCTCCAGAGAATACTTTCTTAACAACAAATGGCCCTTCGTAAGTGGGAGTCCATTTTCCCTTGGGATCGCCTTATGGAAGAATGATGTGTTTTATTACCAAGTCGCCAGCCTGATATACTCGAGAATTAATCTTTTTGTTGAAATCCTTGATCATACGCTTTTGATACATTTGACCATGACAAACAACAGCCAGTCTCTTCTCGTCAATTAAGTTCAACTGATCCAACCTAGTCTGAATCCATTCATCTTCGTATAAATCTGCTTCTTTCATAATCCTTAAGGAAGGAATTTGAACTTCCACAGGAAGGACAGCTTCCATATCATGGACTAAAGAGAATGGGGTTGCCCTAGCTGAAGTTCGAGCTGAAGTACGGTAGCCATGGAGAGCAAATGGTAGCATCTCATGCCAGTCTTTGTAGGTCACCACTATCTTTTGCACAATCTTCTTTATGTTTTTATTGGCAGCTTCCACTGCGCCATTCACCTTAGGTATGTACGGAGAAGAATTATGATGCTTGATTTTAAACTGAATGGAGAGCTCTGTAATCATAGCATTGTTGAGATTGGTTTCATTATCAGTGATGATCCTTTCAAGGATTCCGTATCAGAAGATGAGGTTATGCTTGATAAACCGGGCTAAACATTCTTAGTGACTGAGGCAAATGAAGCAGCTTCGACCCATTTTGTGAAGTAGTCTATGGCAACGGGGATGAAACAATGTCCATTAGAAGTAGTGGGCTTGATCTCTCCAATCATATCAATGCCCCACATTGCAAATGGCCACGGAGCAGTCATGACATTCAAAGGAATTGGAGGCATGTGAACCTTGTCAGCATAGATTTGACACTTATGGAAAGTCCTCAAGTGATGGTGATAATCAGTTTCCATAATCGACCAATAGTAACCAGACCTCAGAATCTTATTGGCCATGGTGTTCCCGTTAGAGTGAGTTCCAAAGACACCTTTATGCTTGTCTTCCATAATCTTTTATGGCTCTTTCTTGTCCACACAACGGAGTAGAGTCGAATCAAGGTTGCGCTTGTATAGGATCCAATTGCTTAGGAAGAATTTGGCTAAAAACCTTCGCAGGAATTTCTTTTCTTTGATTGAGGCTCCTTCAGGATACTCTTGTGTTCAAGATATATCCTTACTTCATGATACCAAGGTTTTTCCTCATCAGTGTCCATCTTATAACAATGCGCCGGTTCGTCAAATCTCCCGATTGTAATTCTAGGAGCCTCGTTGTCCCAATTGACCTTGAACATGGATAACATTGTTTCTAAGGCATCTGCTAACTGATTTTCTTCCCTTAGAAAGTGTTTGAAGGTAACATCCTCAAAGCATGGGACCAGGGTTTGTTAGAACATAGTTTGATTCTACAACCCTTGGTTAAAGTTTTGATGATAACAAAATACAAAGAATAATATTATTTCTAAGGTATATACAAAGAACAATTATGCTACTTAAAATTATGCTTTGTATATGCAGAAGTTCTGATGGAATCAGCATCAGAAGATCGGCAACCTATGGTACACGCTGAAACACTAAAGTTTGATGACCAGAATCTGCGCCTAAACAAATACACTATAACTCTGATCAAAGACATCTTTACCAAGTCATCAACACTCTGAAGCGCTATCAGCAAATACAGCAAAGAAGACTCTGAAGCGTTACTAATTATTCAAGACAGAATTAAATGCTAACGGCTTTCTTCAGACAAAGATCTTATACAAAAGGAAAGTGCATTATTATCATTAAACCTGCTTTATGGAAAACGTATCCTTGCTTGCCTATATAAACAGGACTGCTTGTGAAAAGAAGCCCGTACGTACGCACTCAATTTTGCTAAGATATCCAAACCACGCATATTCAAAGCTTAAGCAAAGTCATTTCATTCCAAGCTTATTTCAGTGTAATTATCACAGTTGTGATATACAGTTTTGTAAGAAAACAAAAACACACTTGTTCAATTCATTTGTAAAAGAAGTTCCTTGAGATTAACTGGATTGTGGTTTTACTCAAGAAGACTTTAACAGTTGTTAAAGTAGCTGGTGTAATTCTTTGAGAATAGTGAATTAAGACCTCGTTGGAGAGAGGCGAAATCACCTTGACGGGTGGACTGAAGTAGTTTGAGATCAAATGAACCAGGATAAAAATACTGTGTTGTCAAGCCATTTGTTTTAAGTTTTACAATTCAACCCCCCCCCCCCCCCTCTTGTGTTTTTCACATCTTCAATTGGTATCAGAGCGCCTGGTTCTGAGCTTTAACACTTAACCGTGTCAGTACAAGATACAGCGTCAGAAAAACACAATGGCAGGACCAAGTCAAAACATCAGCAATGACAACCATGAAGAAAGGGACAGATTCAGTGGCAAACCTCCAGTATTTGATGGAGAAAACTTTGACTACTGGAAAGACAGAATTGAGAGTTTCTTTCTGGCCCATGATGCTGATCTGTGGGACATGGTGACTGATGGATACACGCACCCAGTGGATGGATGTGGACAGAAGATTGACAGGAAAATGATGTCTGATCAGCAAAAGCGTGAGTTCAAAAATCATCACAAGTCCAGAACAATTCTTCTCAGCGCCATATCATATTCAGAATATGAAAAAATATCAAACAGAGAAACTGGTAAGAATATGTTTGATTCTCTGAGAATGACGCATGAAGGCAACATTCAAGTCAAAGAAACAAAAGCCCTTGCGCTCATTCAGAAGTATGAGGCATTCAAGATGGAAGACAGTGAATCAATAGAAGCTATGTTTTCAAGATTTCAAATTCTTGTTGCTGATCTAAAATTTCTTGACAAAGGATATTCCACTGTTGATCATGTCAAGAAGATCATCCGAAGCTTGCCAAAACAGTGGAGGCCAATGGTCACAGCGCTTAAGCTAGCCAAGGATCTCAACAAAATCTCTCTGGAGGAACTTATCAGCTCCCTCAGAAGTCACGAGATAGAGCTAGAAGCAGATGAACCTCAAAAGCAAGGTAAGCCATTAGCATTAAAATCTAATAGAAAATTTGACTCCAAAGTTTTGCAGGCTGTGGAAGAAACCTCTGGTGGATCCTCATCAGAAGAAGATGAATTGTCTCTTCTCTCCAGAAGGGTGAACCAACTGTGGAAGCAGAGGCAAAGGAAGTTCAGGAATCCCAGAAGATCAGAAAATTAGAATGAATCTTCCTCCAGATACAGAAGGTCAGAATCCTCCTCTGGAAACAAAAGATCTGAAGGCTCTTCAGGATACAAAAAGCTAAACTACAAAGACATCATCTGCTATGAGTGTAACGAGCAAGGGCACTACAAAAGTGATTGCCCAAAGCTTCAGAAGGAGAAGCCCAAAAATAAGTTTTGCAAAGAAAATAGGAAAAGTCTCATGGCTACATGGGATGATTCTGATACATCTGAAGCTGACTCAGAATCAGATGATGAAAGAGCAAACATAGCTCTCATGGAAAACGTCTCTGAAGACAGTGAAGCTTTTGGTTCAGATTCAGAATCAGATACAGAAGAGGTATTCCCTGACTTTACTATAAATTTTACTAAGGCTGAATTAGCTGAAAGCCTTAATGAAATTCTGGAAAGGTGTCAGCAGATCAGAGTCAAATTCAGAAACCTGAAAAGGAATTTGCTTCTGACTCTGATAAGACTAAGAGTCTCAAATGTCAAAATTCTGAGTTAAAAGATAAAATTTCAAAATTAGAAAATCAATTGCAAAACTCTCAGAAGGAAACAATCCCTGAAACTCTCAGCAATGCTGATGAGATCATCAAAGAGTATGATCACAGCTTTCAGAAGTTTCTAGCTAAAAACATAGACAGAAGCAAAATGGCTTCAATGATCTATGGGGTTAGCAGAAATGGCAGAAAAGGGATAGGATATCAAGGTAAGGTTCCTACACCAAAAAATGCCATGGATTTAGTTATAAAGCGTACTCCACTTGATTCTCACTTTAAATATGGGCACACACATGACATAAAATATACAAGTAGTGATTACTCTGTCAAACCAAAATTCAACCAGAGTTTTGGTAGAACTAACAATTCAGGACCCAAGAAAATGTGGGTACCTAAGGATAAAATAATACATGTGGCAGATATCTTTAGCAGCAAAGCAAAGACACCAGTCATGGTACCTGGACTCTGGCTGCTCACGACACATGACGGGAAGAAGGCATATGTTCCAAAGCCTGGAACTTAAACCTGGAGGCCACGTAGGTTTTGGAGGCAATCAGAGGGGAAATATTATTGGCTCTGGAACAGTAGGTAATGGAAATCTTCCCTCTATTAGCAATGTTTTATTAGTTGATGGATTAATGCATAACCTGTTATCCATAAGTCAATTAAGTGATAACGGTTATGATATAATCTTCAATCAAAATTCATGCAAAGCTGTTAGTCAGAAAGATGGGACTATCCTATTTAATGGAAAGAGGATAAACAACATTTATAAAATCAAACTTTCTAAACTGAAAAGTCAGAATGTAAAATGTCTTATGTCTGTTAACAACGGCCAATGAATCTGGCACAGAAGATTGGGATATGTTAGTATGAGAAGAATATCTCAGATTAACAAACTCAATCTGGTCAGAGGACTTCCAAACTTTAAGTTCAATTCAGATGCTCTGTGTGAAGCATGTCAGAAAGGCAAGTTTGCAAAACTTGCTTTCAAATCCAAAAACGTTGTTTCCACCTCTAAGCCATTAGAACTTCTGCACATTGACTTATTTGGACCAGTAAAAACTTCCTTAGTCAGTGGCAAGAAGTATGGGTTAGTAATCGTAGATGACTATAGCAGATGGACATGGGTAAAGTTCTTAAGGCACAAGGACGAGTCACACTCTGTGTTTGTTACCTTCTGCAACCAAGTTCAAAATGAAAAGGATCTTAGAATCATCAAAGTCAGAAGTGATCATGGTGGAGAATTTGAAAATAAATATTTTGAATTATTCTTTAATGAAAAAGGAATTCTACATGACTTCTCTTGTCCTAGAACTCCCCAGCAAAATGGAGTTGTAGAACGACAGAACAGAACATTGCAAGAAATGGCCAGAACCATGATCAACGAGACTAACGTTGCTAAGATCTTTTGGGCAGAAGCAATAAACACAGCGTGTTACATTCAGAATAGAATCTCCATAAGACCTATTCTTGAAAAGACTCCATATGAATTGTGGAAGAACAGAAAACCCAACATTTCCTATTTTCACCCATTTGGATGTATATGTTTTATTTTGAATACAAAAAATTATTTGAACAAGTTTGACTCTAAAGCACAAAAGTGTATTATGTTAGGATACTCTGAACGCTCAAGAGGGTACAGAGTATATAATACAGAAACACAGATTGTTGAAGAGTCAATCAGTGTTCGGTTTGATGATAAGCTTGACTCTCAAAAGTCAAACCAGAATGAATACCTTGCAGGTATGGAAGTTGAACTCACAGGTACTGCAGACAACTCAGAGGCTCTCAACAGAGACACTCCCTCAACATCAGAAAGAGTCACTACAAGAAACCCAGCACCTTCAGTTGATCAACTCCAGAAAAGATCATCCAGAAGCAGAATTGATCACCCAGAAGAAACAATCTTAGGAAGGAAGGGAGATCCAATCAGAACAAGATCTACCTTTAGAAACTCTGAAGAATCCCTCATGGGACTGGTTTCTCTAATTGAACCAACAACAATTGATGAAGCACTTCTGGATAATGACTGGATTCTGGAAATGCAGGAGGAGCTAAATCAGTTCACAAGAAATGACGTATAGGATCTGGTTCCCAAACCAAAAGGATTCAACGTCATAGGCACAAAATGGGTGTTCAGAAACAAACTGAATGAACAAGGTGAAGTCATCAGAAACAAAGCACGGCTGGTAGCACAAGGTTATAGTCAGCAAGAAGGGGTAGACTATACATAAACCTTTGCTCCAGTCGCCAGGTTAGAATCTATCAGACTTTTAATTTCATTTGCTGTTAATAAAGGCATCACTCTGTATCAGATGGATGTCAAGAGTGCATTCTTAAATGGCTATATAGAAGAAGAGGTGTATGTGCACCAACCCCCTGGTTTTGAAAGTTCCAAAAATCCAAAATATGTTTTCAAACTAAAGAAGTCACTCTATGGTCTGAAACAAGCTCCCAGAGCTTGGTATGAAAGACTAAGTAACTTCCTGTTAGAAAAGGAATTCACCAAAGGGAAAGTGGACGCAACCTTGTTCAGTAAGACAGTTAAGAATGACATCTTAGTATGCCAAATTTATGTTGATGACATTATATTTGGATCCACTAAACCCTCTCTGGGAAGAGAGTTTGCTAAATGTATGCAGGCAGAATTTGAGATGAGCCTAATGGGGGAACTAAAGTTCTTTCTAGGAATTCAGATTAATCAAACTCCAGAAGGAACCTACATTCATCAGAGCAAATATGTCAGAGAACTTCTGAAGAAATTTGATCTCTCAGAATGTAAGCCCTCAAGGATTCCAATGCATCCCACATGCATTCTAGAAAAAGAAGAGGTAAGTAACAAGGTAGAACAGAAGGTCTACAGAGGTATGATTGGTTCTCTTCTCTATCTGACAGCTTCAAGGCCTGACATTCTATTCAGTGTTTGCATTTGTGCTAGATTCCAATCAGATCCTAGAGAATCTCACTTAACAGCAGTTAAGCGAATTTTCAAATATCTGAAAGGTACTACTAATATGGGTTTGTTTTATAGAAAATCAAGTGATTACAGCTTAGTAGGATACTGTGATGCTGATTTTGCTGGAGACAAAATAGAACGTAAAAGTACTTCTGGAAGCTGACAGTTTCTGGGAGAAAATCTGATCTCATGGTCCAGTAAAAGACAATCCACAATAGCTCTATCAACAGCAGAAGCTGAATATATAGCAGCAGCTGGATGTAGCACGCAAATGCTCTGGATGAAAAGTCAACTTGAGGACTTCAATATATTTGAGAGTAACATCGCTATCCTCTGTGATAACACTTCTGCTATTTGTCTCAGTAAAAATCCTATTTTGCATTCTAGGGCTAAGCATATAGAAATAAAACATCATTTTATTAGGGACTATATTTAGAAAGGGATTCTCAATTTAAAGTTTATTAACACAGACCATCAATGGGCTGATGTCTTTACAAAACCTCTTTCTGAAGATAGGTTTATCTTCATTCTGAAACATCTCAACATGAAGCTTTACCTAGAATAAAACAGTTTTATTTCCATATCTTAACTTTCAGAATTTTGGGTTATTTTATGTGAACTAATGATCAATCTGCCTTCAGATCTTTAGAAGTACAGACTGTATCAGAATTTATCCATGAAGATCTGAGCGCTTCATTTCAAGGATAGAAATGTGTTGTTCACTCAAGCAAACAGTTGTCATCCAGTCATCAGCTACTTTCTGAGGCTGAACACGCGTTCACTTTTCTGAAAGGTCAAAAGCGCTGATTGGATGCATTGGGACACATGTCATGGGTAACCGTTCCAATATCTTTCTGAATCCCCCAAAATCAGTTGTCATTAATGCTCATAATCATTATAATTTATTTCTCTCTCTTGCCGTTTACGTTTTCAAAATCTATTTAAACACATTTATCATTCTTTACACTCTTTCACTTTCACTCTCTCTACAATCTAATTGATTTCAGTTTTCATTTTTTCTCAAAACCCTTTCACTTTCTTCTCAACTTTTTGTGTGAACATGACTTCATCAAGCTTCCTCCTATGAAAGGCAGACTTTAGAAGACCTGAAGAGATCTGATATTTTGATGCAGGAAAGAATGGATAAATAGGATGACAAAATTTTGGAAATCAAGAGCATGTTAACCAAGCAGGAGGAAACCAACATCCAGATCAAGGGCTTGTTGGAATCTTTGTTCACGTGTCTTCCTCCTCCCTCTTAGATTTTCCCTGTTTAAAAAAATGTTTGTTCATCTGTAATATTCTCAACATAGCTCTAAACTTATCATTGATTCAGTTTTTAATATCAACTCATTTTGGCTCTGATTATGTGTTCTTTTTCATAACTGACAAAAAGGGGGAGAAATAAAAAGATATTTTCAATAACGGATTACTGAGACATAAGTGTCAAACATTCTAATCTACTTAAATTCTCTCTTCTAAAAAGCTTGAACAGGTACAAAACTCTGCTGAAAGATACAGTAAGATTCTGATGCTCAAAGACTCATGGAATTAAAGGGAAGTAATCAACTAAGGGGGGTTTCTCTACTTAACTCTATACCTTTTGTTATTTACTCTTTATTGAAAAAATCTGGTTTTTGTCATCATCAAAAAGGGGGAGATTGTTAGAACATAGTTTGAATCTACAACCCTTGGTTAAAGTTTTGATGATAACAAAATACAAAGAATAATATTATTTCTAAGGTATATACAAAGAACAATTATGCTACTTAAAATTATGCTTTATATATGCAGAAGTTCTGATGGAATCAGCATCAGAATGGAATCAGCATCAGAAGATCAGCAACCTATGGTACACGCTGAAATTCTAAAGTTTGATGACCAGAATCTGCGCCTAAACAAATACACTCTGACTTTGATCAAAGACATCTTTAACAAGTCATCAACACTCTGAAGCGCTATCAGCAGATACAGCAAAGAAGACTCTGAAGCGTTACTAATTATTCAAGACAGAATTAAATGCTAACGACTTTCTTCAGACAAAGATCTTCTACAAAAGGAAAGTGCATTATTATCATTAAACCTGCTTTGTGGACAATGTATCCTTGCTTTCCTATATAAACAGGATTGTTTGTGAAAAGAAGCACGTACGTACGCACTCAATTTTGCTAAGCTATCCAAACCACGCATATTCAAAGCTTAAGCAAAGTCATTTCATTCCAAGCTCATTTCAGTGTAATTATCACAGTTGTGATATACAGTTTTGTAAGAAAACAAAAACACACTTGTTCAATTCATTTGTAAAAGAAGTTCCTTGAGATTAACTGGATTATGGTTGTACTCAAGAAGACTTTAACAGTTGTTAAAGTAGCTGGTGTAATTCTTTGAGAATAGTGAATTAAGACCTCGTTGGAGAGAGGCGAAATCACCTTGACGGGTGGAGTGGAGTAGTTTGAGATCAAACGAACCAGGATAAAAATACTGTGTTGTCAAGCCATCTGTTTTAAGTTTTACAATTCAACCCCCCCCCCCCTTCTTGTGTTTTTCACATCTTCAGGGTTCACACAAGCTCTTTGTAGGGGATCAGATTAAGATGTTTGGTATCCCACTCTCCTTTAGCTGGACTGATTACTTAATCTGAATCTCCATATACGCTTAATAATTTGATTCTTAGGTTAATGGCAGCCTTAAGACCTAAGATGCATGCCTCATACTCGGCCATGTAGTTTGTACAGTCGAAGCATAGTCTGTTAGTGAAAGGTTTATGGAAACCTTTGGGAGAAATAATCACAAAACCAACTCCATTACCCAAAGCATTGGAAGCCCCGTCAAAAACCATAGTTCATCGGGATCCTTGTTCAGGTCCGTCATACGGTCCAGGCTTTTCACAATCAATTATCAGCATGATATTCTCGTCCGGGAATTCAAAGTTCATGGACTGGTAATCATCAATAGCTTGATGGGCCAAATGATCTGCTAGTTCACTTCCTTTGATGGACTTTTGTGTAGTGTATTGGATGTCTTATTCGATCAAGATCATTTTCCATCTAGCTATTCATCCGGGGAGAGCTGGCTTCTCGAAGATATACTTGATGAGGTCCATCTTAGAAATCAATAAAGTGGTGTGAGTTAACATATATTATCTTAGCCGGTGAGAAGCCCATGCCAGAGTGCAACAAGTTTTCTCGAGCAGTGAATATCTGGTTTCACAGTCGGTAAAAATTTTGCTCAGGTAGTATATTGCATGCTCTTTTCAGCCAGACTCGTCATGTTGTCCCAGTTCACACCCCATTGAATTCTCCAATACAGTCAAGTACATAATTAGAGGTCTTCCTTCAACTGGAGGCATTAGGATGGGAGGTTCTTGTAAATATTCCTTGATCTTGTCAAAGGTTGCTTGGCAGTCGTCGTTCCATCTGATTACTTGATCTTTCTTCAAGAGTTTGAATATTGGCTCACAAGTAGCAGTTACGTGAGATATGAAGCGGGCAATGTAGTTAAGTCGACCCAGGAAGCCTCTAACCTCCTTCTCAGAATAGGGAGCTGGCATTTCTTTAATGGATTTGAATTTTTCAGAGTCAACCTTAATACCTTTTCCACTGACGACAAACCCTAAGAGTTTTCAAGACCTTACCCCAAAGGTGCACTTGTTGGGATTTAGTCTTAGCTTATACTTCTTTAATCTTTCAAACTACTTGTGTAAGTGATCAAGGTGTTCTTCCTCAGTCTATGACCTTGCAATCATATTATCTATGTAGACTTCTATCTCATGATGGATCATGTCATGGAATAGGGCTATCATATAGGTTTCCCTCGCATTCTTCAAACCAAAAGGCATGACCTTGTAACAAAACGTGCCCCACTGTGTAACAAAAGTGGTTTTCTCCATGTCTTCGGGAGCCATTTTGAATGGATTATAGCCATAGAAGCCATCCATGAAGGATAAGACTTTATGTTGATCAGTGTTGTCGACCAAGACGTTAATATGCGGTAGTGGGAAATCATCTTTAAGGCTTGACCATTTTGCCATTTTGATGATTTGAACATTTTTCTTGAGGAATTATGACCCAAACTTGATCAATTGGTGCTTATGACTTCAAAATATTGATATTGACCAAAAATCTTGAAGTTTGACTGTAGGTTGACCACTGTTGACTTTTTACCTAATATAGCTGATTTTGGGTCATCTGATCAATTGACTGAGTAAACTTGTGATCCAAGACTTGAAACTTGACATGAGTAATCTTGGAGGTCCATTATGATCTATGAGACTCATTTGAGGCATTAAAAGTTAAATTGTCCTTGTGCAAATCAAAACCCTAATTTGAGGCATCAGTGTTTAGTATATGGCTTGATCTAGTCAACACTTGTACAAACTTGAGCTATTGAAGATCTTGTGAGAAATATCTTGAGAAAAGAGAGGGAAAATTTTGGGATACAACAATATGTGATGTGTTAAATGAAGTTGATGTTAAGCATATTTTGATGTCCATACATGTTATGTGAAGGGTGATATTATGGTGAATTACATGAATGATGATGTGATTTTACTAACCGTGGTCGTTTGGTTTTTTTTTGTTGCACATCATGCATTCATGGCATAGCTTGGACAGATTTGGTCCGCCCATGTTGATTTAGGACGAAATTCCATTGTGGTTTAGGATGCAAGTCCAGTGTTGTTGAGGATGTTGGCCCAGTGTCCGCCTCAATTCCATTGTACGAATTGAGTGTGTTATTATGTTGTACTCTGGTTCAAAGACGGAATCGATCTTGTGGTGAGGAACTTTAGAGGGTGATGGCCCAGTGTCCATCAAATGAATTGGTACCACATGCATGAGTTTATGTTATTGCATTTCATTGTAATTTTACATTGCACAAAAGACTTGTTTATTATTGGTGTTATATGTGTTGTTGCATTGGTAACAAAGGTTGATGGTTGATTGATGATTGAATGATGTATGAGATTTTATGAAGAATTTGTATCTATGTTGTGATAACCTGAAGGTGTGAGTATGATATGTGATGCATAATGATGATATATGAACTACTATATTTATTGAGAGGATTTTGTTCATTGAATATTCGTTGTGCGAATTTCTCTGCTGTTTGAACAAATAGTCATATGCAAACAATGGTATTGAAGAATGCCAAGCTTATGTCTGTCTTGAAGTTCGAAAATTCATTTTTTAGTAAAACAAACAAATTTTGTAAGAGTGTGATATCAACTCATTATTTATAGCAGACCCTACAGGAGTCGGGATGCCTTTTGTAACAGTATACTTTAGAACTAATCCATGCTTCATCGAGGACTTTTAAGGGTTATAACATGGCCTGGTTCACGGTTTAAGAAACAAAGGATAAAGGCTCAAATTTTATTTTTACCCAACCCGTTCTTCGTGATGATATTCAATCCTATGCTCAGCTAATTGTGTGTTTATATCCCAATTGAGACTGGAATCTTTGCTCTGATACTTGGTGATGGTTCAAAAATTGAACATTTGTTTGAGAAGGCAGTCATTTTAGTAACCTTTTCTTTTTTGTTGAGGATTTGTAGGACCTCTTTTTTTTATTTTGTTATCCCTACTTTTGCCTGAACTGTTTCTTATGATTACAGTCAGCAGGATGCCCCAGTTTTTCTTAAGTCTCCTTCATAGGTTTTTTACTTAACGGGCTTTTATTTTGAGGGATAATGACTGCCTATCTTGACGACTATGTGGAACCATTGCCATCTTTTAGAGCATCTTCTACACCATTTATCGTGTATGAAGGTAGAGCTTGCGAATGAATGCATGTCTGAATTAACTGAGAAAACTACCCTGCCCCAGGTTATGATTAAGAGTTTTAGTTTGTACGAAAATAAATAAAAAAACTCCTGCTTCTTAGGCTCAAAGGGGTTGACTAGGGATTATCTTCCTTATCACTCCACTATTTAGGATTTGAAACAAAGCTTGTACATCTTCAGTAGGGTCTGTTCAAAAGCATATTGTGGAGATTATGGTATCTTTTTCTTCATCCTCCCTCTAAAGGCTTAGAGCTTTTGATCAGGAGTTGAATATCACAAAAAGGAAGTAAAAACACAGTTTGAATATAGTGAATACGAACGAATTGATTCAAGTAAAACACATGCAATGTATTAATGAAATAACAAAGTTTGACACGAAACAAATGTTCGAATAATCAAAAGAAATTACAAATTGAAAATTCTAAATGAACAAAAAGCCTCTTTGTCAGAACTTGTCACTTCAGATGGTGTGCCTTTGAGGGATAGCAGAAGAATTCAGCTTGATCATCTTGTGTAAACTCCAGCAATCCTTCGTCGATCAAGTCTTGAATCTTATTTCTCAACATCCAACAACCATTAGTGTCATGTCCAGGACTGTTGGAGTGGTACGCACACCTTGCATTTGGATTGTACATTGGGGAAGAAGTGTTGGGATTTTTAGGAGGATCCTTCAACGTAATCAGTTTGGCCTCCAACACGCATTGCAATGCTTGAGCCAATGACATGTTGATTTTAGTAAAGCGTCTTTTAGATGTATTCCACTTACGCGGATTACCTTGTCGTTTTTAGCGAGGTTGTGACGTAACAGCAATTTGGAAAGGTCTACTCTCCACCAAGCCAACTTCTTGTGTCATCAGGGACTGATTAATGACTTGATCCCCAGCCTTGACTGTTTGTTTTATACGGTTATATCTGTCTTGATGAAGCTTACTGATGTGAATCCTCAAATCTTTATGTCCCCGAGCTAAATTTTGGATAAGAGCCATTTGATTACTCATCTGGATTCTCATCCTTTCCATCTCAACCTACAGTTGTTCCAACTGGTCATCCTTGTTGTTGTCATGGTGTTTCTTGGTCAAATTCCCATTGAGGGGTGCTTTCAACTCTTCTTTCCCCTTGGATAGGTTCAGGAACATTTCCTTGAGCTGAGCATCCTGAGTTTAGAGATCTCTGTTGTTCTGTTTGATAGCCATTTTCTTTTCTAAAATAAATAACGAGAACATGTGAAACCTATACTGGAAGACCTATTAGGAAATGACATGCATGATGTATGGATGCAATGTTTTCAAGGATCTTGCGGGGTAAACACAAAAAAATGTCAGAAGTTGAATTTTGATTGCATCTTTGATGGAAGAACTTCGTATTGTTGAATGCCCTTCTATGAGAAACAAGCTCACCATATCAAGTGGGTCATAGCCTCTAACTCAAGTTGTCATGTTTTGGTCTTTTAAAGGCATTGGCTAGAGGAAAATAAATCCCATTGCCCCTTGCTAGACGTCTAGTTCATCATGACCTGCCTCACAGGCCCTAGAGATCCTTGAAATGGTTAAGGACATGCTACGGCATGATGTTATGATGTGTATGCTATGCACCAAGCAAAAGTGTAAGGTGATGAAGAGAAGTATGTCTTGCAGGAAATCTGAGTTATTGGATAATGACTACAAACAAATCATGTAGGGAGTACAAATAAGGCCCTGCAATGAGTTAAAATTTGTTAGATAGTGAAAGCAAACAACTCACCCAAGTAGCCTTAGAATCAGGCTTGCATGGGGTTTGTAGGCAAATACCCTCTTGATGTTTAGTTGGTTCGACCTATCCTATTAATAGTAACTGGGTTCTAGGGGATCTCAATATCACTGATCTTTCTTCACTGGGAATTATTTTAGCGCAAGCCTCTTTATTAGCGACCGAAATATCCAGGAAGTCAGATCTCAATGAGTTTAGTATCGAGTATCAACCAACTTCAGACAGCACCAAAGCCGACTATCTCACTAATTCCTAATGGCCAAGTTGTTCAATTAAAGGTTCTAATGTCAGTTCGTGCTTCATGACACCACACAGCGGCCCCGTATTCTCCTTGACTACTCAAGGTCTACCAGTACCAACAAATGTGTAACACCAACGTAGCTACCGTTTCAACCGTGTTGGTATACCCCACACAGTCCCCACGATCTATTGCTACTTACCTAAAATGTTCCCCCAGATCCGGGTGTAGGATCTTTATAAGAAAACCCAAGCAAAATCCTTAAATATAAAGCAATCAAAACACACAATGTAAAGCAAAATGAAGAATTAACTAAACTCTAAGGTAACACCACTTTTTTTATTCCCCAGCAGAGTCGCCAGTTCTGTAATACGGTGGGAGAATCGACTGTTATATTGGTTTTGCATTTGTATTCGCAAATGTTGCAGTAAGCAAGAGTCGCCACCGACTTTTATTTTATCCAACAAAGGAAAGGGTGAAAATAATAGAAAAAGACCTTTCGAGAGTTTTTTGAGTAAGGGGGTAGATTATAGAAAGGGAAGGTGTTAGCACCCTTTCCATCCGTAGTTTTCTACGGGCTCTTTGATGCTTAGCTCATTTTGAAAATACCTTGTGCTTTGTATGTTTTGAAAAGTATTTTGAAATGCCTTGGTGTGGAGATTTGCTTTATGATAACTCTTGTATCAGTCCTCAAGAATGTTGATAAAGCATTTTTTTGAAAATGTTTTGAAATGTTTGTGTAGGTGTAAAAGGTTTGTTTGAGCAAGCATCTAACAGCTATCTAGTTTACTCGAAAGGGCCGTTCTTTTCCTCCTTTCCTTTAGACAAGGCAAGCCTACTATTAGTGAGTAGGTAGCCACAGTCGTTTGGATGTATGAGAGACATTCGTGGGTCATCGTACATTCATAAAAGAAACATATAGAGACCCTTTAGAAATTTTGTTTAAGGGACTAAATCATTTACCGAAAGGCAACACTGAAGGTTCATCGAGGGACCATGATCTTTTGATTCGAAGGTCTTTGCTAAAGCGTCCCTACGTTCGAGGGACATGACTGTTTTATATTCCGAAGGAAACCAAAGTGGGAGTATCCTAGAGGTGTATATGTGCAAATGTGTTGTATCAGTTATTTTTGTCTTTTGTGTTAGGTTTGCTAGCATTTTGTTTTATTCTTGCCATACAATTCTATTACCATACATCCAATTAATATTGTACAGAAAATAAAATGCGGGAATATAAATCCTAAACTATTAAAAAAAGCTTCGGGGAGGGGGATATTACAATTCCAAAAAATGGGGAAAAATAAATAAAAGCAGAAAAGATCCTACTAATCATTTAATACATCTCAATATACAGTTACAATAATAATAACGCGCGAAGTTGAAACGACGTCTAAAATCCTAAGAATAAAATCTTTTTGTTGTTTTTTATTTTTATGAAAAGAAAATAAATTAAAAAATAAAATTAGACATACATTCTAAATTATTTTAAATTTTTTGAAAAAAAGAGGATGTTAAAATTAATTAATTATTTCATGAATTAATTTAATTAATAAAATTTAATCCTAATTTTTTGTGATGATTTTTATAAATATTTTGCTGAGTAGAACTAAATAAATGCAAAACAAAGTTCAAAAGGGTTGGATGGTGCGGGGGACTATGAAAATTGTAGCATGCAGGCATGGATCAAAAAGAAGCCTAGAGCTGCCTTTCGATCCCATGAGGAAGTTGGTCAAAGGTTCCTGATACATTCCTTCAATTTGCAAAAAAAAAAACTATTAGAGAAACAAAACAAAAATCAGATTTGGATCGATTCTAGTCTTGGATTCGACAGCCTATGGTTGTATCATCCTAATTCGAATGCCCTGGGTCTGAATCGAAATCCATTTCATCTTGCAACTTCATGAATCCTAAGATTCAAAATAAAGTATAGATCATGCCCAAGCAATGCCATGATCTCAACCCTGCGCTTAATCTTGCATGTAACGCATGAAAGCAATAACAAACATTAGCAATAACATGAATGCATACTTAGCTAGTTTGAGATCGAAAGCAAATTACCAACGGACAGATTATGTGAGTGATGCTCTAGTGTATGTTTTGAACCTTCCTAGTGCTTAGGAATGCCTCCTGCAAACTTCAGGGAGTGAGTGTAGTGTTGTTGAAGATTGCTTTGATTTGGATCGCTTATGAGATTTTTGATAACTTTGGTGTGGTTATGAGGCAGCGTGTGCATGTAGGTTGTCCTTATGCGTATGTATGTAGTCTATGTGTACATGTAACTTGTACCCATGCCTTGTAGAATTGTTGTGTATTTATAGGAGATGGAGAGAGGGTCATAGCATAGAAATGGAAAGGGACAACCATTAACTAGGCTTTGAAGGCAAAATCAAACACATTAAGGGATTGCCTTTTTTGATGAGTTCCTACCCCTTTGAGCTTTGGGGTGAACCTGGACACATTTGACTCCTTCGAATACCCTCAATCTTTGCTCTTTTATTGGCCCATGGTTTCCTCTTTCAAATGGCTCCAACTCTTTGCTCTTCAATTGGCCCATGGTTGCCTCCTTCGAATGGCTCCAATTCTCATCATTGGGGCTTCTTCGATTGAGCCCCTATTTGTCTTGGTAGATTGATCTGAAACTCTTCAACTAGCCCAAACGAAAGCTCATTTATGACCAGTCAAAATTTCCCTTGTTACCTCCTTCGAATGCAATTGGGCAGGAGGCTTGGGCTTGGCAACATGTTGGCTTTTGGGCTAGTAAGCAACTTGGACCAAGACTGATCATAAGACAAACTTATTTTCAATAATTATGTGTCTCCTTCAAATGGAACACTTGTACATCCTTCGAATGGCCCTTTTGTATGTCTTTCGAATAGACCATATGTATGACTTGTGCATTCTTCTAATGGGCCACCAATGTGTGATCATAATATGGTAACCATGTGCTGAAAGGTTCAGAGATAGAGTTAACGCAAGCAGTTTCGAAGGGAACCATTGCCCAGTCGAAACTAGCACAAAGGAAGCCAATGCCTTGTGGATGCTAGCATGAGGGAGGTCATTGCTCTATGAATCGAAGGCCAGTTGAAAGGGTTTTGGCCTTGTGAATCAAATAAAAATTGCAGAGGGAGCCTTTTCCTTGTGCATCCAAGGCAAGTTGAAAGAAGCCTTTTGCCTTGTGCGCTGAAGGCACGCACAAAGGAAGTCATTTCCTTGTGGGTCGAAGCACACATGGAAGAAGCTCTTGCCTTATGAATTGAAGGCATGTATGAAGTCCTTTGTCTAGTGAATTAAAGGCAAGTCTGGAGAAGCCCTTTGCCCTGTGAATTGAACTTGATCTAAGGGGGCCCAACACCCAATCAAAGCTTGTGAATCAGGCTTACATTGAAGGAAGTCCAGCATCCAATCAAAGCTTGCTCAGATGCCAATCGAAATATCATGTTCAGATGTCAATCGAAAGACACTTGATTATCTCCAAAATAATTATTTTCCTTAAGCAAGTGTTTGTAACCACCATGCAAATAGAAGATCTTAGAAAACATGAAAGGGTAAATTTTAGGGTACAACAGCTTCCCCTGTTCAATCTTCTTAAACCTGAAGATTTAGATTGGCTTGTTTGCCTTTCGTGATCTGAAGGTGAAAGATGATTGAACACTAGGGTGCCTAGAAATTTTCACTCGCATGATGTGATGATTGACTGTGTAGGGAATGGGCTTAAAGATGCCATTTGGAAAAGATGACTGGGAGTTATCAGAGATGGTCTTAAAGATGCCATCCAAAGTAGGTGTTGACTTCATAAGAAGTCCCTTTGTGGGGAATTCCTGTTCCTGCTGTCTAAGGAGGAGTCCACTGGGGAAGGTTGATTTATGTTTTTCTCCTGCTTGAGGAAAACTCTGTGGGGAATAGAGTCTAGGAACTTCAGTTGTCCAAGGCTCCACTGAGGAATTATCTCTGGAAAATTGTCATTTTCTGGTTGAACTCTAGGCTTCATAGTAACTTGCTAGGGAAGATGAAATTAACTGCTTATTTGGAAATGTATTAGAAGGAGCCTATGTAGGGCTGCTTCAGGATGAGTCTGTGTTAGATTGCATCTGGAGATCCTGAGAAGGAACCCGTGTAAGATTGCTTTAGGATGAGCTCGTGTTAGACTTCATCTGGAGATCATGAGAAGAAACCCGTGTAAGATTGCTTCAGGATGAGTCTGTGTTAGACTGTATCTGGAGATCATGAAAAGGAACCCGTGTAAGATTGCTTCATCTGGTCATGTAGATAGTTTTCCTGTCTGGTTTTAGGTATTTGTAGTTGTTTAGGTATTGGCATGCATTTTTGGTAAAACCAGGTGTATGAATGTCATGACTGATGTCATAACATTCTAGTTTATTAGGTACAGATTTATTAGGTACCTTTGCAGAAAAATATTGTCATACAGGTACTGATGTTTATGAGTGTGTATCTGAGCATTTTGCAAAATGATCACATTTACCAAAATCAGTAAGCAGGAATTCAGATGTCATAACAAATGTTAAGACATCCTGTCCTGAACTAACAGGTTTGCGGTTTGGTTAATTCTGAGTTTTTTCAGGAATATGACTCAGTCTTTCCAGAACAGAATCCTGCGTTTTCTTTGGGTTAACCTAGCTCAACCCCAACCTGGTTGATAAAGTCCTGTGACCTAGTCTTAAGGTCAAACGGAATTAACCCTAGCTTTTTGTGGAAACCCTAACTGAAGTTGCAGCTGCTATATATTCAACAGGGCTGCTGTTTTGAAAGCAATCCCTTTTTTGACAGAAGATCATTTAGAAGTTGTATAGTTTTTACTATCCAAGCAATTATCATTGTGATGAGTGACTTGGAATAGGTGTTAATTGTAAGGGTTGTGTAACACTCAAAGCTTTGAAGCAAGAGTGTCTGTATGTCTCTTGACTAAAGCTGTGAAGCAAAGTCAAGTTAGGTTTGTGTATCACTCAAAGCTGTGAAGCAAGAGTGTTTGTGTTGCTTGATTAAAAAGCAGTGAAGCATAATCAAGTGTATGTTTTGAAGAGTGTCTTCAACAATTCATTAGTCAAATTGTTTTATGTATCACTGTTGTGATTGAGGGGGAGTGAGTAGGAACTCAGGTTTAAGTTGTACTTAGATTGAAGTTGCATTGGGTAGGTCTTAAGTGGAGGAGATAAACTGGTTGGTTTATTCCTGAATTAACATCTCTTATAGTGGATTTCCTCCCTGGCTTGGTAGCCCCCAGAGTAGGTGTTGTTGCACATTGAACTGGGTAAACAATTGACTGTGTTCTTTACTGTTTTTGTATTTACTGTCTTATAGAAATTCAGATACGATGTCACAACATTGAACGTGACATTGAGTATCTGCAGCCAGAATTTCAATTGGCATCAGAGCAGGCACCCTGCCTGTATTACTGGGTGAGATCCAGGGATATCACTTTCTGGCACTATGGACAAAGAAGGAGTTTTTGGAAATAGACTACCCATTTTGGATGGAACTAATTATGACTACTGGAAACCTCGTATGATTGCCTTCTTAAAATCTCTGGACAAAAAGGCTTGGAGAGCTGCTGACAAAGGATGGAACCATCCCACCATAACTGAGAAAGATGGGACAATCAGTCTGAAGCCTGAGGAAGATTGGAGTAAAGAAGAAGATGAGTTAGCCCTGGGAAATTCCAAAGCTTTAAATGCCTTGTTCAATGGAATTGATAGAAACATTTTCAGACTAGTACATCAATATGAACTGGCCAAGGAAGTTTGGGACACTCTCAAAACTACTCATGAGGGCACTTCCAAAGTAAAAATGTCAAGGCTTCAGATGTTGACTACCAAGTTTGAGAATCTAAAAATGATGGAAGATGAAACCATTCATGAGTTCCACATGAACATCTTGGAGATTGCCAACACCTCAGGAGCACTGGGAGAAAAGATGTCAGAAGAAAAACTGGTGATAAAGATTCTCAGATCCTTGCCTAAAAGATTTGCAATGAAGGTAACTGCCATAGAGGAAGCCCAGGACATCAGCAAGTTGAAAGTGGATGAACTTATTGGGTCTCTTCAGACTTTTGAGATGGGGATCACTGATAATGGTGACAAGAAGAACAAGAGCATAGCACTTGTATCCAACACTGATGTTGAAAACAAGGAGGATGAAGAAGAAAATACTTCAGAAGCTATAGCCATGCTTGGAAGACAGTTCAACAAACTCATCAAAAGAATAGATCCAAAGTCAAGGTCTAATGTTCATAACATTCCCTCTGACATTGACAGTTCCAGCAGAAGATCAAGGTCAGAAGAGAAGGGAAACCAAGGCAGAGGAATTCAATGCCATGGCTGTGAAGGATATGGACATATTCGAGCTGAATGTCCAACCTTTCTTAAGAAATAAAAGAAAGGAATGACTGTTACTTGGTCTGACTGTGATTCAGAAAGTAATTCTGAAGAAGAATCTGCCAAACTAGTTACTGCTCTAACTGGTGTTTGTACATCTGAAAGTGACACCAGTGATGAAGAACTGACATTTGAAGAACTGGCTGATACCTACAAGAAATTGTGTATCAGAAGTGCTGAAGTCTGTGTGCAGAATTAGAAACAATCAAAACTCATTATAAAGCTGGAGGCTGAAAAAAGGGCAGATCTTGAAACTATAAGTCATCTAGAAAGGGAAGTTCAATTGTTGAACTCACAACTGAACCAAATGACCAAATCTGTCAAGATGCTGACCAATGGAACAGACAAATTGGAAGAGATTCTTCAAGTTGGACAAAATGTGGGAAACAAATCTGGACTAGGATTTGTGGAAACTAAGAAATCTGGTATAGACAAGAAGATCAGGCCTGATAAACAATTCTCAAAGCAGATGTCTCAACACAACTCTCAACATCAGAAACAGAAATATATGAAGAAAAAATACCAAAGATGGAGATGTCATCATTGTGGGAGGTATGGACACATAAAGCCCTTCTGCTTCAAATTGCATGGATACCCTAATCAAAACTCAGATGTTAAAACTAAGTCAAAAAGGGTACCACATACTCCTCAATGGAAGAAAAAGGCTACTTCCCTGATAGCCCACACTTCCCTGAGAGTGTCTGCAAAGGAAGGCTGGTACTTTGACAGTGGGTGTTCTAAACACATGACTGGAATAAAGAACATTCTCAATCATGTTAAACCTCACAACACTAGTTATGTGACCTTTGGAGATGGTGCTAAAGGTGAAATCAAAGGAGTTGGTAATTTGGACTGCCCTGAAGTTCCAAGTCTGAATGAAGTACTGCTGGTAAAAGGACTGACTGCTAATCTCATTAGTATCAGTCAATTGTGTGATCTAGGATTCAAGGTCAACTTCTCAAAATCTGAATGTCTAGTAATTAATGAAAAACTAGAAGTTGTAATGAAAGGAATCAGATCCAAAGATAACTGTTACTTGTGGCACCCTGAGAACTCTAATAACTCCACTATGTGTCCAATTACCAAAGAAGAAAAAGAGATGAAACTGTGGCACCATAAGCTTGGTCATCTTCATCTAAGAAGAATGAAAAGAGCTATCTCTATGGAAGCAGTCAGAAGGACTCCAAAACTACAGATTGATAAAAGAAGGGTTTGTGGTGAACTTAAAATTGAAAGGCTTGGTAAAAAGAAACATGTCTATGATGTGGTGAATAAACTTGAAGAAGGATGTGTTGTCAGAACCAGAAGTAATCATGACAAGGATGTTGGAAACAACAAGTCTAATAAATTCTATTTCCCTGAAGAAATGAGTCGTGAAGTCTCTTCTCCTATAACTCACCATCAAAATGGAGTTGACAAAAAGAAAAATAAGATCATTCAAGAATCAACCAGAACTATGATTCATGTCAAAAGAATGCCTTCCCAACTTTGTGCTGAAATGGTTGCAGCTAGGAGTAACTGTTCTCAAAATATCTGGACAAAACAGATGCTCACTGAGTATAATGTCTCACAAGATGTTGTGACATTATATTGTGACAATCTGAATACAATCAATATTTCCATGAACCCTATTCAGCATAGCAGGACCAAGCACATTGACTTTGTAGAGAAGAAGTCAATTAAACTGGAACATGGTATCATTAAGCTTCAGCTGGCTGATTCTTCTACCAAGGCTCTTGTTGGAAATAAACTTGAAAACTTGAGGGGCAGGTTGGGTATTTGCCAACATGAGAAATTATAGCAATTAATTTTGCTTAAAACAAGGGTTGAAGGAGTTAATTTTGTTAAGTCTATTTTTAGTGGGTTAATCATATGTTTTCCCAATTCTTTCAAAATCTTTAAGAAGTTGAAAAGACTCTCTTTTGCCTCCTACCTCTCTCGACTTTGCAACCTGTTCCCTTCTCTCAATCAAAATTTTCTCTCAAATTGCTACTGGTGCTCTAAGTCAATCAAAATGTCTCAAACATCATCTTCAACCAAGGCGGCTTCATCATCCTCATCATCTTCATCATCTGACCAAGACTCTAGAGCAATCACCACATGCATAGAATCTGAAGTTCTTGAGGTCACTCCTCTCAGAGAGATGGCAACTGACCCCGCCAAAGTCAAAAACTGAGAACTAGACATGCAGGAAGAGCTCAAGCTGCAGCCTCTGGTAATCCTTCTCATCCTTCTTCTTCTGTACCAAATAGAGAAGGATCGGTTCAAGTTCATCAAGCTATTGCTAGGCTTGTTACTAGTATACTAAGCGGAAACCAACCTGTACCGGGGATTTCTGTCCCTTTAAATCAATCAGGAAGCCCAAATGTGGACGTCTCTGAGAAAGTAGATGTCTCTGAGAATGTTGTGACACAAAATGACAACATTCAGAACCCTTCAGAAAAGACTGCTGATCCACCTATCATTGATGTAGATGAGGATTACTCAGATAATAATCTGATTGCCAATGTAAACCCTAGCATAGCTAGGAGGTTGATGAAAAGAAAGGGTAATCAGAATGATGCAAAATGTGTGTCCAAAGATAAACCTGCTGTTAAGAAATCCAAGGTTGAAGGCAAGGCTGGGGTAGAATCTGTGAAAACTGGTCAGTCCAAAGGGAAGGTGAAAGCCCAGGTGTATACTGGTAGACAACCAATTACAAAGAAGAGAAAAGATCCTGAATATTCTGATTCTGATGAGGAATCAGAGTTTGAGATTGATGCTGAAGAAATTCCTATCAGAAGGAAACTGCCCTCCAGCAAAATTGCTAGAGTTCCTGAAGTCCCAACAGACAACATCTCTTTCCACCACCCTGACAATGCAAACAGATGGAAGTATGTTTGCTTGAAGAGGATAGCTTTAGAAAGAGAACTCAACAATGATGCCTTGGAGTGCAAAGACATCATGGACCTGATCAAGAATGCTGGACTGATGAAGACAGTGATAAAATTTAACAAGTGTTATGAAAATCTGGTCAAGGAGTTCATAGTTAACTTGTCTAATGATTGTGCTGATGGAAGGTCAGTTGACTTTGAAAGTGTTTTTGTTAGAGGAAGAAGGGTTAATTTCTCTCCATCAGAAATTAACAAATTTCTTGGAAGAACAAATGAGGATTGTCCTGATCTGGAAGTCACTGACAATGAAGTTTGTCAAACCATCACAGCAAGGCAAGTGAAGTGCTGGCCCTTGAAAGGCAAGCTGAATGCCAGTAAACTTAGCATGAAATTTGCCATCCTGCACAAGATTGGTGCAGCCAACTGGGTGCCTACAAACCATAAATCAACTATCTCCACAGGATTGGGGAGATTTATTTATGCTGTGGGAACCAAGACTGCTTTTGACTATAGCAGGTATATTTTTGAACAAACTTTAAAACATGCTGGTAGTTATGCTGTCAAAGGACCAATTTCCTTTCCCTCCCTCTGTGGAATTATCCTTGCACAATACCCTGATATCCTGGTGGCAAGAGATACTGCTTGCAAAAGAGCTCCTGCCCTTGGGTTGCACTACAAATTGTTTCAGGGATCTCATGCTCCTGATATTGTCATAACATCAGCTGAGACATCCTCTGTGAAGACCCAGTCCAAGACATCTAATGTCATAGCTGTGTTAAAAGAGACCTGCAAAGAACTGGAAGCTAGGAAAAAGTCCCTAGAAAACCTAATTGCCAGGTTAGAAAAGGAGGAAGCTGAAGGAAACAGAAGGGAAGAGGGTGTAGAAGCTGAAGGTCATCTCAATACTGAAGAAACTAGCTCCTCTGAGTCTGATAACAGTGCTTAAAGGTTGGTGGAGTTGCTGGTCCCTGGTGGAGTTTGGAAGTGTGTTCAGTTTTTAGTTGCTGCTCTTATTATTTTTTCTGGATGACTGTATAATTTTTATGAACATGTATCTTTGGCCCATTTGTGGCTAAAGAGGGGGAGATGTATTGTGATACTTTATTTGACATTCCATTTTTCTGCAGTCATTTTTATTCTGCTTCTATCTATCTCTGATTGCTTAGGCGCTTTAGCCAAAAATCTGCCAAAGGGGGAGTTTGTAGTTGTTTAGGTATTAGCATGCATTTTTGGTAAAACCAGGTGTATGAATGTCATGACTGATGTCATAACATTCTAGTTTATTAGTTATAGATTTATTAGGTACCTTTGCAGAAAAATATTGTCATACAGGTACTGATGTTTATGAGTGTGTATCTGAGCATTTTGCAAAATGATCACATTTACCAAAATCAGTAAGCAGGAATTCAGATGTCATAACAAATGTTAAGACATCCTGTCCTGAACTAACAGGTTTGCAGTTTGGTTAATTCTGAGTTTTTTCAGGAATATGACTCAGTCTTTCCAGAACAGAATCCTGCGTTTTCTTTGGGTTAACCTAGCTCAACCCCAACCTGGTTGATAAAGTCCTGTGACCTAGTCTTAAGGTCAAACGGAATTAACCCTAGCTTTTTGTGGAAACCCTAACTGAAGTTGCAGCTGCTATATATTCAACAGGGCTGCTGTTTTGAAAGCAATCCCTTTTTTGACAGAAGATCATTTAGAAGTTGTATAGTTTTTACTATCCAAGCAATTATCATTGTGATGAGTGACTTGGAATAGGTTTTAATTGTAAGGGTTGTGTAACACTCAAAGCTTTGAAGCAAGAGTGTTTGTATGTCTCTTGACTAAAGCTGTGAAGCATAGTCAAGTTAGGTTTGTGTACCACTCAAAGCTGTGAAGCAAGAGTGTTTGTGTTGCTTGATTAAAAAGCAGTGAAGCATAATCAAGTGTATGTTTTGAAGAGTGTCTTCAACAATTCATTAGTCAAATTGTTTTATGTATCACTACTGTGATTGAGGGGGAGTGAGTAGGAACTCAGGTTTAAGTTGTACTTAGATTGAAGTTGCATTGGGTAGGTCTTAAATGAAGGAGATAAACTGGTTGGTTTATTCCTGAATTAACATCTCTTATAGTGGATTTCCTCCCTGGCTTGGTAGCCCCCAGAGTAGGTGTTGTTGCACACTGAACTGGGTAAACAATTGACTGTGTTCTTTACTGTTTTTGTATTTACTGTCTTATAGAAAGTCAGATACGGTGTCACAACATTGAACGTGACATTGAGTATCTGCAGCCAGAATTTCAGTATTAATCTACAATCAGTCGTTCACCGATAGTTGTCTTGTCTTGTTTTAGGTATTAATCTAGAACTCGCTTTTGTTGGTCGTTGAGATAGTTATCCTGGCTAGTTTCCGGTATGAATATCTTGCCTTAGAAAGAGAGATAGTTTTCCTGGCTTGTTATAGGTATTAATCTTCAATCTACTCATGTAGATAGTTTCTTGGCTTGTTACAGGTATTAATCTATAATCGTTCGTCCACAGATAGTTGTCCTGGCTTGTTACAGGTACTAACTGGAACTTATTTTTGTCGATCGTTTGAGATAGTTATCCTGGATGGTTTCAGGTATTAATCTCTGACCTTAAAAAGAAAGATAGTTTTCCTGGCTTGTTACAGGTATTAATCTTCAATTGGTCATCCATAAATAGTTGTCCTAGCTAGTTACAGGTATTATTCTGGAACTTGTTTTTGTCGGTCGTTTGAGATAGTTGTCCTGGCTGGTTTCAGGTATTAATCTCTGACCTTAGAAAGAAAGATAGTTTTCCTGGCTTGTTACAGGTATTAATCTTCAATTTCCTCATGTAGATAGTTTTCCTGGCTTGTTACAGGTATTAATCTACAATCGTTTCTCCACAGATAGTTATCCTGGCTTGTTACAGGTATTATTCTGGAACTTATTTTTGTCGGTCATTGAGATAGTTGTCATGGCTGGTTTCACGTATTAATCTCTGACCTTAGAAAGAGAGATAGTTTTCCTGGCTTGTTACAGGTACTAATCTTTAATCTGCTCATGTAGATGGTTTTCCTGGCTTGTTATAGGTATTAATCTACAATTGGTCGTCCACAGATAGTTGTCTTGGCTTGTTACAGGTATTAATTTGGAACTTGTTTTTGTCGGTTGTTGAGATAGTTGTCCTGGCTGGTTTCAGGTATTAATCTCTAACCTTAGAAAGAAATATAGTTTTCCTGGCTTGTTATAGGTATTAATCTTCAATCTTCTCATGTAGATAGTTTTCCTGGCTTGTTAAAGGTATTAATCTACAATCGTTCGTCCACAGATAGTTATCCTGGCTTGTTACAGGTATCAATCTGGAACTTGTTTTTGTCGGTCGTTGAGATAGTTGTCATGGCTAGTTTCAGGTATTAATCTCTGACCTTGGAAAGAGAGATAGGTTTCCCGTATGGTTTTGGGTATTAATCTTCAATATTCTCATGTAGATAGTTTTCTTGATTGTTACAGGTATTAATCTACAATCGGTCGTCCATAGATAGTTGTCCTGGCTTGTTACAGGTATTAATCTGGAACTTGTTTTTGTCGGTCATTAAGATAGTTCTCTTGGCTAGTTTCAGGTATTAATCTCTGAACTTAGAAAGAGATATAATTTTCCTGGCTTATTACAGGTATTAATCTTCAATCTACTTATGTAGATTGTTTTCCTGGCTTGTTACAGGTATTAATCTACAATCGGTCGTCCATAGATAGTTGTCCTGGCTTGTTACATGTATTAATCTGGAACTTGTTTTTGTTGGTTGTTGAGATAGTTGTCCTGGCTAGTTTCAGGTTTAATCTCTGACCTTAGAAAGAGATATAGTTTTCCTGGCTTATTACAGGTATTAATCTTCAATCTGCTCATGTAGATAGTTTTCATGGCTTGTTACAGGTATTAATCTACAATCGGTCGTCCATAGATAATTGCATGGCTTGTTACAGGTATTAATCTGGAACTTGTCTTTGTCGGTCGTTGAGATAGTTGTCCTGGCTAGTTTCAGGTATTAATATCTGACCTTAGAAAGGGAGATAGTTTTCCTGGCTTGTTACAGGTATTAATCTTCAATCTTCTCATGTAGGTAGTTTTCCTGGCTTGTTACAGGTATTAATCTATAATCGGTCGTCCACAGATGGTTGTCCTGGCTTACTACAGGTATTAATCTGGAACTTGAAAATATTGGTCACATAGATAGTTCCTCGTCGGGTTTCGGGCATTAATTTGTGGCCTGCTCTATTTGTTGGTAAACTTATCTTGCTCTGGGAGTTCATACCACTTGGTCATGTAGATAGTTTCCCTGTATGGTTTCAGGTATTAATCTTTGACCTGTTGTATTTGATAGTGTTTGTTTGTCTTCTAATTTAACCTGAAAAGGTAAAATCAGTTTCATGCAATGACATGATGTATGAATTGCATGATGCTCTCAAAATAAATGACATTGTAATATATGCATATGTGTTGCATATGCTATGATGTTTGTAGAAATGATGTATGAATGCAAAGTATGAACGTGTTAGTTGTTCTTTTGCAGTGTTGTAGAACTAGGGAAAAATAAATCCCGATTGTTGCTAGGGATGAAGAATATAGGCCTTCAAATATGTTGAAGTTGAATTGCTGGGAGATGAACTTCCGTTGTTAGAGAAATAAACTCTGTTGGGGAAGGAAAACTTTGTGCACTGTTTGGGGATTTTTGTGAAATCCTACTGGGGAATCCTGAGAAGCTTGGTGACTTCACTGGGGAATTTTTTTTGGAGCAGTAATTGGAGATTTTTGTTCTGCCGAGTATATAAGAACACCTGACCTCATTAGGTTGTATGGTGAGGATATGACAGTGACTTTATAGCAGGATGCCTCTGCCTTTGTACCTACTGAAGAAAGTATCTGCTGGGATTTTGTGGATGGCTTGACTGTTATCCCAACTCCTAGAGTCCTTGGTGAAGGCTGATCAGGGTGGTCAGCACTCTAATGATAGACAAGTGATGAGATGACGGAACATGGTCGTACGCTTTAATCCCTAACTTTTTCCTGGACTATCCTTTCAGATTTTCCGTCCATTGGGATACCCTTTTTTGCCCAAGCCGCCTTTTCAGGTTTTCGACTTGCCGGCTGTACAGATTTTTCATATGTATATCCCTAATTTTTGCCCGAACCCTTTTGGTTTGCTGGGATGCCCTTATTTTTGCCTAGGGCAGTCGACCTAACAGGTCTTTTCTTGTGCGTAGTATTTTCCGACTACGTCCACATTTGTCGGGTGCAGAGAATTGTCACTGTCCATAGTAGTAAGTGTTGCCACACTGCCAGAAGCTGTGATTCGTTACTGGAATTCATTGTTAATGCCCCAAGTGATTCAGATGGAGATCTTCCCCTGGCTATTTGGCACTTTTGAGAGATTCCCCGAATCTTGACTTGACTGCCCTAGATCAGCTGGACATCATGTTATGCCCCTTAATTATGAAAGGCCTATTATTGGAAATGTCTTTCCCGCTGAGGTGATTCTGTCCATTGAGAGGATTTTGTTCATTGAATATTCGTTGTGCGAATTTCTATGTCGTTTGAACAAATAGTCATATGTAAACAATGGTATTGAAAAATGCCAAACTTGTGTCTGTCTTGAAGTTCGAAAATTCATTTTTTAGTAAGACAAACAAATTTGGTAAGAGTGTGATATCAACTCAGGATTTATAGAAAACCTTACAGGAGTCAGGATACCTTTTGTAACAGTATGCTTTCGAACTAACCCATGCTTCAGCTAGGACTTTTAAGGGTTATAACATGGCATGGTTCACGGTTTAAGAAACAAATGATAAAGGCTCAAATTTTATTTGTATCCAACTCGTTCTTCGTGATGTTCTTCAATCCTATGCTCAGCTAATTGTGCGTTTAGATCCCAATTGAGTCTAGAATCTTTGCTCTGATACTTGGTGATGGTTCAAAAATTGAACGTCTGTTTGAGAAGGCAGTCATTTTAGTAACCTTTTCTTTTTTGTTGAGGATTTGTATTTTTTTATTTTGTTATCCCTATTTTTTCTTGAACTGTTTCTTATGATTATAGTCAACAGGATGCCTCGGTTTTTCTTAAGTCTCCTTCATAGGTTTTTGACTTAACGGGATTTTATTTTGAGGGATAATGACTGCCTGTCTTGACGACTATGTGGAACCATTACCATCTTTTTGAGCATCTTCTACACCATTTGTCGTGTATGAAGGTAGAGCTTGTGACTGAATGCACATCTGAATTAACTGAGAACTACCTTACCCCAGGTTATGATTAAGTGTTTTAGTTTGTATGAAAAGAAAAAAAATCTTGCTTCTTAGGCTCAAAGGGGTTGACTAGGGATTATCTTCCTTATCACTCTACTGTTTAGGATTTGAAACAACGCATGTATATCGTCAGTGGGGTCTGTTCAAAAGCATATTGTAGAGATTATGGTATCTTTTTTGTCATCCTCCCTCTAAAGGCTTAGAGATTTTGATCAGGAGTTGAATATAACAAAAAGGAAGTAAAATCACAGTTTGAATATAGTGAATATGAATGAATTGATTCAATACAAACACATGCAATGCATTAATGAAATAACAAAGTTTGACACAAAACAAATGTTCAAGCAATCAAAAGAAATTACAAATTGAAAATTCTAAATGAACCAAAATCCTCTTTGTCAGAACTTGTCACTTCATATGATGTGCCTTTGAGGGATAGCAGAAGAATTCAGCTTGACCATCTTATGTAAACTCCAGCAATCTTTCTTCGATCAAGTCTTGAATCTTATTTCTTAACATCCAACAACCATTAGTGTCATGTCCAGAACTATTGGAGTGTTATGTACACCTTGCATTTGGATTGTACATTGGGGAAGCAGTGTTAGGATTCTGAGGAGGATCCTTCAACATAATCAGTTTTTCCTCTAACACGCGTTGCAATGCTTGAGCCAATGACATGTTTATTTCGGTAAAGTGTTTTTTATATGTATTACGCTTACGCTGATTACCCTGTTGTTGTAGGTGGGGTTGTGACATAATAGAATTTTGGAAAAGTCTACTCTCCACCAAGCCAACTTCTTGTCTCATCAGAGACTGATTAATGACATGATCCTCAGCCTCGAATGTTTGTTTTATACGGTTATATCCGTCTTGATGAAGCTTACTGATGTGAATCCTCAACTCTTCCTGTCCCCGACATAAATTTTGGATAAGAGTCATTTGATTACTCATCTGGATTCTCATCCTTTCCATCTCAGTATGCAGTTGTTCCAACTGGTCATCCTTGTTGTTGTCAGGGTGTTTCTTGGTCAAATTACCATTAAGGAGTGCTTTCAACTCTTATTTCCCCTTGGATGGGTTCAGGAACATTTCCTTGAACTGAGCATCCTGAGTTTGGAGATCTCTGTTGTTCTGTTTAAGAGCCATTTTCCTTGCTGAAATAAACAGCGAGAACATAAGAAACCTATACTGGAAGACCTGTTGGGAAATGATATGCATGGTGTATGGATGCAATGTGTTGTACCCCAAAATTTTACCACTCATTTTACTCAATACATACTCCTAGAGATCCTCAATTTGCTCAAGTTTGCCCAAGAGTTGACCAGACAAACTCTCTCCTAAGGCAGTGTGTCTCAAATTAGGGTTTCCATTTTCATCAAGATAGGTGAACTCCAAAGACCTCATATGATCTCCATGGTCCTAATATGTTCTCAAGACCCTCAATGTAAAATTTCAAGCACTACATAAGAAGTTTGCTCAGTCAACTGCTCAGATGCTTGAGAATCGACTGTATTAGGTCAAAAGTCAATTGTGTCCCACATACTGTCAAACTTCAAGATTTTTGGTCAACATCAACATTTTGAAGTTATATCCATCATTTGACCAAGGTTTGATCATGATTCTTCAAGGAATTCCCCAAATTCATCAAAACCCAAAAGTTGCTAAATTAGGGTTTCTTAGGAAAAGCCAACCAAACTTTGACCAAACATAACTTCCACATACTTTGTCATAAATTTTCCATCCAAGCCTCATTTTGAATAGGATGCAATTACCTACAATTCATATTCATCCCACAAGTTCAAAATATGCACTCATCAAAAGATATGAATTTCTACATTATATGTCTTTTTGAAAAGTCAACAAAAACACTTTTTGGGTCAAAACTTCTTACATGAACATGGAAGACCCAATTGAAATGATACCAAAAGGGTTGCTTATGGGACATCGTAAGCTTTCTAAAAAGTCCACGACACCTCTATAGGGTTAAAATTGGAGGAGATATTCCTTGTCAAAGTTGGCCATTTTTTGGAAATTTGCACAAAGTCAACAATGCTCAAAATTGCTTTTTTTTCCACATGGGCCCATCTTTGCAAGATTGAATCTCATTTCTAGCATGGCCCACGACCTATGGGACCCTCCATGCCTTATTTATTTATTTATTTAATTTAATTTGATTTTTATTCATTTAAAATTCAAATAAAATCAAATAAATCCAAATAAATCATATAATGTGTTTTAGGGATGATTTTTTGCATTGAAGGAAGATCTTATGTGCTGTCAAATGAGAATAAAATCGTGCAAGCCAAGAATAGACACAAAATATCCATATTTGGGAAATTGTTCAAGATTTGATTTTCTCTTAAAACCATACCATTATTCTTTGGATTATTTCCAATTCTATTACCCTAGATTGATTCACTACTTATACCAGGATCCTAAAGACCTAGAACACAAGTTTTCAGAGGCGCAACTTGCCTCAAAGTGTCAAACAAAGTTCCAAAATTTCAAAGAAAAGTTGGGATCGGATTTCAAGCTACAGGCCAATTCAAGCCATTCTAACATTGTCAATCGCATCCTGGATCATCTCTGAAGCTAACTAGATCATTTGCAAGTCCTCTCGCACCCAGAAACGCACGCTACCACTCACATGGTTTGCTCTATTTTTTGAAATCGATTACATCAATTCTTGCATCATTAGCACATTTGATTGATACATTTGTGATTATGGATATGTTTGCAACGTGACTGAATGATTCAATTGAATTTTTTATGCCTAGATATGCATTTGCCATTATTAGGGTTTGTCCTTGCATTTTGGGGTCTTGTTATACAGGTTAAATTGGCCTAAACAAAGGGTACCATCGTACTCGTGAGGTCAAAACAAATTGATTGGTATAGCCATAGTTGATTTATCATACGTGTTGATGGTTTTTGAAATTCACAGGCTTGTAGTTACAGACGGTGTCCATAGGTATAAGTCACCTACCTAAGACCACGGACAAAAGGAAGAAGACGGTGATTTGTCATCACCCTATTGGCTTATTTGAATACAACGCGCGCGGTTTTGTTTCAGTTTCATTGAAATTGTTTTATATATTATGTATTATTATTATTCCTTTAACAATTAATCAACGTAGCACAGCTGGCAAGGGCGTTTGTTGGTAAGTGAGAGGACCTGGGTCCGATCCCAGGTCCCAACAAATTTCTTTGTTTTCTTAATTCACACTTGCATATTCAATGCATCCCTAGTCCAAACGTCATACCGTGCACTACCAATCTTCAGCCAATGGATTCATCATCCATTCAATCCAACGTCCCACATGCCAAGGACCATGGTATACCCTCAGGTCAACGCCACATGGAATCAAGTGCTGACTTGGCTTGGATGGCTAATGGGCCTGGAGAATTCCAACAGACACCCCCCATTCAGCATAACACAGGCCCAATTCTTCTCTTTTTTCTATTCTTTTTATTTTTAATTATTTTAATTATTTCCTTAATTATTTTAATTAACATTAAAAATAATTTTTTTATTTAATAAAAAAAATCCTGAAAACACCAAAAATATTTTTTCTTTCATAAAAAAATATCTTTTCTTTAATTAATTAATTTAGGGCAATTTAATTCCTCTTTATAATTAAAAATAATTAGAAATTAGGGTTGATTTTGTACATAACCTAATTAATTTTTTTTCTCAAAAAATAACCTAAATATTTTCATCAATTAGATTTTTAGGGTTTTTAACCATTCTCGCATTTAATTCTTCGCACGCATTTTAATTCTTTTTATTGTAATTGTAACTGCTCCGAGTTTGTAGTAGTAATTAGGGTTTTAAATTCTGCATTTTTATTTTCACTCAAGATAATTATGCAACTGCCAAAGCCTTGTAATAGCTAGGACCTTTAAACTTCCCGCACTTTTAATTTCCGCAAACTATAAACTGTTACATGCGTGGTTAATAGGATTGTATGGAAAGAATGCTTGAAGATTAAAATGGTAGATAAACTAATTGTGCAAAGATAAATTAACTGAAAATTACACTCGCACATGCTCACTCCTAGGGTTTACTCCGCTTCGGTTGCCTTCGGTAAAACAATCATTAAGCATAGGATATTTTAGTGGTTGCCCTCCTGTTTAAAATATCAAATGTCCCATTCGAATTTTGCCTCGGAAATGTTGCCTCGGAAAGATCTTAAGGCTCTAGGGTTTCTACTAAAGTTTCCTACCCATTGCTTTAGTGATTGTACTTGTCCCTTTTGAACGTCCCTTACAAACTCCAACGACGGGGCTACCTACTCCTTAATAGTAGGATAGCGCTGTCTAAAGGAAACAAGAACGAACAATCTTTTTTCGAGTAGGTAGAAATCTTAAGTACTTGCTCAAATAAAACTTTTCCCACAAATACCTTTCAAAACAATTTTCAAAAACAACTTCGTCACACCCTTGAGGACTGATACAAGGGTTATCACGAAGTAAAACTTTTTCAAAACAAGCACACACAAGCAATTTTAAAAACATGAGCAAATACCTAAGAGCCCATGGAAAACCATGGATAGAGAGAGTGATAACACCTTCCCTTTCTATAATCTACCCCCCGTACTCAGAAATATTCTCGAAAAAGGTTTTTTCTGTTCTTTTTCCTTTTCCATGATTGGATGAAATAAAAGTCGGTGGCGACTCTTGCTTACCGCGACATTTTGCAAACAAAAAACGCAAAACTCAAACCAGTAAAAACAGTCAGTTCTGCCACCGTATCACACAATGTTTTCAACGATCTCGTGGAGTAAACACAAGAAAACTTCAGAAGTTGAATTTTGACTGCAGCTTTGACGGAAGAAATTCATATTGTTGAATTCCCTTCTATGAGAAACAAGCTCACCATATCAAGTGGGTCATAGCCTCTGACTCAAGTTGTCTTGTTTTGGTCTTTTGAAGGCATTGGGTAGAGGAAAATAAATCCCTTTTCCCCTTGCTAGACGTCTAGTTCATCATGACCTGCCTCACAGGCCCTAGAGATCCTTGAAAAGGTTAAGGACATGTTATGGCATGATGTTATGATGTGTATGTTATGCACCAAGAAAAAGTGTAAGGTGATGAAGACAAGTATGACTTGCAGGAAATCTGAGTTATTGGATAATGACTACAAACAAATCCTGCAGGGAGTATAAACAAGGCCCTGCAATGAGTTCAAATTCGTTAGATTGTGAAAGCAAACAAGTCACACAAGTAGCCTTAGGTTCAGGCTTGCATGGGGTTTGTAGGAAAATTCCCTCTTGAAGTTTAGATGGTTCAACCTGTCCTATTTATAGTAATTGGGTTATAGGGGATCTCAATATCACTGATTTTTCTTCACCGGGCATTGTTTCAGCGCAAGCCTCTTTATTGGCGACTGAAATATCCCGGAAGTCAGATATCAATGAGTGTAGTATCAAGTATCAACAAACTTCGGATTGTAGCAAAGTCGGATATCTCACTACTTCCTAATGGCCAAGTTGTTCAATTAAAGGTTCTAAGGTCAGTTGGTGCTTCATGACACCACACAGCGGCCCTGTATTCTCCTTGACTACTCAAGGGCTACCGGTACCAACAAATGTGTCACGCCAACATAGCTATCGCTTCAACCGTGTCGGTAGACCCTGTACAGTCCCACGATCTATTGCTACTTACCTAAAAGGTGCCCCTAGATTCGGGTGTAGGATCTTTGCAAGAAAACCCAAGCAAAAACCCTTAAAGATAAAGCAATCAAAACACACAATGTAAAGCAAAATGAAGAATGAACTAAACTCTAAGGTAACCCCATTTTTTTTATTCCCCAGCAGAGTCTCCAGTTCTGTAATACGGTGGGAGAATCGACTGTTATACTGGTTTTGCGTTTGTATTTTCAAATGTTGCGGTAAGCAAGAGTCGCCACCGATTTTTTTATCCAACAAAGGAAAGGGTGAAAAGAACAAAAAAAGACTTTTCAAGAGTTTTCTGAGTAAGGGGGTATATTATCGAAAGGGAGGGTGTTAGCACCCTTTCCATCCGTAGTTTTCTACGGGCTCTTAGATGCTTAGCTCATTTTAAAAATATCTTGTGCTTTATGTGTTTTGAAAAGTATTTTGAAATGCCTTGGTGCAGAGATTTGCTTTATGATAACTCTTGTATCAGTCCTCAAGAATGTTGATAAAGCGTTTTCTTGAAAATGTTTTAAAATATTTTTGTATAGGTGTAAATGGTTTGTTTGAGAAAGCATCTAACAGCTATCTACTTTACTCGAAAGGGTCGTTCTTTTCCTCCTTTACTTTAGACAAAGCTAGCCTACTATTAGTGAGTAGGTAGCCACAGTCATTTGGATGTATGAGGGACATTTGTGGGTCATCGTACAGTCATAAAGGCAACATATAGAGACTCTTTAGCAATTTTGTTTGAGGGACTATATCATTTACCGAAAGGTAACACCGAAGGGTCATCGAGGGACTATGATCTTTTGATTCGAGGGTCTTTGATAAAGCGTCCTACTTTCGAGGGACATGACTGTTTTATATTCTGAAGGCAACCAAAGTTGGAGTATCCTAGAGGTGTATATGTGCAAATGTGTTGTATTTAGTTATTTTTTTCTTTTGTGTTAGGTTTGTTAGCGTTTGTTTTATTCTTCCCATACAATCCTATTACCATACATCTAACAATTAATATTGTACAGAAAATAAAATGCGGGAATATAAATCCTACACTATTACAAAGCTTCGGGGAGGGGGATTATTACAATTCCAAAAACTGGGGAAAAATAAATAAAAGCAGTAAAGATCCTACTAATCATCTATTACATCCCAATATACAGTTACAATAATAATAACGCGCGAAGTTGAAACGAAGTCTAAAATCCGAAGAATAAAATCTTTTTGTATTTTTTTATTTTCATGAAAAGAAAATAAATTAAAAAATAAAATTAGACCTACATTCTAATTTATTTTAATTTTTTTGAAAAAAGAGGATGTTAAAATTAATTAATTAATTATTTCAGAAATTAATTTAATTAATAAAATCAAATCCTAATTTTTTGTGATGATTTTTATAAATATTTTGCTGAGTAAAACTAAATAAACGCAAAACAAAATTCAAAAGGGCATGATGGTGCAGGAGACTATGCAAATTGTATCATGCAGGAATGGATCGAAAAGGAGCCTAGAGCTGCCTTTCGATCCCATGAGGAAGTTGTTCGAGGATGCCTGATACATTCCTTCGATCTGCAAAAAAAATCTATTAGAGAAACAAAATAAAAATCAGATTTGGATCGAATCTAGTCTTGGATTCGACAGCCTATGGTTGTATCATCCTAATTCGAATCCCCTGGGTCTGAATCGAAATCCATTTCATCTTGCAACGTCATGAATCCTGAGATTCGAAAGAATATATAGATCGTGCCCAAGCAATGGCACGATCTCACCCTTGCGCTTAATCTTGCATGTAACGCATAAAAGCAATAACAAACATTAGCAATAACATGAATGCATACGTAGCTAGTTTGAGATCGAAAGCAAATTACCAACGGATAAATTGTATGGGTGATGCTCCAGTATATGTTGGACCTGCATAGTGCTTAGGAATGTCTCCTGCAAACTTCAGGGAGTGAGTGGAGCATTGTTGAAGATTGCTTCGATTTGGATTGCTTATGATATTTTTGATAACTTTAGTGTGGCTTATGAGGCAGCGTGTGCATGTAGTCTGTCCTTGTGCGTATGTATGTAGTCTCTGTGTGCATGTACCTTGTACCCTTGGCTTGTAGAATTGTTGTGTATTTATAGGAGATGGAGAGAGGTTCATAGCATAGAAATGGCAAGGGACAACCATTAACTAGGATTTGAAGGCAAAATCAGACACATTAATGGATTGCCTTTTTTGATGAGTTCCTACCCCTTTGAGCTTTGGGGTGAACCTAGACATATTTGACTCTTTCGAATACCCTCAATCTTTGCTATTCTATTGGCCCATGGTTTCCTCCTTCGAATGGCTCCAATTCTTTGCTCTTCGATTGGCCCATGGTTGCCTCCTTCAAATGGCTCAAATTCTCATCATTGGGGCTTCTTCAATTGAGCCCCTATTTGTCTTGGTAGCTTGATCTGAAACTCTTCAACTAGCCCAAACGAAAGCTCCTTTCTGACCAGTCAAAACTTCCCTTGTTACCTCCTTCGAATGCAATTGTGCAAGAGGCTTGGGCTTGGCGACATGTTGGCTTTTGGGCCAGTAAGCAACTTGGACCAAGACTCATCATAAGATAAACTTATTTTCAATAATTATGTGTCTCCTTCGAATGGAACACTTGTACATCCTTTGAATGGTCCTTTTATGTGTCTTTCGAATAGCCCACATGTATGCCTTGTGCATTCTTCGAATGGGCCACCAATGTGTGCTCATAATGTGGCAATCATGTTCTGAAAGGTTCAGAGATATAGTTGATGCAAGAAATTTTGAAGGGAACTCTTGACCAGTCAAAACTATCACAAAGGAAGCCAATGCCTTATGGATGCTAGCATGAGGGAGGTTATTGCTCTGTGAATCGAAGGCTAGTTGAAAGGGTCTTGGCCTTGTGAATCGAATACAAATTGAAGAGGGAGCCTTTGCCTTGTGCGTCCAAGGAAAGTTGAAAGAAGCCTTTTGCCTTGTACGCTGAAGGCACGCACAGAGGAAGTCATTTCCTTGTGGGTCGAAGCAAACATGGAAGAAGCTCTTTCCTTGTGAATCGAAGGCGTGTAGGAAGTCCTTTGTCTAGTGAATTGAAGGCAAGTCTGGAGAAGCCTTTTGCCTTGTGAATTAAACTTGATCGAAGGAGGCCCAACACCCAATCGAAGCTTATAAATTGGGCTTGTGTTGAAGGAAGTCCAGCGCCCAATCAAAGCTTTCTCAGATGCCAATTGAAATACCCTGTTTAGATGTCAATCGAAAGAACTTGATTATCTCCAAAAAAAAATATTTTCCTTAAGCAAGTGTTTGTAACCACCATGCAAAGGGAAGATCTTGGAAAACATGTGAGGGTAAATTTTAGGGTACAACGCGTGGCATTTTATTTATGTGTTGAAATTCCAAAAAGGAAAATGATTATGTAATATGAGAATGAAAGCCCGTGTTACGGAGCAAGATTGTATTTTATGATGTTTGTTTTATGAAGCATGTGACACCCTTTTGATGCATTATTCTGATTTAATTATTGAACTATTCATGAATATTTGTGGGGTTTTAGAAGGGTGTTACATTGAGTACCTCACTACTATGTTATAATAGATCCTAACACTTTTCTTGATTAACTTCCAGATCATAATTGTTCTAGTGAATAACTAAATAAAATATAGAATAGATAGATGGGAGATAGAAGAGAAAGATATTCAATATAAACATCTCTCATAAGTTCATTAATTATGTTTTTTGTTGGTGGGTCTCTTTGTATGTGTTGTCTAGAAAGAGCAGGACTCAATAATTATTCGTTCGTCGGAACCAAAAGTAAAAATTTTGGTTGATCCAGAAGTCAAATTTTTGGTAGATAGGGATCCAATAAAAACTTCTTTTGAGTAATGGGCAAAATCTGGTCATTTCTCTATAACAATATCTAAGGGACCTGATACTACTATTTGGATCTAGAACCAACATGCTTATGCTCATGATTTCGATAGCCATACTAGTGATTTAGAGGAAATTTACCGAAAAGTATTTAGTGCTCATTTCAGCCAACTCTTCATTATATTTCTTTGGCTGAGTATCATGTATTTCCATGGTTCTAGTTTTTCCAATTATGAAGCTTTGATAAATAATCCTACTCGCATTTGACCTAGTGCCTAGGTGGTTTGGCCAATAGCAGGCAAAGAAATATTGAATGGTGATGTAGGCGGAGTTTTTCGCAGAATACAAATAACCTCCAAAAAAATTTCAGATTTAACGAGCATCTGGAATAACTAGTGAATTACAACTCTATTATACTGCAATTGGTGTGTTGGTCTTTGCAGCCTTAATTATTTTTGTTGGTTGGTTTCATTATCACAAAGCTGCTCCAAAATTGGGTTGGTTTCAAGATGTAGAATCCATGTTGAATCACCATTTGGAAGGTCTACTAGGACTTAGGTCTCTTTCTTGGGTGGTGCATCAAGTACATGTATCTTTACCAACTAACCAATTTCTAAATGTTGAAAAGATCCCAAAGATATTCCACCTCCTCATGAATTTATCTTGAATCATGATCTTTTGCATCAACTTTATCCAAGTTTTGATGAGGGAGCAACCCCATTTTTTACCTTGAATTGGTCAAAATACACGGACTTTCTTACTTTTCATGGAGGATTAGACCCACTAACTAGTGGTCTATGTCTGACTGATATTACACTTCATCATTTAGCTATTGCAATTCTTTTTCCCATTCTGGGTCATATGTATAGAACTAACTGGGTATTAATCTTGGTATAAAAGATATTTTAGAAGCCCATAAAGGTCCACTTACAGGCCAGTGTCATAAAGGTCTATATGAGATCCTAACAATGTCATGGCATGCCTAATTATCTACTAACCTAGCTATGTTAGGCTCTTTGACCATTATTCTAGCTCACCATATGTATGTTATGCCTCTTTACCCATACCTAGATACTAACTATGGTACACAACTTTCATTATTCACACACCACATGTGGATTAGGGGCTCTCTCATAGTTGATGTTTCTGCACATGCAACCATTTTTATGGTAAGAGACTATGTGTAATACGGTAAGAGAACTGACTTTTGGGTTTTGCGTTTTATTACAAATGTTGCGGATAGCAAGAGTCGCCACCAACTTTTCTTTTATCCAATAAAGGAAAGGGTGAAAAGAACAGGAAAGACCTTTTGAGAATTTTCTGATTTCAGGGGGTAGGTTATGAAAATAAAAGGTGCTAGCACCCTTTTTCATCTGTATTTATCTATGGGCTCTTAATCGCTAGCTAGCTTTTTTTTAAAATGCTTTGTGTTTGTGTATTGTGATACGGTGGCAGAACCAACTGTTAATACTAGTTTGCATTTTGTATTCGCAAATGTCGCGGTAAGCAAGAGTCACCACCAACTTTTATTTTATCCAATAAAGGATAGGAGGAAAAGAATAGAAAAAGACCTTTTTCGAGATTTTCTGAGTAAGGGGGTAGATTATGGAAAAGGGAAGGTGTTAGCACCCTTTCCATCCATGGTTTTCCATGGGCTCTTAGGTACTTGCTCATTTTTGAAATTGCTTGTGTGTTTGTGTGAAAAAGTTTTGAAAATTCCTTAGTGCGGCGATTCACTTTATGGTAACTCTTGTATCAATCCTCAAGAGTGTGATAAAGCGTTTTGAAAACTTTGTTTGAAAAGTGTTTGAAAGTGTAGTGTGAAAATTTGTTTGAGCAAGTACCTAACAGTTATCTACCTACTCAAAAAAAAAGACTGTTCTTTTCCTCCTATCCTTTAGACCGTGTTACTCTACTATTAATGAGTAGGTAACCCTAGTCGTTGGATGTTGAGGGACTATCGAAAGGGATGTAATGGTCATTGAAGGCAACATATAAGGATACCTTAGCATTTAGAAGGGACTATCATCATAAGATCATTTCTCGTAGGCAACTCGAGGGACATTTAGGGACTATTATCTTTATGATGATTTTAAACTGAGGGTCTTTGCTAAGAGTATCCCTAAGTTTGAGGGACATGACCAATGTTTCCGAGGCAACCAAGTGGGGTATACCCTAAGGGGTGCAAGTGTGTAATAGTGTGCTATTTTCAGATATTTTTATCTTGCAGTTTAGTGATCTAAGATTGATTGATTAAGCATGCACACCTAGGTTGCTAACAATTATACAAGTATATACAGAATATAAAAAAAGCAAGAAAATAGAGGTCCTACGCTATTACAAGGCTTTGGTGTAGATACATAAGGAATTTACTGAAAAATAAAGTGCGGAAATAAAATCCTAATTAAGCTATTACAAACTAGGCACAGTTACATAATTAACAAAATAATACTGAAGTAAATAAACGCGAGCGCGAACTGAAAATGCGTCTAAAATCCTAAGTGAAAGGAATTTTTGTTTGTTTTTGTTATGAAAAGAAATTGAATTAAAAAATCCTAAGTCTATTCAATTTTAGTTTTTTTAAGAAAATATTAAAATAATTAATTAATTGACAAAATTAGTTTATTGTAAAAACTGAACCTAATGATTTTGTGGTTTTTTAGTGTTGATTAAAGTTTAGAAGAAGTAAAGACAAACAGTCAAAAGAAAGGTAAACAAAATCGAAAGACCACCAGACAGGAAACAAAAAGAAAGCATTATGGGAAGTAAGGCCTGCATCGAAGAGGCATGGGCTGCTCTTCGATCCAATGATCTGATTAAAGACCTCATTCGAGGGTCTTGGGGGTGCTACAAGCAAAACGTTAGAAATTAAAATTGTAAGGCTTAGATCGAAGCTTGGGAGAATTCGCGTCTGGGGAATTCGATTTGGATGTGACATCGCTCGATCTGGGATGCTGGTCCTGCAAGGAAGTTCGTTAGAAATTGAAAATACAAGGCCTGGGATACTGGATCCTAGTCCCTTCGATTGAGCAAATTCCCTTTCGCCACCTAAATTGTTTGCTTATTCATACACATAACAACATAATAATATTATATGTAAATACTGGAAATTTAAGCTTCGAATCAAAAGCCCCTCCCACATGAAAAGTGTTATTGAATTCAAATCCAGTCTTAGTTTTCGTTAGGCATGCCCATATCATATGGCTTGAAGCATGACACAGATTTTCCCTAAACAATGGCAAAATCTTTGTTTCAACTCCAACCTCTCGTGTTTCACATTCGTCCTGCCTTAAACTAATTCTTGGGTACAAAGAAGACTAAAAAAAATTTAATATATCCTAGGATTGGCAAAATAAATTCAAGAGGTTACCCATGATGAACTACTTCGATTTGCTGGTCCTGGGAGGGTTTGCCCTTCAAAGATGGATGGGTCGGCCTACTGAGAATCCCAGGAATACAATTGGATTGCTGGAACTGGTTGAGATTAGATGGAGCGTGAGATCTGGAATTGCACCACGCTTGAATGACTTTATACTTTTGTTCTTGGTTTGGAGGCAGCCTTCATTTTCTTGAAATATGGCACTTTTCGTCTGGCCCTTTTGTGGCTGCTGCGCATATATGTCCCAGTCTCCGTCCCCCTTTTTTCGTGTGAGGTCATGAGGTTTATATAGACCAAGGAATTAGGTCAATATTTGTGTATCAAATCTTGGCCCATTAGGATGAAGATATTTGATTTGATTTCTTCATAAAGACTTGCCATTTTTTATTCAATCAAGTGTCAATTTATTTCATGCGTTACTGCCACCCTGTTATGAGTTGTTTGGGCCTCAAACATGATGAAAATCAAAAGCTTACCTGCCCTTTGCAGATCCACTTCCCTTCGAATTTTCCCTCTTCGATAGCTCTAAGCTCCGCTTCGAATCACTCCAGCTTCGATTTCACTCCAGCTTCGATTGCGTAGCCCCTTTGATTGTCTATTTACAAGGACAACATGCCATTTTGAACTTGGGGTGAACCTGGACAAGTTAGGATATGTGATTTTACTTAGTCATGCCAGCCTATTTCAATCCTTCGAATATGCCTTCTTTGCCAGCTTCAAAGTCCAAATCGAGCAAATTCCCTATTAGACAACTTCGACCAGCCCTTGGCCTTGTGGTGAGTCTAAATTCTGATTTGAAGTGTTCAGAACTTCCTTCATCAGAGTATCTTAGATTAAGATAAACTCTACACTGAAATTCCATTCAAAGGTCATTTCATTATGATGATCTGATTGAGGTAAAGTCAGAAGTTCCAGTCGAAGGACCCTCTGAAGTGCCAGTCAAAGGACCCTCTAAAGTGCCAGTCGAAGGACCTTCTGAAGTTCCAGTCGAAGGACCTTTGTCCATATACCAATTGAAGGATATTTGTTAAAGTGCCAATCGAAGGTTCTTTGTCCATATACCAATCGAAAGGCTTGTCATGAGGCCAATCGGAAGGCCTTTTGCAGATGTCAATTGAAGGACGCTTGGTAGATTCCAATCGAAAGGAATTTTGGAGATGCCAATCGAAAGGCACTTTGGAGATGCCAATCAAAAGGCACTTTGGGGATGCCAATCAAAAGGCACTTTGGAGATGCCAATCGAAAGGAACTTTGGAGATTCCAATCGAAAGGCATTTAACCATCATTTGAAAAATTTCTTTGTCTTTAGGCAAAGGTTTGTAACCACCTATGCAAGAGGAAAATCTTGGAAAAACATGAGATGGAAAATTTTGGGGTACAACATGTATGTTTGAAAATATTTTGAAAAATTCCTTAGTGCGACAATTTTGTAATGATTCTAGTATCGTTGAGAATGTATACAAAATGTTTGTTTTTGAAAATATTTTGAAAGAAGGTGTTGTTTTAAAAAGATGTTTTGTTTTGAAAAGTTTGTGAGCAAGTGACTACGAGCATTCTACCTACTCAGAAAAGTATTTGTTCTTTTCCTCCTCCTTTATATGGTGTTATCCTACCATTAGTTAGTAGGAAGACCTATCATTGGATGTGAGGGACAAACATGGGTCGTTGTACAGTCATAGAAGGCAACTTGTAGGATGCTTTAGCAATCTTCGTAAGGGACTAAGATTGTTTATCGAAGGCAGCATCAAATGGTCATCGAGGGACTACAATCTTTCAATCAAGGGACTTTGCTAAAGCGTCCCACGTTCGAGGGACATGACTGTTTGAATTCGAGGCAACAAGTGAAGGTCATCCTAGAGGTGCGCGTGTGCGAAGTGTTTTGATTTCAAGTATTTGTCTTGATAGTAGGTTTTCTAATGTTTGTTCTTTTTATGTCTTGCCATGCACGCTTAATTAATCTAGCAGTTAAATATATACAAGTGCGGAAAGTAATGTGGGAAATAAATCTATGTTATTACATCGCTTTGAGGATGGGGAGTACAAACCATAAAAATGGGGAGGAAAGCAATAAACCCTAATTATCTATTACAAACCATTGACAATTTACAATATTTAAAAATAATAGGAAAAAGTAAAATGAGCGCGCGGAGATTGAAAAGGGGAAAGATGTTTAAGAACCCTAAAATATTTCTAAGTGTTTAAGAAAATATTTTTGGTGTTCTTTTGTTTAGAAAATATAATTAAAGTTAAAAATAAACCTTATTTATAATGTATTAGTTAATTAGTAAACAAAATATGATTTAATTAAATAATTTTAATTTATGAAAATTATGTCAATTAATTTTTTTTTTAAAAACTAAATCTAAATCTTTTATGATTTTATGTTTTTTTTTCTGAATAAATAAAAATGATTAGAACAGAAAGAAAAAAAGTCAATTAAAACAAAAAAGAAAGTAAAATGGGCCTAGGTGTGAACAAGTAAAATGGGGATGAGAAAAAGCAAAAATAAAAGGCCCAAACTGGACAAAGCCCAGGTCTGCGTTGGATTCAGTATGGATGACTTTCAGGAGGTGTATCATGGGGCTTGATCTGAATCCATTAGATCCGGATCTGATGGTGATGATTAAGGAGGTGTATGGCATGCGCATGTTGGCTTATTGCACTGGATCAATAAGGAAAATATGTGAAAAAACAAAAGGGTACCACTGGGGCTCAAACCCAAGTCCCTGAGATCATAGGCGCGCATAGTTTACCACTGGGGTGGCTATTTCATCCGGTTATGAAACACCCTCAGTCAATATATTATAAAATTAATTTTGAAAATTTGAAATGTTATCTTCTTCTTCCTCGTGCACGCAGATAACAACAACACCATTGATGATTTTCTAAAAGCTTCATTTCTCAACCTTTTTGAAAAGTGTAAACACCAAACTTGCTTGAAATTTAATCATGAATTCAACTATATAAACTATTTTAACCAACATTCAAAGATAAGCAAGAATTTTTGTTGGTACCAAAAATGAACCCTAACGGTTCAGAGGCAAATTTCTCAACACACAGACAACATAAATGAAAACTAAGGACATGGTTAGTTTCAGGGCAATCATATCTACATTTTGTCTTTTGAAATTGAAAGCAAATGATGCGTATATATGGAGTTTTGAAATTCAAGAAAACTTACTTCTTGAAGCAAAACTCATAACTCGTTCCACCACTCCAAGAGACAATGTAATGGTGCAAAAAGCCTCCTTGAACTCCTAGGAAGTTAATGATATGCCCAGCTTGCCTTAGAACCCTCTGAAACTTTCCAACCAAGTCAAGTTACAAATGGTGAAAATGAGGTTTGGATGATGATGGTGGAGGTGTTCCATGAGTTATTTGAGTTCTTGGGCAACTTCTATATGATGTATAGATGATGTTTGAATGATAAAAAGGGAAAACGCATGAGTGGATTGAGAGTTGGATTCTTAGGGCTCAAGATATGCACTAATGGAATTCTCTTGGTGATTCTGAGTTTGAGAGTGTATGAGAGGTTTAGAGGGTTTGTCCTTTCGTGTATTGGCTTGCAAATGAACCCTATATTTATAGGCAAAGGTTAGAGGGATTGTGCTGGTTACAATCTGAAGATGTCAAGTTATGGCTTGGTTGGAAGTGAAATATCAAGTTATGGTGAAAATGGTGGTCTCAAGGATCAAGTACAACCATGTTCTGAAGTTTGTTGGATGCAGGTAGGTTGCTTATTCTCTTTAGGATGAAATGTGATCAGAGGAAACAAATGAAGAGTTCAATGCATTGAGTTTTGCAAAAAGCTTACTTCCAAAATGGAAGTGTCAACTTTGTGCCATTAATGGAATAATCACTTAGATAAGGCTTAAGTCAATTAGATAATAGCCAAAAACAGTGTGCAATCTTCTGATTATGGTAAGAATTAGGAGTTTAGAGGCCTGCAAAGTGATATCTCTAAGCATGGCATGAGGATTTGGCCATAAGGTTTTCAAAAGAATGGCCAATAATTCAAGTTTGACATGCCATCTTCATCTCTTCGAAGCTTCTAGCTCAAGTATGATAAATTTGTGTTCTTGGACATTTTAGAAAGCTTGAATCAAGACTTACAACTTTCATGTTTTGAGTTTTTGCTGAATCAATTTGGATCTTAGTGGAAAATGGCCATAAAGTAGTGACTTTGTTAAGAACAAAACACTTAGAAATTTTTCTGAGTGTTGGGTAAAAATAATCAGAACTTCATGGGCCCAAATCTCTTTATCCAAACACTTTTTGAGGATCATCTCACATTAACAAAGTTGTAGAATTCATTAATCCCTGCAACATTCATGTTGAAAGTTTTCCTTGAATCAACTTGTATCTTGAGGAAACTTGCTTGTGAAGTTAGGGTTTTTTAGGCACAAAACACTTGAATTTTTCTAAGTGTTTGAAAATCTTCAATTTTGACTTTTGTTAACTTTCTTGATTCTATTGATTCTTGATGATAAAGTTTGGTAGTTTTGAATGTTTTGATGATTCTTGATTTTTGAATTCCAATGTTGATCAAAAGGTCAAAGTTTGACTTTTGTGTGACTGTTGACTTTTTATCAATTGATTCAATTTTTTCAACTGTCAATAACTTGTATATTTGGAAATATATTGAGCCATGTAATTAGGTCAAGATGTTGTATTTGAACCCTTGAGATCATGCTTTAAGCCATTAGTTCATGCACTAGGCCAGAAGTCAATGATCAGTCATCTTCAATCAAAACCATAATTTGGCAATCTTTGACCTTTGATGATTTGAGGGCTTTCCTTGAGGAATCATGATCAACCCTTGATCTAATGGTGAATGTCACCTCAAAATGTTGATGTTGACAAAAAAATATTTAAGTTTGACTATATGTTGACCATAGTTGACTTTTTTACCCAATACAATTGACTTTCAATCTTCTGAGCCATTGACTGAGCAAACATGTGATGCAAGACTTGAAACTTGACATAAACACTATTGAGGACATATGATGAACCATGAAAGTCATTTGAGACCCTTTTAACCCAATATTTCTTGGGAAGCACAAAACCCTAGCTGTAAACCCTTGCTTAGGAGGGGGTTTGACCAGTCAACTCTTGAGTGGCTTTGAGTATTTGAGACCTTTATGAGCATGTTTTAAAGAAAACGGGAGGGAAAATTTTGGGGTACAACACTATGATCCAACTACTTGATACAACGATCTATTAGATTGTGTTCTTAGACATCATGATTTAATCATATCACATCTTAATTGGGTGTATATTTTTAGGCTTTCACAATTTTAGGTTGTATATTCATAATGATACCATGATTTCTTTAGGGTTCCCTCAAGATATGTTTTTAGATACTTCTATACAATTACAACTTGTCTTTGCTCAATGGATACAAAATACTCATGCTTTAGCACTTGGCACAACAACCCCTGGTGCAACAATAATAAAGAATGCTAATTCATTTATTTATAAATAATGATAATAATAATAATAATAATAATAATAATAATAATAATAATAATAAACTCAAAATTTAAAAATTGATTTTGTTGGAATAAAGAATGCTAATTCTAAAGAATATGGAAGTTAATAAATAATGTATTAATTTCTGTATATGTAGACTGAAAAAGAATACTAACAAAAAGTAAGGGAGTAATATCCACAATATTGATATTACTCCTTTACTTTCAAAAACTTGTATCCTTAAACCAAACTTTTATCCATTTATACATGGAGCCTTGGTCTCAACTAGGTCTAGAGAGAAATTATGAGCATTATATTCATGCATAGCTTCCATACCAAGATTGGCACAGTTAATAATATCAACTCAAGTATTAATTACACGACCTTGACTATCAACTACAGATTGGTTAAAGTTGAAACTATTTAAGTTGAAAGTCATAGTTTTGATACCTAACACAGTAAACCAGATACCTACTATAGATCAAGCAGGTAGGAAGAAATGTAAAGAGAGAGAATTGTTGAAAATAGCATATTGGAAGATCAATCGGCTAAAATAACTGTGAGCAGTTACAATATTATAGGTTTCTTCCTCTTGACCGAATATGTAACCTTCATTAGCAGATTCATTTTCTATGGTTTCCCTGATCCAACTAGAAGTTACCAAGGAACCGTGCATAACACTGAATAGGGAGTCGTTGAATACATCAGTTACACCTAACATATGAAATGGGTGCATAAGAATATAATGCTCAGCCTGAAATACAATCATAAAGTTGAAAGTACCAGATATTCCTAGAAGCATATCATCTGAAAAGCTTCCTTGACCAATTGGGTAGATCAAGAAAACTGCAGTAGCAGCTGCAACAAGAGCTGAATATGCAATAACAATCCAAGGGCACATACCCAGACAAAAAGTAAGTTCTCACTTACGACCCATGTAACAAACTACACCAAGTAAGAAGTGTAGAACGATTAGTTCATAAAGACCACCGTTGTATAACCATTTATCAACAGATGCAGCTTCTCATATCGATTAAAAGTGCAAACTGATATATGCAGAATTAGGAATAATGATACCTAAAATAATATTGTTTCCGTAAAGTAGAGATCTAGAAACAAGCTCATGAATACCATCAATATCTACTAGAGGGGCATTAATGGAAGCGATAATAAATACAAAAGTTGTTGTCAATAAGGTAGGGATCATCAAACCATCCAATGTAAAGACGGTTTTTAGTTCTGGTTATCCAGTTACAGAAGCGACCCCATAGGTTTTCTCAACCGCGTCTCACTAAAATTGCAGTCATGGTAAAATCTTGGGTTTATTTAAATTTAATTATCAGGGACTCCCAAGCACACAAATTCTCTATAACTATCGAATTAAGGGCTTGTTATAAAACAGTATAACGTAACTTATATACGGGTGCCAACCAATACCACTATCTGTTGTATCCTGTTATTGATCTAGATTCACATAATTTTTCTTTTTTTGACCTTATTTCACCATCCATTCAAAAAAATAGAAAAAAAATTTTCTATATTCTCTAGATATGACTTTTCTATGATATGTGTAACACCCCCTAAACTCCGCATAAAATAAATGGCATAATCATAATAAATTAGCATGCACATCACAAGAGGACGTCACATTTACTTCACGACAACAATAATTAAAATATTTCATATTGGTAATAATCATGACACGTATTTAAAAATCATGTTTCATACACTAACACAATTACATCTCGCAGTGGAAATATTATTTCTTCATGATACTGATACTAATGATTGAAATATCATACTGACAATCAATATCATAAATATTAGGCACTAAGGCCAATCATCACATAATCTCATACATCGTCAAATAAAATAGAGTAATAATAAACATTTCTCAAAAAATAATCAAATATGAGTTCAAATATCCCTCGTGTTACATAGACCAGAGAAATGACTCACTACCTAAGAAAGCAGATAAATAGGAACTAGCTCCTCCGTATAATCCTCTCTAGGAGTGCCGCTAACTTTGGTACTTGAGCAATGTCGTATAAAAACATCATTCCAACAGAAGGGTGAGAATTAATATTATTATGGAAATATATAATAATAAGTAATGCATATTAAACATACATCAATTGAATTCACCACACTTCACATAATCATGTATTCATCATACTTCAACATAATTCACATGATTACATATACAACATTGCTCAATAATTCAAGATTTAAAGATAATCAATCACAAATACCACATAAGTAACACTCACACCAACATCAAATACTTCACACCAATTCAATAATTCACATCGACACATGCGACTCCAATGTAACTCAATGATGCAACATACATGTGGTATCAAATGTTATCCTTATTGGTCCTCCCGTGTCAACATGTCCAAGACAGATAACTACCAATAAAAGCTCGATTCAGCCTTACGCTTTCAAATTCCTCGGCGTTAAGTTTGGGACAAGTCACTAATTCCCACGGAATTACCAAACATTACCTCTTGACACAAATAATGCATGTACATGTACAATCTCAACAATCATATGTAATTAATAACATCTCCATATCCTAATCATACAAGCACATTTCACATAATTCAACATATTTGAATTATCTTCACCAAATTGCACAACATACATATTTCATGTCATCAATCACACATAATGTATTCTCATAGCATTAATCATCTCAACACATCAGTATAGCATGTAGCAAACAGATTCTAATCATGTCATTCACATTCATCATCATTTCACATCATTTTCATACACAAAATCAAGTATCATGTTTTTCATCAAAAATCCTCCAAAACCAATCCAAAACCCATCGAATAAATTATTAAAATTCATGTAAGTCAATAATAAATCATAAAAATTCATAATCCATAAAAGTTTCAGAAAATAATTATTTTTACATTTTAGACCGCGCTAAGCGGCACCTAGGGCGCTAAGCCGCACCTAGGGCACTAAGTGGCCTCGCAAAAAACTAGAAAAATCTCCTTATGGACAATTCTGTCTTGTTACGAATTTCTCAACTAAAATCTATTCCAACACTCATTTTTTGCCAATTAAATGTATTATGACCTATTTATAATATATAGCATCAAATACAAACATCAAAATATGATTTCCAACATCAATTTCATGATTCTACATTCAAACCCTAACATGTCAAAATCTAGAAATTGAAGAACAAATCCCTAATTTCAAGTTACTACCTCTCACATACCATTACATGCACCCATAAATCAAAGAATATCCACTCTTACCTTAGATGTAGATACTTCTAGGATTCTTCTTCTTTCTTCCTCTCCTCTCCTCTTCTCTTCTCTTCTTTTCTCTTGTTAATTTCCTTCTAATTCTATTTTGTTTGACAACTCTTACTAACCCTTGTTTTTATCTATTGGACTTATCTCACCCACTCATAAATGTGACATATAAGTCCCAATACTTAATAATGTTATTCTCACACTTACTAACCCAATTACCCAAATAACACATATATTTCAATCAAATCAATTATTCACATAATCACACAAAATCAAATAATTAAATAATTATCAACCAAATAATAATTAACAAAATAAATACTAATAAAATAATTAGTAAATAAAATTGGGGTGTTACAATATATAATAATGATAGATTAATTATTTCGCTATATTAATTACAATTTATCTATTCATTATAATGGATTGACCGGGACTCAAACTTGGAACTAGTCGGATGGAGTAGAAAATTCATTGTTTAATCAAATAAAACAATAAACTGCATGAACATTTCCCTATGTATACATCTAAACATGAGTTACTTCAGAAGAATCTTGAAACTCAACTCTAAACTACATGAACATTTCAAAATCTTTTATATATATGCGTACAGTACTTTTGTGTTTACAAGTCAAAGTTTTAATACAAGAAAGCCGAAGTATATACTTTATTTGATACAAACTTTTTTTTGAGGATCCATTATAATAATGAGAAATATTTCTGCATATTCCAAAAATCGGTCAATAATATCAAAATCGGATGAATCGGCCCAGACCGGCTTACTAATCGGCTGCTCTAATACATTAAAAAATTCTCTTTATCCAATGATCTAATTAGAGGAATAATTAAAACTATTATATCAAGTTTTTTTATAACAATTTCTATTAGAAATGTATTTTGCAGCATTCGACTTCGTATCACTGAACAATTTAGTCGCACATTTGGTGGAGTAATGACGTTATGTATAATATTGTCACTTTCAATAATTACATACAAGTCTATATTACATATAAAAGCAGGATATCCATGACGTGTTCGTGTAGGGTGAACTAAATCTTCATTCAATTTTATTTTTCCATTCGAGGGGGCTCACACATATTCAACAGTACCCCCTGTGAATACTCCACCAGTATGAAAAGTTCTTAATGTTAGTTGAGTTCCCAGTTCTCCAATAAATTGACCAGCAATAATGTCTACAGTTTCTCCTAATTCTACCAGGTCCCCATGAATATGACTCCACCCATAACACACTCGGAAGATCCTAGACGTATTCCTACAAGTAAAAAGGTTTCGAATAAATATTGGTTGTGTTTGAAAAATTATGAATGAATTGATAATTCCAATTACAATATCTTTATTTCTAACAACAATGCATCGTGAACCTATATATATATATATATATATATATATATATATATATATATATATATATATATATATATATATATATATATATATATATATATATATATATATATATATATATATATATAGATAGATAGATATACCGTCTGCTACTATACGACCAATTAATGTTTGTATCAAAATTCTTTATGGCATCATTCCTATGAACTCCACTAGATACAACTTTTCGGTCGTTCAACCAACTAATTGAACCATTTGAATATTGTTGAAATATGAACATTCGTTATCGCATCGCAAAAAAAAATTGAAACAAACTTGAATCTTCATTTTCATACTTCCTAGAATATACATCGATCCATTCTTCATCTAGAAAGAACATACCTCTGTACGCCTAGATAAATTATGTATGATTATTAAGACCATTAATCAATATGTATTTATTTCCCCCAATTTTTGAAAACAAATATGAGAATAGATACTCATACATAATGATTCTCCATGAACTAGATTTGAACTGGTGACATGAGGATTTTCAGTCCTCTGCTCTACCGGCTGAGATATCCTAATCATTCATGACGCACCATCCTAATTTTAGGAAGTCACTTGAGTCTATGTCAACTCAATAAAAAAGGGACAAAAGGATGAGTAAATTGAGTCGGCTTTGGAGATAGAGGGATTTGAACCCTCACGATTTCTAAAGTCAACGGATTTTCCTCTTACTAAAAATTTCATTGATGTTGATATTGACATGTAGAATGGGACTCTATCTTTATTCTCGTTTGATTAGTCAGTTATTCAAAAGATCCATCTGATTATGGTGGAGTGACTAATTTGATCAATGAATATTCACCATTTTTCTTCCAGATGTAATTGATTTGATTCTAATGTTTCAATTATGATCGAATTAAAACAAAATAAATATTTACAATTTACAAATAGAAGTTAAAAGTAGATCAAACTTTATGGTATTAAAGCACAAGCATAATACCATAAAGATGACAAAATAAAATTACCATTGATAGCATAAAATCATCATTATATAAGTGATGTTAACATGAATCAAACATTACATTTCAATATTCAGTTGGACATTGCAAGATCTTCATAATATCTTCGAGTGATCTAAAATCGTCTCATCCACCTCGATAAAAACTTTTGTTTCTAAATGGAAAAAAGTATTCCATGTAGACCTTAAATATGCACTCATCTTCAACTTAAAGTTGTTAAACTCAATCTTATATTTGATATCAATCGACGGTGAATGATACTCGAGCTTCATAATTTTTTTTATTGTCATCGTATGATAGGAGATTCTGCAGTATATATTTTAGATCTTCAGAGAGGTGACTCATTGATCTTAAATTCAATTGAGGGGTTTGCATCGTTAAAGTAAGCATTTGTGACATGGCAATTGATATTCATTCTGGTGTAATAGGTTTTGGTATGAAGCAGTGAGACAAGTGACTCATATTTATAGTAGTTGTAATCAAAATGGACCTCTAAAATTCTATCTTGTATCAAGGGATGCTCTGGAAATGCATCCCTAAAACCATCATTTTCTGTTATTTTAGAGATGTATTTCCGAAACCACTAAGAACATAATGAAATTTTGTTTCATACAAAAACATAATTTGTCATAAATGCATAATTTTTTTGCAAACTTCAAAATGTATATATTAGACATCATTAATATTAATGCAAGATACATATAATACATTGATGAAGAAAAACTAAAATGAACCAAAAAATTTGTTGCCGGTTAAATTTATAACTATGGTTGACTTTTGTTTATTTGATTCTCTTTCAATCTCGCTCAACTTGGTGAACTATTGCATCCTTTCCACAAAATAGTTCGGCCAAGTCTCAGTTTTTGTTGTTGAATGTGTTGTCCATTTTGGTAATATAAGTGATATAGGATATCTCAATTTCAAATAAACTTGAACAAAGTATCGCGAACTTAAAATCTACTCAACGCACATAATAAGATTATTTGGATTTTGAGGTGGACAGTGCACAGTAAAAAAATTATTTTCGAGAAACTATATCTTGTAAGATCAATACACTTTACCATACGCACTTGCAAGTGCATCTATTTATCCTCCAGTATCAGTCCACTAATGCAAGGAACAAGAGAGTCATAAATTACATTAAAATTTCCTTCTTTTTTTTCATATAGTCGTGTGTATGATTCTTTATAGACCCTTAACTCTTGGATAAGTTGATGGCTGACAAGTGTGAAATCCTCTTCTTCTTTACCGAGCAAAGCAGAAACACCTCAAAAATCGTAGTTACCGTCACCTTCAACATTGACAATATGTTCAATGTATTTGTGTATAAAAACGAACACCTAATCAATGAATGAAATTTTGGGTAGAGCGATGAATGAGGTGATTTGCTAATGCGAGCTCCTTTGAAACCCCTTTTTTGAGATTTTAGAGTGGATGAATCCAAAAAAAAATTGTCAACATGTTCAAAATATGCAAGAGTCGACATTGTTGATTATCACTTGATTTAGGTTTGACTTTTTTAATGTGAACAATGAGGTTTGAAATAAATAAATTTTATCTTAAATTTCAACTTCTTTTGATGTGATGAAACACAAATATGAAATTTTTGAGTGAAAATCTTGATTGAGAGTGAAAAAAATTTTAGAAAGGATTTGAAGAAAAAATTGAATATTGAGTCTGATCTTGTAGGTCGTTGTTTTATTAAAATTATTTTTAAAAATACATCTCCGAAAATATCTGACGTGCAAAGGTGACACGGATTTTCAAAATTTCGAAAAAACATTTCCAAAAACTTCACCGGAATGCTCAATAAATTAAATATTAAATTGATAAGCCTAGAAATACATCTCTAAAACGAAATTTAATTTTAAAATAAAATAACACTCATTTTTATGCGTCATTGAATGATACAAATAATACATTCAGAAATATATCTCAAAAGACATTTTCAAAATTGATAGAATAAGAATTCCCTAAAAAAATCCACATGAGAAGATTTGCTCCTCTTAAACCCTAATATTTCAACATGATATATTGATCCTTCTCTAGGGTACGTATCCGTTATTGATACAGGTTACAACATTTAAAAAAAAAAAATAGTATTCACACATGAATAGAAAATAAATTTTTTCTCTGTATTTATAGAAAACTAAATTGTTCAATCTACAACAAAACATCATAATAAAAATTTAAAAACCTAATTTAAAAAGTAAAAGTGTATTTAATTATCATTAAAAAAGTAAAAGTGTATTTAATTATCATTAAAAAAACTAAGAAAAACTAAATATATCATAGACTGTACTAGTATTATGATTAAATAACACCTCATATTATATTTGTAATTAACCAAGACTAGCCTACATAAAGACAAGGCCTTATACTATAATATTTGTAATTATTTGTCAAAGCATATTAATACAATTTTTGAAGCATATTAATACAATTTTTGAAGTTTAGAAGAAAAATGAGGTGAAATATATATGTTGTGAAATTATAAGTAGTAAAACAATTATATCACATGGCATTCCCCATCCCATATAGAAAAGAAACTCTTTATGTAATTTCGAAATTGCTCTTCGAAAAATCGGAAATACATTTCCGATTCGCATCATATTTTGCATAAAACAGATTAAATAAATTTCACTATTCAAAATACAAAAAACGGCATCGAAAATATACTTCTGATTCTAAACCAAAATTCTGTATTATAAAATTATAATACAATTCAATAATGTTTTCTGATTTTTGTAAAAAATAAAATCAAAAATACAACTCCGATTCCAAATCAGAATTAAATTTCCGATTTTTATGTATATTTTATCAGATCTAAGTGCACATTAGAAGTATATTTCTAGTTTTGAAGGAAGTTTATGAAATTTCACGTGGTACGTAATAAAGTCATGCGGGAAATTCACCATATGTATGCATAATATATCAAACTCTTCCATTGTGAAACATTTACATTTTGTTTAAGAATCAGCCTCCTAAATTAACAAAAACTACAAGTAACTTTCCAATTTGCAACATGCTCTTATCTCTTTCTTCCTGAAACAGTTTTCTTGACAGCTCCAACTGAGACCAAAAACTGATCTAGTGATGATAAGGTCCTCATGTCATCAGGAGGGAAATAGCTTGCTGCTTTTCCTTTGATTGATGAGAACAGAAGGAAGAGCGAAGGCCAAGCATCGTACCGGTCATCCAAAAACTCGTCTAGAAATCCAAATGCCGCGCGGAAATCAGACCTACTTGCGTTTATTGGTGCCGCAAAGTGAGCTGGGATGATTCTTCTAAATTTCCAATCTCGCAAAATGCTATCTACCCAGTCTCTTACCTGAATCATCGTAAAACAAAATCAAATAAGCGCTTATCTTATAAGTGACTTACATAAAATCAAATTGAAATAAGATTACCTTTTCTGGAACTTTACTGAAGACAAGAGTTTTGACAATAGGTGAAACAATCAACTTCTCTGACATCTGTTCAAAGCTAGCATTAGGTTCCAGAAGATTAGACGGACCGAGAAACAAGATTTGTAGAACCATTCTTTCCCATCCTGCAAGAATAAAAAAAAAAACTAGTTAAGAAGAATACATTTTTAGAAATAATGAAAAGTGTTTCAGCATTGGTTTTCAGAATTGAATCTACTTGAATCTAAGATTGTAGCTTTCGAGTCTAAACGTAATTTTTAAACTGAAATGTACTGTTCAACTCACTTTTGCAGCAATTTATCTAAACATAATTGTACTTTCAGTTCACTTTTAACCAGAATCAATTTTACCGATAGAGCCAGATACATGCTAGTTGAAGTGAAAATAAAAAACATGAAACATGAGAACTAAACGGCCACCTTTTTGCAGGTTCCTTTTGTTGTCAACTACCGGTTCATAAGGCACTTCTTTTCCTTTACTAAGAATCTTTACAGCCAGACCGTTTTTCGCAGATGCTAAGAGGGACTCTTTGTTAATACACTCAGGTGGCTGTCTTGATACAAAAATAACAGCATCTGTGACCAATAGTGTCCTTGAAGGCTTGTGGTAAAAAGCTACTTCCACATATGGCCCAATTCCTAAGACAATAACCAAATGAAAAGTTTACGAATATAAGCTGAAAACAGCTAATAGACATGCCATAAGTTGTTGTGGTAAACTCTCTCAAATGGTGTCGTAAGTGCTTATGTTAGTAGACAAAAACAAATAAGTAAATCCAAATAGACTCTTAGTATGAAAATGTGCAAAAACTAATCTCATCATTACCAACTTCGGGTGAACTTAGAACCTTTTGCTCTATGTCACTAGCCCAAGGAGTGGACAAATCCTCGTCTTTCAAAGTTCTAGCGCGAAAAATGCCAAAGAATTCTAAAGGTAAGTTCAATGGCCAACTCCATTGCCTTGGTGCCACCCATACCTGAGCACGCGGAAATTTTCTTGAAAATGGACCGACGAATATTTTGTGCTCGTAAGCAAAAGTAGGGAGGACGATGTATTCCACCGGAGCCCCCAATTCCTTTATTAGCTACAAGAAATTAAAAAAAAAAAAAAGCATATCTTAAGAAAGTATAACAAAATCACCCTATCAATAATGTGGATTCTATATTCCTGCCTTCACAAAACTAACACTCTTGATCTATGAACCACCAACACAAACACCAAACATGATACTAACAAGTAGACATCAATAATAATTTTAAAAAAAATAGAAGTGATTGAATTGTTCAGACACCAAGACGCGCCTTCAATCTGAAGTGTCAGACACCAAAACGCGCCTTCAATCTAAAGTGTCAGACACCAGGACGCGCCTTCAATCTAAAGTGTCAGACACAAGGACGCGCCTTCAATCTAAAGTGTCAGACACCAGACGCGCCTTCAATCTAAATCTAAAGTGTCAGACACCAGACGCGCCTTCAATCTAAATCTAAAGTGTCAGACACCAGACGCGCCTTCAATCTAAATCTAAAGTGCCAGACACCAGACGCGCCTTCAATCTAAATCTAAAGTGTCAGACACCAGACGCGCCTTAATCCAAAGTCTCGCGCCTTCAATCTAAATCTAAAGTGCCAGACACCAGACGCGCCTTCAATCTAAATCTAAAGTGCCAGACACCAGACGCGCCTTCAATCTAAATCTGAAGTGCCAGACACCAGGACGCGCCTTCAATCTAAATCTGAAGTGTCAGACACCAGGACGCGCCTTCAATCTAAATCTGAAGTGTCAGACACCAGGACGCGCCTTCAATCTGAAGTGTCAGACACCAGGACGCGCCTTCAATCTAAAGTGTCAGACACCAGGACGCGCCTTCAATCCAAAGTGTCAGACACCAGACGCGCCTTCAATCCAAAGTCTCGCGCCTTCAATCTAAATCTAAAGTGCCAGACACCAGACGCGCCTTCAATCCAAAGTGTCAGACACCAGACGCGCCTTCAATCCAAAGTCTCGCGCCTTCAATCTAAATCTAAAGTGCCAGACACCAGAAGCGCCTTCAATCTAAATCTAAAGTGTCAGACACCAGACGCGCCTTCAATCTAAATCTAAAGTGTCAGACACCAGACGCGCCTTCAATCTAAATCTAAAGTGTCAGACACCAGACGCGCCTTCAATCTAAATCTAAAGTGTCAGACACCAGACGCGCCTTCAATCTAAATCTAAAGTGTCAGACACCAGACGCGCCTTCAGTAAGTGTGAGTGCTACAAAGATCTTGATTAAGTCATAGAAAGTTTCTTGCAGCATATTGTAGTAATTTTTTTTTTTACATAAGAGATCATTTCAAGTTTCTATATATTCAAAGAGATTGGTAATCATAATGGAACCTGAACACACTCATCAGTTGGAGCAATAGGTGCATGAACCCATAATCCACCAGATTTGAGTTTAATAACTGTCATTCTAATGTTTGTTGAAACACTGCTAAAGCCTAAGGCCTGCTCTTGTTCAAATAGCCATATACTTCCCTTCAAAGCCTACATCATATGATTAAAACAAAAAGAAGCAATTAGTGTCTCAAAAAACAGAATCTTAGATAAAACCAAACATAAGACAAATCAAAATGTTATAAACCTCAGTTCTAATAGTGAGTCTATTGAGGAAAGGGCCAAGTGGAAAAGGAAAACCAGTGATGTTGAAGTAAAATCTCCCATTAGAGTTGCTTGTTGTTGCAGAAGGAGATGTGGATGAAGAAGCAACAACAAAATTGGTTGAGTCTCTTCTTTGTTGTCTTGGTTTGAGATTCAAGGAGAGACCCTTTAAAGAACTACCATAAAAATTCGAACTTGAGTGTTTCAAGTAGATGGGGTTCTTCAAAAGTGTGGAATTTGGACAAGAAACAGAAATTGTTGCCACCATTTTTTTTACTTTGTTAATGTTGTCATCAAACATAAACTAAGAGACACTGGTTTTGTGGTGGGTACATGGAGTGAAAACACATTATTGGATGTGGTTTTGACACGTGGAATTTTGGTCTTAGGATTTTGTCCAACAAGAATGTTTAAGAACCTCATCTTAATTCTTCTACAATCTTGTAGACTTCTTTTCTTGAAGGTATTTATTATTTATATTTATATCTTCAAAACTATCTTGTTTTCTAAATTTATTCTTTTTTGAAATATTTTAACTAAGTGAAATAAAATAACATGCTCATATGTTTTTTTATTATAATTTTCGCTCTTATAGATAAAAATATTAAAAATTATCTTTTTCTAAATTTATTCTTCTTTTGAGAGTCTATGCTCTTTCAAAAGCAAATATTTTAAATATGTTCATATTTTCCAAGTAAATGCGTTGTTCTTTAATGACACATATTATGTTGTGTTCAGTTGTGTATGTTAAAGATTAGCAAGAAGATATGCAATAATTTGTAATTATTTTACTATAGTGGAAATTCTTTCAATTTTATTTTTTTATTAAAGATGTTATTTTTTTACAAAAGTCAAAGATGTTTTCAACAGTATCAAAAGCAAGTTTAATTTCAAACATGGTGTCTTCCATCAAACTTGATTTTTAAGGTTGCAAATGACTTTTCAAACATGTTGTAAAAGTTGCATGAGCATAGAACAGTTCATTTTGGACTGCAGGGACACACATGAAATGAATTGGCTTTCGTGTACAAAAATATTTTCCTATCTTCTTCGGACCGTCTTTTAGGCTGTCCTTTAGACCGTCTTTTAGGTCGTCTTTAAAGGTGTGCAAGATAGCCTAAAACACAAGAGCTCACATTTTTTCATGATAGGAAAAAAGGACCTTCATACACATATTCAACGGTTCATTTACGGTTAAATAGGACCCTTAAAAAAATTCACGGCTCAGTTGAAGTTAACTCCAACATCTTACATAATCTCCGAAAAGTTTGAGACGGCTCTGGTCTTCTTCCTGTATAGATAATGTGATGTGCTTGAGTTGAGACATGCATTTCTCAAGCATGATCAATGCCAATTATACTGCCATACATGAAACATATATAACCTAAAGAGTTGTAGAATTTGTAGCAGCCAAGCACAGAAAACAACTTCAAATTAAGCAGATAGTACTTCAAATGTAAACTAGACAAACAACACAATTGTTATATACAATTTACAAACATATTAAATATCCATACAATACAAAACATAACATTGATAAATGAAGTCCCCAAGAAACGCGGTAGCCTTCAGAAAAACAGCACAGGCACTATCATCACCATATTCCACAGCTTTGGTTGATATCAACAATATTAGTACCAAAAACTGATTTTGTACCTACCCCTACCCAGTACCAACCAGCCAAACTCCACTATAGCTGAAATCAAGACCGCGTTGCGTATACTATATAAAATTGAGCAATGCTGTATGTCGGAAGAGAATCGACACAGCTTGTACAGGACTAAAGGTCCGGTAGCAAATCATGGAAAAAAGTGAGGTAAAATTAGGCTATAATGATCTCACGCAACAATTTCCCTGACAAGCCAGTCTAAGCTAGGATATGAGAAGTACAAGATAAGAAATGATGGGAGTGCAAAGAGGATTGTAACAAGTATATACATAGCCAAAATGGCTGCACTAGCCGGTATTGCATACAAGATAATCAAAAGAAATATAAGGATCAATGGGAACTTAGCTGTCAACTGGACAAAGAAAATCAGTGACTTTCGAAGAGATATATGGGCTCTTTCCATATTGAGGTAACTACCGGTATTACCTTGACGCTGGCTGGAGCTCGATGTATCCGGATGATGAACTTGCCCCCTCTGAAGGTTGCCTTGGCCTCCTATGGTTAAATTCCCCCTGCTTGTACAATTTTGTTGATTATCCCCAGAGGAAGTCGAATGAGATTTTCCTCGATCACCAGTCATGCCCTCAACCATCCAAAGAAGAAAGTAGTTCTTGCGAGGGAATCTAAGATTTCCCCGATAAACTAAACGGAATGATAGTAGGTTGCACCACGGACAGGAAATGAAAAGTGGAAGTTGAACCGGCAAAGTCGGAAATTTCACAACAGCCCATTGTAGTCCCAAGATACAGTTTTTGCAGAGGGTATGACCACACCATAAAACATAAGGCACGTTTTCAACAATGTTGAACGATTCCCAGCATACCGGGCATTCAAGCCCTTCCTCTCTTCCTACAACAGAGGTCTCATCATCAGAGCATTCTGAAGTAGAATGCGTTCGGTTTGGAGAATCTTTTTTCAGTCCCGCATTTCCAGCAATACAATTTGATGCAAAATTCCACATTCTGAATCACAATAAGTACATAACCAATCAGAGAGTATCATTCAGTCCTTAATGTGATTAATTAATGACTGACTCAGCACATAAAATCTGAATAAGCAAGTAACAACAACAACAAGATCAATGGAATTAAAAATCAAACATGAATTTTCAAAACAATAGCTTTCCATATAAATTGAAACTAATTTCTGCATCTGATTTTCTGTACAAACGGATCAACATCAAAGTTCATTAATTTAATAGCATATACTCAATTCAAATAGTTCTTGTTCAAAATTAAGTAATCGAAAACAAGCTAAGACGATAATTGTAATGATAATAACTTGGGGATAAACAAACCCTAATGACAAGGAAAGAGTTGAGAAAGAGGAATTGGAGTTACCGATTGGAAGAGTGGCACGAGCAGACAATCGCTGGTTGGTACCAATCAATTCGATTGCAAATCAGCTCTGTTCCAGAACGATGTCGTTTTCGTGATTCACCTCGCACACTACATGTACGTGTACCTATAAGATGTCACTTTCGATGTCCCATATCTTTCAATTATGAGGGTTATTATAATGTTTGGGTCATCTCCACTTTTTTTTCTTTCTAATATTCATTAATAGAGAAGAGAACACAAGGGGTATTCAAGCCCTTACAAAAGAGAGGAAAATTCTCAACCAACTACTTTTATGTAATATGGTGGGAGAACTGACTTGCGATGTTTTGCGTTTGATCATAATTGTTGCGGATAGCAAGAGTCGCCAACGATTTTTCTTTTATCTAATAAGAAAAGATTGAAACGAACATGAAAGACCTTTGAGATTTAATTTCTTGAGTTCGGGGGTAGATTATGAAAAAGGAAGGTGTTAACACCATTTTCATTCACAATTATCTATGGGCTATTAGTTGCTTGCTAGATCACTTACTTTTGTTTGAAAATGTGCTTTGTGATGGTTTTTGAAAGTATTTTGAAAATGTGTCTTTGTAATGATTCTCATCTCTATAAGAACGCATACAAAGTGTTGTTTGGAAAATAGTTCAAAGAAGTGTTTTTTTTTAAAGTGATTTTGAAAAGGTGTTGTAATGATTCTCGTCTCTATAAGAACGCATACAAAGTGTTGTCTTTTGAAAATGTTTCAAAATGAAAGTGTTTGGTGTATGAAATGTTTTTGTTGTGAGCAAGCGAGCAACTAGGAGCAATCTACCTACTCAAAAGGTCTTAAACGTTCTTTTCCTCCTCCTTTAGATGTTGTTATCTTACCATTGATTTGGTAAGAAGCTTCATCATTGGATGTGAAGGGACGGGTGTGGGTGTTTACAGTGATTTCTGGTAAACAACCGCTAGTCCTCCAAACTATCGAATAATCTTACTGACTATTATTCAATCTCTCTGGTAACTCGCAGGATCGACTAGATTGATCATAGGATGTATTGGTCATTTGGATAACTCTCATTATAGAACTGGTATTCATGGTTGGTATTTAGAATGTTGTGTAGGTGTTTAACTTATTTCGATTACTCTATTGAAGATCTAATAACTTGATAAAGTAAATGCGCGCGAAACTAAATTGCATGAATAAAGTTCAATTGTAAAGACATATAAAACTGCAGAAAAGACAAGTAAATGACTTCGAAGCATAAAAACATGTAATGTAAAAGATTCTCTGGAATGTAAAAGATTCGAAATATGAAGAAAGCGTTTAAATGCAAGAAAACAGTAAAATGACTTTAAGTAAAAGAAAGGTGTTTGAATGATAAAAGCTGGAAGATAAAGGCATGAAATGTGCAACAGTTTCTGAAATGTAAAGTATTTGAAATGGAAAGAAAGCATTTAAATGTAAGACATTAGTAAAAAGACTTCGAATGAAAACATTTTAGTGCAAAAGCTTTTGAATGGTATTGACATGAAGATAAAGGAAAATACTGGAAATGATAAAGAGTTTCATTAAATCATAAACACTTGGTGTTATCATACGTACATTGCTCGTGCATTCGTTTTCCTAGCCATGTGGTATTTTGAATGTTTACTGAGTTTTTTGTACAATAGATATGACACACGAAATCATAATGCTAAGACTTCTATTTATACTACTTCGACTATAACGGTCTTGCTATAAGATTCTGCCACGTTCAGAACATGCAGAGCAATGCCTCTCTCTTGCTTCCACGCGTCTTCGAATGCTCCAGCGCATATATTTCAAATTTCGAACATCCCGCTTGCATTTGAATTTCAAATGTTTTGGCACTTCTTCGCTTCGAACGTATTTCTTGGACACATCCTTGTTAACATTTCGAGACTTATTTGAATATATCCTCATAACTGTCACTCGAAGCTCCAAGCTTTGATATGCCCATTCGAAGCACTGCTTCTACCATTTCGAAACATGACATCTTGCTTTATTTCAATCGAAACGTCCAATTTCCTTCGCTTCTAATAATATCATCAAAATCTTCAGCCAACAGTGGGCTATCGTATAACCATGATAGAAATATTGTGAGATATCTTAGCATTTCTCTTGAGGGACTAAGATCATTTGTAAGGCAACATTTGAAGCGTCATCGAGGGACTATGATCTTGTATTTTTTATTGTTTTTACTAAGACGTCTCACATGCATAACATGACTATTTAAAGTCAAAAGTGCATAAAGATAAAATCTTACATTATTACAACCATATTGAATTGCATGAAAATATAAAGGCAAAAATAAGATAAAAGCAAGAAAAGTGGATCTTTCGATTTAAGGCAGCAAACCCTTCAATTCTGCACTTTCTAGCTCTCTTCGATCTGGCCTGAAAATGGGTGAAGGCATGACTTTCGATTGGAGTCTGGAGGCCAGCATGTTGTGTCTTTCGTTTGGGGCCTGGAGGCCAGCATGTTGTGCCTTCTGGATGCCTCTTTCGTTTGGCCTGAAGGTTAGTATGAAAGCCAGAGACTTCGTTTCTAACTTTCTGTCTCCTGTTTCTTTCGTTTGAGTTTGAATAGCAACATGGCCCAAGGTCATGTCAACATCACCTTAAGGCTAGATTAGTTCTGAAAACATGTTTAAATGTACAAATAGCAAAATCCAAGAAGATTGTTAACTATGACACACATTAGAAGAGTGGAAACGAAAAGAAGAAAATAGTATGTACATGTTTGAAACGAAAAGAAAACTTATTTACATGATATGCTGGAAACGAATGGTCAAAGGTTAAGAATGACTTACCTTGCTGGAGGCTGAAACGTGTGCTAGACCTTGAAGTGGTTGCCTTGAATACCTCTCGATTCGAAGAAAAAGACCAAGGGTGAGCCTTTGACACTGGATTCGAAAGAGCAAAACAAGTGAAATTTTCTTCTTTGTTGGATTCGAGGGATAGTAAGATGTAAGGATTTTTTCAGATTTGAAAGGGACAAGTATTTGGATTATGGGTTTGGATTTGCAAAAGTGTTTAAGTGTTTGAGAATTTTATAGTGTATATGAATTTTGAAGATATGTTCCCCCCTTTTCTTCCTTTCTTTCTTGATATGCAAATGAACTCTCTATTTATAGAGGAAATTTTTTGAAATGTTTGGGAGTAAAAATAATAAAATAAAGGCTCAGCTGGAAAGTAAGAATCCACTTGTGTCATGATAGCAAGATGGATGGTTCAGATGGATTGCTTCCTTAGAAGGAAAACAGACGCAAGGCTCAAGAAAAACTTTTTCTAAAAAGTAATATTATACTATTTGTTAGAACAAGATTGGTTCTGATCATATCTCAGAGTTTTGATGATAATAATAAAATATATTTTATATAATTGATACTCTGATGAGCATATTTATTTGTTTCAGATAATGTTATGACTGGAGTATTTTCTTAGATGAAAATCATTTTGACGTGCTGAGCTAAAAATAAATGAAGAAGTTCTTTGATGAAAGAACTATTTGTTTTAGCGCAAGTTCTGATGCTGACTCTGATAAAAAACTAATTTATGCATCTTCTAAAGCTTAGCAAGTTTCCATGTGAACTTTGTTCAAAAGAATTATGCAAGCAAGCGCTGATAAGAAGATTTGCAAGCATATTTTGAAGCAAGACGTGAAGCTAGTTCTGAAAGAATAAAGAAGCTAACAAGTCTTGTCAAGTTTCAGAAAACATGCTCTGACAAGTGTCGTTTGCTCATTTAATGCAAAGACGGCTACATGCGCTCAAGTGTCTACGCTAGTTCATTGGAAAATTCAATACTGCAAGCAAACACGCAAACATTAATTGCTCTCCACTTTTGAAGGCAACAACAGTCGTTTTCTTCATGCTATAAATAGAAGATAATTTATTGCAAGCCTAAAAACCAAACTACGTGAAAATATTTTGCTGCTCACAAATCATTTTACAAACACTTTGTGCAAAACTAATCTTAGTGAAAAATCACAGTTTATGATATAGCTTTCTAAGAAGCAATTTGTTTCACTATCTGTAAAGATTTAATTCTTGTATTTTTTTTCCTTGAGAGACCAAGTTTGGTCAGATTTCTCAAGAAAGCTAGGACTAGTTTGAGTCTTAGTGGTGTTAGTCACTTGTAAGTTTACTTGTGCTTTGATTTGTTAGTCACAACAGTTTGGTTGTGTGATTGTAATCTGTTTGATTATAGTAAATTAAGTCCTTGTTGAGAAAGGCAAAATCACCTTGGCGGATGGACTGGAGTAGTTTGAGTTTAAACGAACTAGGATAAAAATAATTGTGTCTTTCCATTATTGTTAAGCCTTTAAGAAAAAGAAAAATAAAAACGTATTCAACCCCCCCCCCCCCCCCTCTAAGTGTTTTCTCACCTTCAATTGGTATCAGAGCTTGACTCTGAGCGCTAATACTTAACCGTGTCAGGAAAAGATCCAGAAGGAAAACACAAATGGCAACTGAACAAAACAACAATAACTACAACAAACCTCCAGTGTTTGATGGAGAAGATTTTGAATATTGGAAAGATAGACTAGAAAGTTTCTTTCTAGGTCATGATAGTGATTTATGGGATATAGTCTTGGATGGTTACACACATCCTATAGACTCAGAAGGAAACAAGATTGATAGAAAAAATATGGATAGACAACAAAAAGCTGATTTCAAAAATCACCACAGAGCTAGAAATATTTTTCTAAATGCTATCTCTAAAATGGAATATGAGAAGATCACAAATAGAGATACAACACATGATATGTTTGAGTCTCTCAAAATGACTCATGAAGGAAACGCTCAAGTGAAGGAGTCTAAAGCTCTGGCTCTCATCCAGAAGTATGAAGCTTTCAAAGTAGAAGAAAGTGAATCTATAGAAGCTATGTTCTCAAGGTTCCAAACTTTGATCGCTGGCCTGAGAGTTCTAAACAAGGGATACACTAAAGCAGACCATGTTAAGAAGATCATCAAAAGTTTACCCAGAAGATGGGCACCTATGGTCACTGCTTTCAAAGTATCAAAAGATTTGAAAAACGTGTCTCTTGAAGAACTCATCAACGCTTTAAGAAGTCATGAGATAGAGTTAGAAGATGATGAGCCTCAGAAGTAATGTAAGTCTCTCGCTCTGAATCTAACAAATATGAAACCAAAATTTTGCAGGCAGAAGCAGAAGCAGAAAACACTGGAGAATCCTCGTCAGAAGAAGACGAATTGTTCTTTCTATCCAGAAGAATCAATCACCTGTGGAAGCACAAGCAGAAGAATTTCAGAAACTCTAGAAGAATAGGAAATGACTCTGAACAATCCTCTGGATACAGAATATCAAGTAACATAATTATTACCTGCTATGAATGCAATAAAAAAGGTCACTGCAAAAGTAATTGTCCAAGGCTTCAGAAGGAGAAACATAAAGGGAAGTTCATTACGGAGAAGAAGAAAAGTCTTATGGCAACATGGGATGACTCTGAATCTTATGAAGACGGAACAGAATCAGAAGATGAACAAGCCAATATAGCTCTGTAGCGATAAAAAATGTAGCGGGGTAAATCGGAGATCGAATTATTGATTAATTCGTCTCGCAAAAGCAAGAGTCGCCACCGCGCTTTATTGTTTCCAAAGGAAAAGGGAAAAGAGCGAAATAAAACCCTAAATATGCAATGTAAATAATAATAAAAATACAAAGCGTTTTTGAAAAGAGATCTTATGGTTCGGGGGTTGGTTATACAATGGGAAGGTATTAGCACCCAATGCATCTATAGTACTCTATAGGAACCTTTTGAAATATCTGTTTATTTAAAATTGATTGCTTGATTGAAAATAAATCGTTTTGGCCGAAACGGGATACGGACGGGTTTTTGAAGATACGACGACCTAATGTCGAAGTTTTTGCTTAAAGGGCATAAATTTTGAAAAGGTTGAGTATTTGAGGAAAAATTATCCTAAGTTTTAATGAAATGCGAAAGTTCGCGCAGTTAGACTTGAGGACATGAAGTCAACAAATTTACTGTTTTTCCTTTGGATTCAAACATAAACAGAATAAACAAATAAATATGGAATAAATACACAGACAAAATATGCGAATAATGATTAAATAACGATAATTTAAATGATAGATTAAATGATGCGAATAATGCATTTTTACGATTTTTGTTTAATATTAACGGGAAGAAAGTATTTTTAATTTTTACGCATTTTGATATGGATAAAAAGCAAGAGAATTATTTAACGAAGACAAAATGTTTTTTTTTAGTTTTAAGTTTTTATTTTATATATTTTGATATTAATATTAATAAAGCAAGAAAATGAATTAATAAAAATATTTTTTAAGTTTTTCTATTTTTATATGTTTTAGAGTTTTGTTTAATAACGATGTAAGAGGAGAATTAATTAAAAAAAACAAAATGAAATGTCTACATTCTTAAATTCTATATTTTTTATGTATGTAAAATAAAGTACATATTTAAAAGATTAAGAGGTTCTAAATTAAATTAAAAGTTATTAATTCACCCTAATGAAATAAAATTAAAACTCTTAAATTAAATCCAAAGTTAAACTAAGAGGTCAAACTAATTAATTAAAAAAAACCTAGTTTAGACATATCTCTTGTTTTTTTTTAATACTTACCAATTAATTAACATAAATAATAATTCTAAAAAAAGATTAGAGAAAATAAAGAAAGGAAAAAAGTGTATCAAAAAAACAAAAAAAAAACAAGCAAGTCAAATATATGGGCTAGATGGTTTGAAGGCCCACGCAAAATCCAAAATGGGGGGGGGGGGGGGGGGTGCAGAAGCAGGTCGTGGGCTTAAGCAGGAAAAGATGGGGTGAGGCCCATTGGTTTTACAAAATGTTTTAGGGTTAATTTGTTTAGCATAATTGGGGATTAGGTTTCTGCTAGGCAGAACGGCGCTCATCTCTCTTCTTCGTCATCTTCTTCGCGTCTTCTTCTCCATGCTTTTGCTTCTGAGTTTCGCTTTCTAGCTCCTTGCCATGGCCACCCGCTCACGCTATCTTCTTCCCTCTAGCCAAACAAAAAACAGGGAGGGCTACGGATTTACGGTAAAATACGCTTCTGATTTGTTAAAGCTTAGTTTCGTTTTTGCATGTGTTGATTATGATTACATGATTCTTATTCTGTTTTGATTCTTGTTATTGTTATTTGGAGGTACTATGAGAGTAAAAAAGGAAAAGGAAATCGTTACCTAGGCGGAGACGGAGGAGGAGGACGGGAGCGAAGGAGGCCAGGCGGCGAGGAGAGGAGGAGCTCGCTCGCTTCGGTGACTGGTATTTTATGTGATTTCCTTCTTCTTCTTGCTGGTACTGTACTTTGATATTTCCCTTCTTCGTTTGCCTTGGTACTGTGCTTTGATATTGCCTTTGAACGCTTTCTTATCTTCTCCTTCACTGTGATGATGTTGAACTGCTCTTCCTTCTTCTTGCTACTGTCGCTTGTTCATTGGCCTATGATAATGTTTTTGAGGCTTTGTGTTGTATGCTTTGAATGGCCAGTGATGGTAACTCTGAGGCCTTGCTCGTTTCCTTCGAAGTTGGTTTTGGCTTGGATCGTTTCAGGTTTGGCCTAGCTTGGCTTCAACAGGTCTGTGATTGATGATGTTCAGGCTTGGGTAATAAATTTGACAGGTTTATGAGTATGCTGGTTTTGTGTTGGTTGGACAGGTTGATGGAAACAGGGGAATAGATTTTTTGTTGCTAGGCCATATTGGTTGTATGGTTTGAATTGGTTTTTTGTGTGAGATTGTTTTTTTGATATCTATTTGACAGTAATGGTGGTGTTGGCTTAAGGGCTCAATCAGTTTGTGAGGTTTAGGCCATATGGTGAAATGGTTTTTTTTTACAGTAATGGAATGGTAGGCAGGTTCTTATGGTTTTGTGTGTTTTTGTTGATAACTATTTTTCTAAGTTTTGAAGGCTTGGATATTGATGGATCTGATATGTGATTTTTTGGTTGTTTATGTTATAACAGTTTTCTCCTTCTCTTTGTTTACGTTACAGGCTGGAGGTTTTGAAATACTTTCCCTCTTCCCTGGCATTCTGCACCAGACTGCTACCTCCAATTTGTTTCTATTCTTCTTTTATGTTTTTATTTCTACTGGCTATATTACTGCAGTTTGTCTTGTATCTCTTTCCTGCCTATGCCAAACCTGAAAAACCACACTTCCTCCTCTCTTTTTCTCTCTCAGTACAGTTTTGACAATAAAATGATATGCTGTACTATTTCTGAAATTGCAAATGGCCAGAAAATGATGAAAAAAGGAATGTTACATTGCTTGCATATTGGTTAAACTGCATATGTTTTGACTTCTAATGCAATAGTAGCTTATGTTTTGTTTTCTACTATGTGGGCATAGGTTTACGTTGGCATTTGCTTGCTTGCATATGTTGTTGAGATCATGCAGGGACTTTGTATGCTGTATGTTTTTTTGAAATATGCATTTGGATTTTGAAAAAAATGCAATTAGTTTGAAACATGCAATTTTGACAAAAAAAATGAACTTGTGCATTCATTTAAAAATTCCTCTCTTTTTTGTGAACCGGGAGAAATCCCGTGATTTGCAAAAAAGAGTAACTGATTCTGGCCATTGCTTTTAATGATGAACATTAAATAATTTCGCTTTTAATTATTTGTTCGAATTCTAATTTCCTTTAATTTCGCAGGTAACATCAAGTGAGCAGACAAAAAATGCATTGGATCAGAAGATTTAGAATTAGGAATATTAGATTAATTTTTTTTATTTCATTTTAGCTTTGTAAACTTATTATTGTAATTTTGTTGTAATAGATACAATATTTACATAATAATTGTACAATTAGAAAAAATGAATAAAAATCCAATATTCACCAATTAATTTCTTCTTTCTCTCTAATTATTTATTTTATCGTTTACAATTCTTTAATCGTATAATAATTGAAAACGAATTTCAACTACCTACATCCAGAATAATAAACAGATAGATAAATAATTATCATTGATCAATTAATAGCCTCAATTATTTAATTCATCATCCATAACTTTCTAAATTATAATAATTAAAATAGAATTTCAATTATTTAACTTAGAATGACAAATGATTAAATAATCATCATTGACCAATAAACTTTTCCGAATATTTATTATATTATTCATAAACCTTTAAATTATGTAATAACTGAGAATGAATTCCAGTTATTTAAATTTAAGATAGTGAGTAATAAATAAATACTGTCTGCACAATTAATGCGCCTCTTCTCTAATGTTTATTTTATTATCTATACATCTTTAAATTACATAATAATCGAAAACAAATTCCAATTATTTAAATTTAAGATAATAAATAATTAATAAACATTATTTTAGCACGAATCGATTAAATGATTTAGTGTTCAACATAAATAGCTCTCGGCCTGAAAAAGGTTATGAATTTTAAAATCGATGGATCAAAACACTTGTAATGATGCAGGTAGGAGATGATATCTTAGGTCAAAATTTGGGGTACAACAGCTGCCCCTATTTAAGTTTCTTCTATCCGGAGATATGAAGATTGAAATCTTCGTTTCGACGAGATTGAAGGTACTTAAATACATAACTACGCAAATTTTGTCCTAAGATGCCGTCGTCATGTTTGATATGAATGCAGCGATCGAACTTACAGAGAAAGATATTGTGTGAAACAAGACAATGTTGGGGGAATCGAACACCAACAAAATACAGAGGCATGGATTATACATTACTGGGGAAACAAGCTATCGACTTCAAACGACAGACTCCTGACAGCGAATAAAATCGAGGGAAAACGACCTCTAACCCTAACAAATAGAGCATCTTGCATAGGCCATAACAGATCATTGATCCAAAACAGTGAGTTCGCAACTCAAGGTCAATGATAGACAGAGGGTATCAAATTGCTGATAACTGATTACCGACTTCTGGAGGTACAGATTCGTAACAGACTTCTCTGCCAGATTTTCAGAGATATACTCATTAATGCTGAAGTAATAAGATTGTAGATACGAAAGTTGTTCAAATAAAGAAAACTGCCACTTGTTGTCGTCCAGAGAAAATACCGATAACATACAAGCTGCTCAAATAAAGAGGTTGCCACTTGCTGTTGTCCAAAGAAAATACCGATAACATACAAGCTGCTCAAATAAAGAAGCTGCCGCTTGTTGTTGTCCAAAGAAAATACCGATAACATACAAGCTGCTCAAATAAAGAAGCTGCCGCTTGTTGTTGTCCAAAGAAAATACCAATAACATACAAGCTGCTCAAATAAAGAAGCTGCCGCTTGTTGTATTCCAGAAAAGTAATAACATACTGGTAACTCATGAAGAGTTTGCTGCTTGTCGCTTTCAGAAGAATAAAATGATGCACTAGTAGCTCGTGAAGAACTGCTGCTCGGCGCTTTCAAAAAGTAAATAACGCACTAGTAGCTCATGAAGAACTGCTGCTCGGCGCTTTCAAAAAGTAAATGACGCACTAGTAGCTCGTGAAGAACTGCTGCTCGGCGCTTTCAAAAAGTAACGTACAAGTTGCTCATGAAGAGCTGCCGCTTGTCGTTTTCCAACGGTGTCTATAACGTACAAGTTGCTCATGAAGAGCTTCCGCTTGTCGTTTTCCAAAACCAAACAGAAGGAAATTACGATGATATTGGCAGAGAATAAAATCCTCGTCAAAGAGAACCATGAATCAATCCTTCCCGAGGAGATCACCTACTTAAAGGTGCGACATAAATGCACCAGCCGTCTAGGTCACGAACTTACTGGGGAGAGTCAAAGAAATAGCCTATGCAAGAGGCAGCAACTTCATTCAGGGATAACCTAGAGAGAAAACAGTCAAACAAAACTCCACCCAATGAGAAAGTAACTCGATTGGGGAATTCATCCTATCCAGAAATGGACAAGGTAAGCTGAATCAAAAATCATCCACGAGGGTTAGCTCCATTGGGGAATTTAGAAAGGAAACACATTTTCTGCCTAAGCTAACCTTCTACTTGGAAGAACAAAAATGTATATTGTTCGAACAAACAAAATACGCCCCAAAATCAACGGCAAACGTGGTATGCATGCTGATATGAGTGTAAATGAGTAAATGAATGTTATGCTGACAAAACAAACAGATGGAATATCTTGAAGATACTATGCTGTCACAGCAAAATAGATACTCGGCCAATCTTAGAAAGACGGAAGATAAACGGAACTGGAAACACAAAGCAACGTCGGGGAGTATCACGCTACAAGGCTCAAGTCTTCTGAGGAGAAAAGCATCCAAATCCAATCTTCTAACACCAATAGACCACGGTATGAGACAAAGCGTACCAAACTTCAGAAATCGCCCAAATAAAGATAGCCAAAACAATGCTTAACTAGAACAAACGGGGAGTCACCAAACTTAGTACCACGAGAAACACAAGTTTACACAACCAACACCTCATGACGATTTTGAAACGAAACATGCTCGTCATGCAAGGATGAACTACTGTACTGTTTTGCATTTCATGGCTTGACCATCCTTGGAACAAACTGTTAATATTCCTTTCGTTATTCACGACACATTTTTTTTTTAAAATAAGAGCATTTTAAGTAAATTTGTTTCAAGTATTTCCATAAAATTAAAATTCTGCCCACAAAAGGTAAATGCTCAAATTTCATTAATAAGATGGTAGTTCGCTAATAAGGCAACTCCAACGGTTTACAAAAGCTTGGGAAATAGTACATGAAATAAAAGGTTATACAAAAACAATGATCACTATTCTCCCTAACAACTTTGAATTCCAGAGTGTGCTCGGATGCCAAGACTGATTTGACCAGAAGTTTGCCTAAGCGAAATACTTCTTGACTGCATCGGTGTTCATGGGACGCAGAAGATCTTCACCGTCCATATTGGTGAGAATCATGGCACCTCCAGAGAAGACTTTCTTAACAACATACGGTCCTTCATAATTCGGAGCCCACTTGCCCCTAGAATTAGGTTGGAAAGATAAAATCTTCTTGAGCACAAGGTCACCTTCTCTGAACTCGCGCGGTCGAACCTTCTTATCAAAAGCCTTCTTCATCCTCTGCTGATACAATTGACCGTGACACAAAGCTGTCAATCTCTTCTCTTCGATCAGATTCAACTGATCATATCTACTTTGACACCATTCAGCCTCATAAAGTTTGGCTTCCATCAACACTCTCAGAGACGGAATCTCAACCTCCACGGGGAGTACTGCTTCCATACCATAAACTAGGGAAAATGGGGTTGCGCCCGTTGAAGTTCAAACTGAAGTACGGTACCCATGTAAAGCAAACGGAAGCATCTCATGCCAGTCTTTATAAGTTACCACCATCTTCTGGACAATCTTCTTGATATTCTTGTTCGCAGCTTCAACAGCCCCATTCATCTTCGGTCTGTAAGGAGAAGAATTATGATGTTCGATCTTGAACTCTTCACAAAGTTCTCTCATCATCTTGTTATTCAAATTCGAACCATTATCAGTGATGATCTTGCTCGGGATACCATATCGACAAATGATCTGATTCTTGATAAATCTGACTACCACCTGTCTGGTTACATTAGCATAAGATGCTGCTTCCACCCATTTAGTAAAATAATCGATCGCTACCAAGATGAAACGATGACCATTTGAAGCTTTGGGTTCAATCATCCCAATCATATCAATGCCCCACATAGAGAAAGGCCAAGGTGAAGATATAACATTGAGGAGGGTCGGCGGCACGTGCATCTTGTCCGCATAAATCTGGCATTTATGACATTTCTTCACATACTTGCAGCAATCAGATTCCATTGTCATCCAATAGTAACCAGCTCTCAACATCTTTCTAGCCATTGCATGTCCATTGGCATGAGTGCCAAAGGACCCTTCATGTACTTCTTGCATCAGCATGTCTGCTTCACGTCTGTCTACACATCTGAGCAAGACCATGTCGTAATTCCTCTTATACAAAACTTCTTCATTGAGAAAGAAACTGCTTGCTAATCTTCTCAACGTCTTCCTATCTTTATTGGATGCCCCAGGCAGGTACTCTTGAGTTTGAAGAACACGTTTAATGTCATAGAACCACGGTTTGTCGTCGGTGACCTCTTCCACTGAAAACACATGAGCAGGTCTGTCGAGGCGCATAACTCGGATTGTAGGCACGTCGTTCCAATCATTCACTTGAAACATTAAAGACAAAGTAGCTAAAGCATCAGCCATTTGATTCTCATCTCTAGGGATATGATGTAATTCCACCTTGTTAAAGAAAGTTAACAATCTTCTAGCATAGTCTCTGTAAGGGATCAAACCAGGATGACGAGTCTCCCATTCTCCTTTGATTTGATTAACTACCAATGCTGAATATCCATAAATATCAAGAATTTTAATCCTTAGGTCTACTGCTTCTTCGAGACCCATAATACATGCCTCATATTCAGCCATGTTGTTCGTACAGTCAAACTTCAATCTTGCCATGAACGGGATATGAGTACCTAGGGGAGTGACGATGATTGCCCCAATTCCATTTCCATAGGAATTCACAGCTCCATCAAATATCAAACCCCAACGGGATTCAGGATCAGGTCCTTCTTCAGGTAACGGCTCTTCACAATCTTTAGCTTTTAAGTACATAACATCTTCATCTGGGAAATCGAACTTGATGGATTGATAGTCTTCAATTGGTTGGTGAGCCAAATGATCGGCTAAAATACTCCCTTTGATTGCTTTCTGAGTGTGATACTCAATGTCATATTCAGATAACAACATCTGCCAACGGGCTATTCTTCCGGATAAGGCTGGCTTCTCAAAGATATACTTGATCGGGTCCATTTTGGAGATCAACCAAGTGGTGTGGTTAATCATATACTGGCGCAGACGGAGAGCAGCCCAGGCTAAAGCACAACAGGTTTTCTCAAGCAATGAGTATCGAGACTCACAGTCTGTGAATTTCTTACTCAAATAATATACATCATGTTCTTTTCTTCCAGTCTCATCTTGTTGACCAAGCACACATCCCATGGAATCTTCCAATATAGTCAGGTACATAATCAATGGTCTTCCTTCCACTGGAGGAATCAAAATGGGAGGTTCAAGCAAATATTCTTTGATGCTGTCAAAACCTCTCTGACAATCTTCTGTCCACTCACGTCCTCGGTTCTTCCGGAGAAGCTTGAAAATCGGCCCACAGGTAGCAGTCATATGAGATATAAATCTAGAAATGTAGTTCAGTCTCCCAAGGAATCCTCTTACTTGTTTTTCCGTCTTGGGTGCGGGCATTTCCCGAATAGCTTTGACTTTATCAGGATCTACTTCAATACCTTTCTGACTGACAATGAAACCTAGAAGTCTTCCAGAACGAACACCAAAAGTGCACTTGTTGGGATTCAGACGGAGTTTGTACTTCCTCAAACGCTGGAACAACTTCAACAAATGTTCCAAGTGATCCTCCTCAGTCTGTGATTTGGCAATCATATCATCCACATACACTTCTATATCCTTATGCATCATGTCATGGAACAAAGCAGTCATGGCCCTTTGGTATGTTGCGCCAGCATTCCTCAAACCAAACGGCATAACCCGATAACAGAAAGTTCCCCAAGGTGTAATGAAAGCGGTCTTCTCCATATCTTCTGGCGCCATCTTGATTTGATTGTAACCAGAGAAACCATCCATGAAAGAAAAGACTTTGAACTTGGCGGTACTGTCGACCAATACGTCGATATGAGGTAATGGGAAGTCATCCTTCGGACTAGCTCTATTCAGATCTCTGTAGTCTACACACATCCGAACTTTGCCGTCTTTCTTTGCAACAGGCACTATGTTGGCTAACCATTGAGGATAGACTGATGTAACAAGGAAACCTGCATTGATCTGTTTCTGAACATCCTCTTTAATCTTGTCAGCCATGTCAGGACGAGTCCTTCTCAACTTCTGCTTGATCGGTGGACACTCAGGTCTCAACGGTAAACGATGCTCCACAATATCATTGTCCAAACCTGGCATATCTTGGTAGGACCAAGCAAACACGTCAACATACTCTTTGAGAAGCTCCAACATTTTCTCTTTAACTTTCGGGATAAGCAATGCTCCGACTTTGACTTCCTTTCTATCTTCTTCATCACCCAAGTTGACCAACTCTACAGGTTCTTCAAATGGTTGAATAACCTTCTCATCATGCTCAAGCAAACGGGAAATCTCAACAGGAACCTCTTCATCATCCTCTTCTTCGGCTCTGAACACAGGGAATTCAAAGTTGGGAGAGGGCATAGGATCATTGTTTTCGACGGTTAAGTCATGAAGTAATCTGCACATATGATTATGCTTTATTTTAGAAATCGATTTGTGCAAATAAAACAAAATGTTATTAATTAATTTTCATTGTTATTTCCCAGAAAAAGTGAAAAATAAAACAGCAGTGGACAAAATAACATTTTTATTCCTTAAAGGGAAATACTTGAAACAAAAAAGCCCAGACATTTCTCTTTTGCCTTGGGCAGAGCAAAAGGAATTATTTTTCATAGCCTGACACAAAATACGTTTCGCCTTGGGCAGAGCGAATTTTTCACAGGAAAATAAACAAAACATTACTCGGAAATGTGCATAACCACAGGAACGTCAACAGCTATCCAGTTTTGGCAAGCCAATCCAGGTGTCACAAACACGGGCAAATCCTCCTCGGAATCATCATCTATGATAGCATCAACCTCAGGATGTACAAACCCTGCACTTCGAAAAACCTCTTGAATTGGACGAATAACCACCTCCTTCTCGACCCTTGCAGATATTGGATGAAAACCCAGACCTTCCCCAGACTTGTTCTCGGGTAATGTCAACACCTGGCCCCATCCTTCGGCCGAACCACTTTCCACCACTCGCCGCACATCCTCAAAAGAAGAGATGGATGCCCCTTGCTTCTTCACTGTATTCTTAGCAACAGATAGACCCTGGAACTGGGTCCCCACATCCTCGTCAGCATCAATAAAAGAAAATGATGATAAATGGCTTAGCACCATAGCCTGCTCTCCCCCAATCATCACTAGCTTCCCATGTCTTACAAACTTTAGTCTCTGATGGAGCGTAGAGGTGACTGCCCCGGCATCATGGATCCAGGGACGACCCAATAAACAACTGTAGGCAGCACGGATGTCCATCACTTGGAAAGTGATTTGAAAAGTATGGGGACCAATCACTATAGGAAGATCCACTTCACCGATGACTGTCTTCCTAGAACCATCAAATGCTTTGACAATTACTCCACTAGGCCTCATAGGAGCACCTGGATATGAGAGCCGAGACAACATAGTCTTGGGCATCACATTCAACGACGAGCCTGTATCCACCAACACGCTTGATAAGGTATCGTTTCCACAACTTACTGAAATGTGCAAAGCCATATTATGGTTTCTCCCCTCCTCCGGGAGTTCTTCATCACTGAAACCAAGATTGTTACATGAAGTTATATTTCCCACAATCCCATCAAACTGATCAACCGTCACATCATGGTCCACGAACGCCTGGTCCAAGACCTTCATCAAGGCTTCTCTATGTGCACCAGAATATCTCAATAAGGCAAGCAAGGAAATCTTGGAAGGTGTTTGCAAAAGCTGGTCCACAATCTTATACTCACTCCTTTTGATAAGCTTTAGGATCTCATCATCCTCAGGGTGAGGGATAGGTTCACTGGATCGGCCTATCTCAACCCTTGGTTCAACATCTCTTACTGGAATCTCCGCCGGTATGGGCCTCCTAACTTGAACTTCTGGTCTCCTCGACGGTACTGCTGCAAAAACACGCCCACTTCTCGTAACTCTACTCACATCAGCAATGTTAACAAAAGACGGTCTGGTTGGTATGGGGACTTCTACCCCATTCTCAATCATTGTGGCGTTATACTTGTACGGCACAGCTTGGTCTGAGCTGTAAGGCACAGGGCCAGGTGGGTAAATAATCAAAGGATCAACAGACGCAGTCTGACTGTTGTAAGCAATCTCTACTGATTCTGGCAAATTAAATTGTGGTGTGATAACATTCACTTCATCTTCCGGATTTCGGTCATAGGTAATAGTGATAACTCTCTGATCTAGCAACTTCTGAATATCCTCCTTCACAATAGGACAATCATCCTCTCTTGAGCAAAATTCACAAACGTCATAATCGTGCTGGCGCCTAACAAAGGCAAGTCTTCTAAAACTCTGATGCAACCTGATCAATGATTCTCTTATGTGTTCGACTTGAAAAACTCGGAACTTCCCCGGACAACCTTCCACCATATTCACTGAAGCTGCCCCATGTCGAGGCAAAGGATTATCTCTAACATTTGGATTAACATCCTTAAAAGACAAGATGCCATTATTAATTAATCTCTGTACGTCCGCCTTCAGAGCAAAGCAATTCTCAAGGTTGTGCCCCGGCGACCCTTGATGATATTCACAAAATTGATCCGCCTTGTACCACGGAGAAGCACTGTTTGGCGCGATAGGAGGAGGCTTTGTCGTGATGAGATTCTTTCTGATGAGAGCAGGGAACAATTCAGTATAAGTCATAGGAATGGCATCGAACTGCGGTTTTCTGGGTGAACGGTTCTGATTGTTGAATGGATAAGCCTGTTGTCGAGGCTGCTGCTGAAAAGGCCGTTGTTGAGTTGGTGGAATTTGATGAGCTGGGGTCATCAAAGTTGGGCGGACAGCCGGAGTGACTGCTGCAACGTGAGAGTAACCTCTCCTAGGCCTACCTGGAAACAAAGCACTGACATCCTGCTCTTTTCTTTTCGGGAAAACACTTCCAAACTTCTTCGCACTGTTAGACGGACTCCCTTCTTTAACCAAACGCCCTTCACGAATCCCTTCCTCTAATCTCATGCCCATGCTTACCATTTCGGTGAAGTCACTGGGTGCGCTGGCTATCATTCTCTCATAGTAAAAGGATCCTAAAGTCTTCAAAAATATCTTAGTCATCTCTTTCTCCTCAAGAGGTGGATAGATTTGAGCAGCAATTTCACGCCACCTCTGGGCATATTCCTTAAAAGATTCTCGGTCTCTTTGCAACATCGCCCGGAGTTGATCCCTGTCCGGCGCCATGTCAACGTTGTACTTGTACTGATGGACAAAGGCTTCACTAAGATCGTTAAAGTTGCGGATTCGAATGCTGTCTAAACCCATATACCACTTTAGAGCAGCACCCGTCAAACTGTCTTGAAAATAATGAATCAACAAATCATGATCATCGGAGTACGTAGACATCTTCCTCACGTACATTGTAAAATGACTTCTAGGACACGAATCACCCTTATATCTCTCAAAGTCTGGCACTTTGAATTTTGCTGGAATCTTGACCTTCGGAACTAAACAAAGGTCATGCGTACTCTTCCCAAACAAATCCTTCCCTTTCAATGCTCTAAGCTCCTTCTGCATTTCCTGGAACTGATCCTGAAATTCTTCCATTCTATCAAAAAGACCCAAACTTTCAGCGGGCTCGGCAGGATAAATTGGTTCATTCAAGTATGGCACGGAGTGGACCACGGGAGCAACGGTCGTCATAATTGGTTGCGGAAAAGGTGTTACAGACGGAATTACTGGCGGCATGGCAGTTGTCTCTGGTTGAGGAAGAGACAATGCAGGTTGAAATAAAGGTTGTACGGCAGGCTGATACCCTTCTGGCACAAAGTTGTAAGGCATTCCCCACGGAAAACCTTTCGGCATCTGATGTTGAAGCGGAGAGTTGATTTGAGTTACGGAGGCAAGAACTGTGACAATCTCAGAAACCACTGGAGTTGAAGTATGAATCTCGGCAGCCGTAGTCGATGGCTGATTCTGAACAGCCACCAAACTTTCCACTAATGCAGTTAACTTTTCCATCTCGACACGAAGTGTAGCAATTTCCCCACGAAGCTCATGATTTTCCTGTTCCAAATCTTCCATTTTCCTCTGACGATTGGCCCGAGTGTCGTATCGGTGAGACAGCTTGACAACCTTCGGTGGAAAAAGAACAAGGATGAGACTCTAGAAAACATGTGAGGTGGAATGTGAAATGATGCATGATGGCGATGCAAATGATGACTCATTTTAAAAGTTTTTCAAGGAACTTTAATAATTTTGCATACATCAATGGTAAAGGAATTTGGAACGACAAAGACTCAATCCATTAATCGAAAGCGATAAATTACAACTTACAATTTGGAATATCAAAACAGTAAATTACAACCTTGGGATAACAAATCCAATAATGAAAGCAACAAATTACAACTTCGAAACATGAAAACCATAGTAAAGTGATAAATTACAATTTTAAACATGAAAGCAATAAATTACAACTTTGGAGCAGTAAGCCCAAAATAAAACAATAAATTACAACTTCGGAGCATGAAGCCCTTAATAAAACAATAAATTACAACTTCGGAGCATGAAGCCCTTTTACATAGTTTTACAAAATGACATCAATAAAATAAACTAAAAACTAAAGCTCACTCGGAATCCTCAGATGACGGACCAAACACCAGCTGTAATCGGAGCTTCTTGATCTTTTCTTCGTAAAAGTCTTCCATCTCCTTCTTCTCAGCTATCAGTCGATCGATGACTTCTTCCTGCGGATTAGGAACGAGAGCCACGCTTACCGAACCTTCCCTCTTTCTTTTCCTTTCACTCGCATACTTCTTCAGCAAGGCATCCTTCTGACGAAGTTTCTCATCGTGGTCAACGAACCGGCCGTCTTGAATAAGCAGCAACTCCTTCTTTTCTTTTAGCTGTCGAGTCAGGACTCGATTCTCATACTCAGACATATGGTACTTTTCCTTCCAAGCATCCCTCTCGGACTTCATCCTAGCCAGGTTTCCTTGATATTCTCCTACATCCGCAATAGGGATAACAACAGATGATGGTGCGATGGCAGGGAATAAAGGTTTCTCAAGTTTATATGGCATCTTGAGAGCACAAGCCCTAGCACGGACCCACTGCAGGTAAGGCTCCAAAGAAACGGCACCTCTATGTCCCATCATATCTCTCCCTTTCTTGTGGATATGGCGCCAAGCTCCTTCAATCTCCCTCTTAGCAGCCTGATGATCTTGTCCTTCCTGAAGAAAGAGACCACTCACATGGATATTGTTCGGCTTATCTCTCATTGGGTACCCGAACTGACGGCGCGCTAGAACAGGGTTGTAGTTGATTCCACCCCTCGTATCGAGAAGAGGTACGTTAGGAAAAGCACCACAGCTATCAATGATCTCCACGTCGTGGTAAACTCGATTATACCAGTCAATGTCGAAATGAGTGAGAGCCATAATCTTTGGCGCCCAACGCGGTTCCTTCTTGAGATCCCAGAAAGCATCGGACCCAGGTAAATGCGAGACGTACCACTGATACAGCAACGACACACAACAAATAATCATCCCTCCTTGATAAGAGTTTCGAAGATGGATGGAGTAATAAGTATCCCCTAGCAGCGTAGGGACCGGATTTCCAATCAGGAAAATTCTGATGGCGTTGATATCCACAAATTTATCAACGTTAGGGAATAAGAAAAGACCATATGCGAGTAAAGCAAACACGTCCTCGAAGGCAACAATATCCTTTGTATCAGCAAAGTGGCGAGCTTTCTTCAACAGAAACTGCGCTGGCAAACCCCAGATTCCCCCTTTCGTAGTCATATTCTCCTCTATCTCTGACTTCTTCAAGTGGGTGATGGTTGCTATCTCGTGAGATTTGGGCTCCTCTTCTAATCCAGAAAAAGGAACACGGTCGGCGATCGGCAAACCAAGAATATAGGAGTACTCCTCTAAAGTGGGCATCAACTGATAATCCGGGAAGGTGAAACATCGGTACAAGGGATCATAGAACTGAACCAACGTGTTGAGGATGCCTTTCTTCATCTTGCGCTTCATGAGCGGTACGATGGACCCATACTTCTTCTGAAAATCTGTCGGACTCTCTATCTTCGGAATCAAACTCTTCAGTTCTTCAATCTCGGGCTCCTTGAAGCTAAAGCTTCGAGTATTTCTCCTTCCAAGTTCCATAATACCCTGAGACGTTTGCAAAAATCATTCCAAAGTTCCTTGAAAAACAAGCTTTTTACAAAGATGTTGATGAATGCATGAATGAATGATAATGCAACAGTCACACACAAGTTTGCAAACATGGGGTTCAAAGGTTCAACGTTCAGCATGGAGTCGAGGGTAAAACCCACCCAAAGGTATGTACTAACGTTTCAATCACACCTGTAAGACATGGTTCTAAGAGTTCCCAGAGTCTACATTCCTCCTTCGGATATTACCAACGTCTTGATTACTCAATAATTAGCAATATTCTCAAGAGAAACTCGTCCGAGCGTAGCATCGCGTAACAACTACTTCCGAATTACTCCGTTGTAATCTCCACGCTACACCTAAAAGGCCAAGATGGGTTAGGGTTCTACGGTCCTCAACTTCTCGGGCTCCTAGGTCGAAAATAATAATGTCTTCCTGATTACTCGGTAAACAAATATTAAGTTCAAGAGGGCCTTCCATTGAGTGGGGGATCTCATGCCTCCTTCTTCGGGATTACTCCCTCAAAGTTAACATGACTATATCGCCCGTCCTATTCCTTAAGTGTTACTTAATCCGGGTATAGGATTCGTCCTTTGCAAAAAACCCAAACACCCCAATTTAAAGATATAATCAAGCAAATCAAATAATAGTAAACAGATAAAACAAATTAGGCTTAACCCACTTAGGGATGGACCAGCAAGAGGTCAATCTTTCCCCAGCAGAGTCGCCATTTCTGTAGCGATAAAAAATGTAGCGGGGTAAATCGAAGATTGAATTATTGATTAATTCGTCTCGCAAAAGCAAGAGTCGCCACCGCGCTTTATTGTTTCCAAAGGAAAAGGGAAAAGAGCGAAATAAAACCCTAAATATGCAATGTAAATAATAATAAAAATACAAAGCGTTTTTGAAAAGAGATCTTATGGTTCGGGGGTTGGTTATACAATGGGAAGGTATTAGCACCCAATGCATCTATAGTACTCTATAGGAACCTTTTGAAATATCTGTTTATTTAAAATTGATTGCTTGATTGAAAATAAATCGTTTTGGCCGAAACGGGATACGGACGGGTTTTTGAAGATACGACGACCTAATGTCGAAGTTTTTGCTTAAAGGGCATAAATTTTGAAAAGGTTGAGTATTTGAGGAAAAATTATCCTAAGTTTTAATGAAATGCGAAAGTTCGCGCAGTTAGACTTGAGGACATGAAGTCAACAAATTTACTGTTTTTCCTTTGGATTCAAACATAAACAGAATAAACAAATAAATATGGAATAAATACACAGACAAAATATGCGAATAATGATTAAATAACGATAATTTAAATGATAGATTAAATGATGCGAATAATGCATTTTTACGATTTTTGTTTAATATTAACGGGAAGAAAGTATTTTTAATTTTTACGCATTTTGATATGGATAAAAAGCAAGAGAATTATTTAACGAAGACAAAATGTTTTTTTTTAGTTTTAAGTTTTTATTTTATATATTTTGATATTAATATTAATAAAGCAAGAAAATGAATTAATAAAAATATTTTTTAAGTTTTTCTATTTTTATATGTTTTAGAGTTTTGTTTAATAACGATGTAAGAGGAGAATTAATTAAAAAAAACAAAATGAAATGCCTACATTCTTAAATTCTATATTTTTTATGTATGTAAAATAAAGTACATATTTAAAAGATTAAGAGGTTCTAAATTAAATTTAAAGTTATTAATTCACCCTAATGAAATAAAATTAAAACTCTTAAATTAAATCCAAAGTTAAACTAAGAGGTCAAACTAATTAATTAAAAAATCCTAGTTTAGACATATCTCTTGTTTTTTTTTAATACTTACCAATTAATTAACATAAATAATAATTCTAAAAAAAGATTAGAGAAAATAAAGAAAGGAAAAAAGTGTATCAAAAAAACAAAAAAAACAAGCAAGTCAAATATATGGGCTAGATGGTTTGAAGGCCCACGCAGAATCCAAAATGGGGGGGGGGGGGGGGGGGTGCAGAAGCAGGTCGTGGGCTTAAGCAGGAAAAGATGGGGTGAGGCCCATTGGTTTTACAAAATGTTTTAGGGTTAATTTGTTTAGCATAATTGGGGATTAGGTTTCTGCTAGGCAGAACGACGCTCATCTCTCTTCTTCGTCATCTTCTTCGCGTCTTCTTCTCCATGCTTTTGCTTCTGAGTTTCGCTTTCTAGCTCCTTGCCATGGCCACCCGCTCACGCTATCTTCTTCCCTCTAGCCAAACGAAAAACAGGGAGGGCTACGGATTTACGGTAAAATACGCTTCTGATTTGTTAAAGCTTAGTTTCGTTTTTGCATGTGTTGATTCTGATTACATGATTCTTATTCTGTTTTGATTCTTGTTATTGTTATTTGGAGGTACTATGAGAGTAAAAAAGGAAAAGGAAATCGTTACCTAGGCGGAGACGGAGGAGGAGGACGGGAGCGAAGGAGGCCAGGCGGCGAGGAGAGGAGGAGCTCGCTCGCTTCGGTGACTGGTATTTTATGTGATTTCCTTCTTCTTCTTGCTGGTACTGTACTTTGATATTTCCCTTCTTCGTTTGCCTTGGTACTGTGCTTTGATATTGCCTTTGAACGCTTTCTTATCTTCTCCTTCACTGTGATGATGTTGAACTGCTCTTCCTTCTTCTTGCTACTGTCGCTTGTTCATTGGCCTATGATAATGTTTTTGAGGCTTTGTGTTGTATGCTTTGAATGGCCAGTGATGGTAACTCTGAGGCCTTGCTCGTTGCCTTCGAAGTTGGTTTTGGCTTGGATCGTTTCAGGTTTGGCCTAGCTTGGCTTCAACAGGTCTGTGATTGATGATGTTCAGGCTTGGGTAATAAATTTGACAGGTTTATGAGTATGCTGGTTTTGTGTTGGTTGGACAGGTTGATGGAAACAGGGGAATAGGTTTTTTGTTGCTAGGCCATATTGGTTGTATGGTTTGAATTGGTTTTTTGTGTGAGATTGTTTTTTTGATATCTATTTGACAGTAATGGTGGTGTTGGCTTAAGGGCTCAATCAGTTTGTGAGGTTTAGGCCATATGGTGAAATGGTTTTTTTTGACAGTAATGGAATGGTAGGCAGGTTCTTATGGTTTTGTGTGTTTTTGTTGATAACTATTTTTCTAAGTTTTGAAGGCTTGGATATTGATGGATCTGATATGTGATTTTTTGGTTGTTTATGTTATAACAGTTTTCTCCTTCTCTTTGTTTACGTTACAGGCTGGAGGTTTTGAAATACTTTCCCTCTTCCCTGGCATTCTGCACCAGACTGCTACCTCCAATTTGTTTCTATTCTTCTTTTATGTTTTTATTTCTACTGGCTATATTACTGCAGTTTGTCTTGTATCTCTTTCCTGCCTATGCCAAACCTGAAAAACCACACTTCCTCCTCTCTTTTTCTCTCTCAGTACAGTTTTGACAATAAAATGATATGCTGTACTATTTCTGAAATTGCAAATGGCCAGAAAATGATGAAAAAAGGAATGTTACATTGCTTGCATATTGGTTAAACTGCATATGTTTTGACTTCTAATGCAATAGTAGCTTATGTTTTGTTTTCTACTATGTGGGCATAGGTTTACGTTGGCATTTGCTTGCTTGCATATGTTGTTGAGATCATGCAGGGACTTTGTATGCTGTATGTTTTTTTGAAATATGCATTTGGATTTTGAAAAAAATGCAATTAGTTTGAAACATGCAATTTTGACAAAAAAAAAAGAACTTGTGCATTCATTTAAAAATTCCTCTCTTTTTTGTGAACCGGGAGAAATCCCGTGATTTGCAAAAAAGAGTAACTGATTCTGGCCATTGCTTTTAATGATGAACATTAAATAATTTCGCTTTTAATTATTTGTTCGAATTCTAATTTCCTTTAATTTCGCAGGTAACATCAAGTGAGCAGACAAAAAATGCATTGGAAGATTTAGAATTAGGAATATTAGATTAATTTTTTTATTATTTAATTTTAGCTTTGTAAACTTATTATTGTAATTTTGTTGTAATAGATACAATATTTACATAATAATTGTACAATTAGAAAAAATGAATAAAAATCCAATATTCACCAATTAATTTCTTCTTTCTCTCTAATTATTTATTTTATCGTTTACAATTCTTTAATCGTATAATAATTGAAAACGAATTTCAACTACCTACATCCAGAATAATAAACAGATAGATAAATAATTATCATTGATCAATTAATAGCCTCAATTATTTAATTCATCATCCATAACTTTCTAAATTATAATAATTAAAATAGAATTTCAATTATTTAACTTAGAATGACAAATGATTAAATAATCATCATTGACCAATAAACTTTTCCGAATATTTATTATATTATTCATAAACCTTTAAATTATGTAATAACTGAGAATGAATTCCAGTTATTTAAATTTAAGATAGTGAGTAATAAATAAATACTGTCTGCACAATTAATGCGCCTCTTCTCTAATGTTTATTTTATTATCTATACATCTTTAAATTACATAATAATCGAAAACAAATTCCAATTATTTAAATTTAAGATAATAAATAATTTATATAAACATTATTTTAGCACGAATCGATTAAATGATTTAGTGTTCAACATAAATAGCTCTCGACCTGAAAAAGGTTATGAATTTTAAAATCGATGCATCAAAACACTTGTAATGATGCAGGTAGGAGATGATATCTTAGGTCAAAATTTGGGGTACAATAGCTGCCCCTATTTAAGTTTCTTCTATCCGGAGATATGAAGATTGAAATCTTCGTTTCGACGAGATTGAAGGTACTTAAATACATAACTACGCAAATTTTGTCCTAAGATGCCGTCGTCATGTTTGATATGAATGCAGCGATCGAACTTACAGAGAAAGATATTGTGTGAAACAATACAATGTTGGGGGGAATCGAACACCAACAAAATACAGAGGCATGGATTATACATTACTGGGGAAACAAGCTATCGACTTCAAACGACAGACTCCTGACAGCGAATAAAATCGAGGGAAAACGACCTCTAACCCTAACAAAGAGAGCATCTTGCATAGGCCATAACAGGTCATTGATCCAAAACAGTGAGTTTGCAACTCAAGGTCAATGATAGACAGAGGGTATCAAATTGCTGATAACTGATTACCGACTTCTGGAGGTACAGATTCGTAACAGACTTCTCTGCCAGATTTTCAGAGATATACTCATTAATGCTGAAGTAATAAGATTGTAGATACGAAAGTTGTTCAAATAAAGAAAACTGCCACTTGTTGTCGTCCAGAGAAAATACCGATAACATACAAGCTGCTCAAATAAAGAGGTTGCCACTTGCTGTTGTCCAAAGAAAATACCGATAACATACAAGCTGCTCAAATAAAGAAGCTGCCGCTTGTTGTTGTCCAAAGAAAATACCGATAACATACAAGCTGCTCAAATAAAGAAGCTGCCGCTTGTTGTTGTCCAAAGAAAATACCAATAACATACAAGCTGCTCAAATAAAGAAGCTGCCGCTTGTTGTATTCCAGAAAAGTAATAACGTACTAGTAACTCATGAAGAGTTTGCTGCTTGTCGCTTTCAGAAGAATAAAATGACGCACTAGTAGCTCGTGAAGAACTGCTGCTCGGCGCTTTCAAAAAGTAAATAACGCACTAGTAGCTCATGAAGAACTGCTGCTCGGCGCTTTCAAAAAGTAAATGACGCACTAGTAGCTCGTGAAGAACTGCTGCTCGTCGCTTTCAAAAAGTAACGTACAAGTTGCTCATGAAGAGCTGCCGCTTGTCGTTTTCCAACGGTGTCTATAACGTACAAGTTGCTCATGAAGAGCTGCCGCTTGTCGTTTTCCAAAACCAAACAGAAGGAAATTGCGATGATATTGGCAGAGAATAAAATCCTCGTCAAAGAGAACCATGAATCAATCCTTCCCGAGGAGATCACCTACTTAAAGGTGCGACATAAATGCACCAGCCGTCTAGGTCACGAACTTACTGGGGAGAGTCAAAGAAATAGCCTATGCAAGAGGCAGCAACTTCATCCAGGGATAACCTAGAGAGAAAACAGTCAAACAAAACTCCACCCAATGAGAAAGTAACTCGATTGGGGAATTCATCCTATCCAGAAATGGACAAGGTAAGCTGAATCAAAAATCATCCACGAGGGTTAGCTCCATTGGGGAATTTAGAAAGGAAACACATTTTCTGCCTAAGCTAACCTTCTACTTGGAAGAACAAAAATGTATATTGTTCGAACAAACAAAATACGCCCCAAAATCAACGGCAAACGTGGTATGCATGCTGATATGAGTGTAAATGAGTAAATGAATGTTATGCTGACAAAACAAACAGATGGAATATCTTGAAGATACTATGCTGTCACAGCAAAATAGATACTCGGCCAATCTTAGAAAGACGGAAGATAAATGGAACTGGAAACACAAAGCAACGTCGGGGAGTATCACGCTACAAGGCTCAAGTCTTCTGAGGAGAAAAGCATCCAAATCCAATCTTCTAACACCAATAGACCACGGTATGAGACAAAGCGTACCAAACTTCAGAAATCGCCCAAATAAAGATAGCCAAAACAATGCTTAACTGGAACAAACAGGGAGTCACCAAACTTAGTACCACGAGAAACGCAAGTTTACACAACCAACACCACATGACGATTTTGAAACGAAACATGCTCGTCATGCAAGGATGAACTACTGTACTGTTTTGCATTTCATGGCTTGACCATCCTTGGAACAAACTGTTAATATTCCTTTCGTTATTCACGACACATTTTTTTTTTAAAATAAGAGCATTTTAAGTAAATTTGTTTCAAGTATTTCCATAAAATTAAAATTCTGCCCACAAAAGGTAAATGCTCAAATTTCATTAATAAGATGGTAGTTCGCTAATAAGGCAACTCCAACGGTTTACAAAAGCTTGGGAAATAGTACATGAAATAAAAGGTTATACAAAAACAATAATCACTATTCTCCCTAACAACTTTGAATTCCAGAGTGTGCTCGGATGCCAAGACTGATTTGACCAGAAGTTTGCCTAAGCGAAATACTTCTTGACTGCATCGGCGTTCATGGGACACGGAAGATCTTCACCGTCCATATTGGTGAGAATCATGGCACCTCCAGAGAAGACTTTCTTAACAACATACGGTCCTTCATAATTCGGAGCCCACTTGCCCCTAGAATCAGGTTGGAAAGATAAAATCTTCTTGAGCACAAGGTCACCTTCTCTGAACTCGCGCGGTCGAACCTTCTTATCAAAAGCCTTCTTCATCCTCTGCTGATACAATTGACCGTGACACAAAGCTGTCAATCTCTTCTCTTCAATCAGATTCAACTGATCATATCTACTTTGACACCATTCAGCCTCAGAAAGTTTGGCTTCCATCAACACTCTCAGAGACGGAATCTCAACCTCCACGGGGAGTACTGCTTCCATACCATAAACTAGGGAAAATGGGGTTGCACCCGTTGAAGTTCGAACTGAAGTACGGTACCCATGTAAAGCAAACGGAAGCATCTCATGCCAGTCTTTATAAGTTACCACCATCTTCTGGACAATCTTCTTGATATTCTTGTTCGCAGCTTCATCAGCCCCATTCATCTTCGGTCTGTAAGGAGAAGAATTATGATGTTCGATCTTGAACTCTTCACAAAGTTCTCTCATCATCTTGTTATTCAAATTCGAACCATTATCAGTGATGATCTTGCTCGGGATACCATATCAACAAATGATCTGATTCTTGATAAATCTGACTACCACCTGTCTGGTTACATTAGCATAAGATGCTGCTTCCACCCATTTAGTAAAATAATCGATCGCTACCAAGATGAAACGATGACCATTTGAAGCTTTGGGTTCAATCATCCCAATCATATCAATGCCCCACATAGAGAAAGGCCAAGGTGAAGATATAACATTGAGGAGGGTCGGCGGCACGTGCATCTTGTCCGCATAAATCTGGTATTTATGACATTTCTTCACATACTTGCAGCAATCAGATTCCATTATCATCCAATAGTAACCAGCTCTCAACATCTTTCTAGCCATTGCATGTCCATTGGCATGAGTGCCAAAGGACCCTTCATGTACTTCTTGCATCAGCATGTCTGCTTCACGTCTGTCTACACATCTGAGCAAGACCATGTCGTAATTCCTCTTATACAAAACTTCTTCATTGAGAAAGAAACTGCTTGCTAATCTTCTCAACGTCTTCCTATCTTTATTGGATGCCCCAGGCAGGTACTCTTGAGTTTGAAGAACACGTTTAATGTCATAGAACCACGGTTTGTCGTCGGTGACCTCTTCCACTGAAAACACATGAGCACGTCTGTCGAGGCGCATAACTCGGATTGTAGGCACGTCGTTCCAATCATTCACTTGAAACATTAAAGACAAAGTAGCTAAAGCATCAACCATTTTATTCTCATCTCTAGGGATATGATGTAATTCCACCTTGTTAAAGAAAGTTAACAATCTTCTAGCATAGTCTCTGTAAGGGATCAAACCAGGATGACGAGTCTCCCATTCTCCTTTGATTTGATTAACTACCAATGCCGAATCTCCATAAATATCAAGAATTTTAATCCTTAGGTCTACTGCTTCTTCGAGACCCATAATACATGCCTCATATTCAGCCATGTTGTTCGTACAGTCAAACTTCAATCTTGCCGTGAACGGGATATGAGTACCTCGGGGAGTGACGATGATTGCCCCAATTCCATTTCCATAGGAATTCACAGCTCCGTCAAATATCAAACCCCAACGGGATTCAGGATCAGGTCCTTCTTCAGGTAACGGCTCTTCACAATCTTTAGCTTTTAAGTACATAACATCTTCATCTGGGAAATCGAACTTGATGGATTGATAGTCTTCAATTGGTTGGTGAGCCAAATGATCGGCTAAAATACTCCCTTTGATTGCTTTCTGAGTGTGATACTCAATGTCATATTCAGATAACAACATCTGCCAACGGGCTATTCTTCCGGATAAGGCTGGCTTCTCAAAGATATACTTGATCGGGTCCATTTTGGAGATCAACCAAGTGGTGTGGTTAATCATATACTGGCGCAGACGGCGAGCAGCCCAGGCTAAAGCACAACAGGTTTTCTCAAGCAATGAGTACCGAGACTCATAGTCTGTGAATTTCTTACTCAAATAATATACAGCATGTTCTTTTCTTCCAGTCTCATCTTGTTGACCAAGCACACATCCCATGGAATCTTCCAATATAGTCAGGTACATAATCAATGGTCTTCCTTCCACTGGAGGAATCAAAATGGGAGGTTCAAGCAAATATTCTTTGATGCTGTCAAAACCTCTCTGACAATCTTCTGTCCACTCACGTCCTCGGTTCTTCCGGAGAAGCTTGAAAATCGGCCCACAGGTAGCAGTCATATGAGATATAAATCTAGAAATGTAGTTCAGTCTCCCAAGGAATCCTCTTACTTGTTTTTCCGTCTTGGGTGCGGGCATTTCTCGAATAGCTTTGACTTTATCAGGATCTACTTCAATACCTTTCTGACTGACAATGAAACCTAGAAGTCTTCCAGAACGAACACCAAAAGTGCACTTGTTGGGATTCAGACGGAGTTTGTACTTCCTCAAACGCTGGAACAACTTCAACAAATGTTCCAAGTGATCCTCCTCAGTCTGTGATTTGGCAATCATATCATCCACATACACTTCTATCTCCTTATGCATCATGTCATGGAACAAAGCAGTCATGGCCCTTTGGTATGTTGCGCCAGCATTCCTCAAACCAAACGGCATAACCCGATAACAGAAAGTTCCCCAAGGTGTAATGAAAGCGGTCTTCTCCATATCTTCCGGCGCCATCTTGATTTGATTGTAACCAGAGAAACCATCCATGAAAGAAAAGACTTTGAACTTGGCGGTACTGTCGACCAATACGTCGATATGAGGTAATGGGAAGTCATCCTTCGGACTAGCTCTATTCAGATCTCTGTAGTCTACACACATCCGAACTTTGCCGTCTTTCTTTGCAACAGGCACTATGTTGGCTAACCATTGAGGATAGACTGATGTAACAAGGAAACCTGCATTGATCTGTTTCTGAACGTCCTCTTTAATCTTGTCAGCCATGTCAGGACGAGTCCTTCTCAACTTCTGCTTGATCGGTGGACACTCAGGTCTCAACGGTAAACGATGCTCCACAATATCATTGTCCAAACCTGGCATATCTTGGTAGGACCAAGAAAACACGTCAACATACTCTTTGAGAAGCTCCAACATTTTCTCTTTAACTTTCGGGATAAGCAATGCTCCGACTTTGACTTCCTTTCTATCTTCTTCATCACCCAAGTTGACCAACTCTACAGGTTCTTCAAATGGTTGAATAACCTTCTCATCATGCTCAAGCAAACGGGAAATCTCAACAGGAACCTCTTCATCATCCTCTTCTTCGGCTCTGAACACAGGGAATTCAAAGTTGGGAGAGGGCATAGGATCATTGTTTTCGACGGTTAAGTCATGAAGTAATCTGCACATATGATTATGCTTTATTTTAGAAATCGATTTGTGCAAATAAAACAAAATGTTATTAATTAATTTTCATTGTTATTTCCCAGAAAAAGTGAAAAATAAAACAGCAGTGGACAAAATAACATTTTTATTCCTTAAAGGGAAATACTTGAAACAAAAAAGCCCAGACATTTCTCTTTTGCCTTGGGCAGAGCAAAAGGAATTATTTTTCATAGCCTGACACAAAATACGTTTCGCCTTGGGCAGAGCGAATTTTTCACAGGAAAATAAACAAAACATTACTCGGAAATGTGCATAACCACAGGAACGTCAACAGCTATCCAGTTTTGGCAAGCCAATCCAGGTGTCACAAACACGGGCAAATCCTCCTCGGAATCATCATCTATGATAGCATCAACCTCAGGATGTACAAACCCTGCACTTCGAAAAACCTCTTGAATTGGACGAATAACCACCTCCTTCTCGACCCTTGCAGATATTGGATGAAAACCCAGACCTTCCCCAGACTTGTTCTCGGGTAATGTCAACACCTGGCCCCATCCTTCGGCCGAACCACTTTCCACCACTCGCCGCACATCCTCAAAAGAAGAGATGGATGCCCCTTGCTTCTTCACTGTATTCTTAGCAACAGATAGACCCTGGAACTGGGTCCCCACATCCTCGTCAGCATCAATAAAAGAAAATGATGATAAATGGCTTACCACCATAGCCTGCTCTCCCCCAATCATCACTAGCTTCCCATGTCTTACAAACTTTAGTCTCTGATGGAGCGTAGAGGTGACTGCCCCGGCATCATGGATCCAGGGACGACCCAATAAACAACTGTAGGCAGCACGGATGTCCATCACTTGGAAAGTGATTTGAAAAGTATGGGGACCAATCACTATAGGAAGATCCACTTCACCGATGACTGTCTTCCTAGAACCATCAAATGCTTTGACAATTACTCCACTAGGCCTCATAGGAGCACCTGGATATGAGAGCCGAGACAACGTAGTCTTGGGCATCACATTCAACGACGAGCCTGTATCCACCAACACGCTTGATAAGGTATCGTTTCCACAACTTACTGAAATGTGCAAAGCCATATTATGGTTTCTCCCCTCCTCCGGGAGTTCTTCATCACTGAAACCAAGATTGTTACATGAAGTTATATTTCCCACAATCCCATCAAACTGATCAACCGTCACATCATGGTCCACGAACGCCTGGTCCAAGACCTTCATCAAGGCTTCTCTATGTGCACCAGAATATCTCAATAAGGCAAGCAAGGAAATCTTGGAAGGTGTTTGCAAAAGCTGGTCCACAATCTTATACTCACTCCTTTTGATAAGCTTTAGGATCTCATCATCCTCAGGGTGAGGGATAGGTTCACTGGATCGGCCTATCTCAACCCTTGGTTCAACATCTCTTACTGGAATCTCCGCCGGTATGGGCCTCCTAACTTGAACTTCTGGTCTCCTCGACGGTACTGCTGCAAAAACACGCCCACTTCTCGTAACTCTACTCACATCAACAATGTTAACAAAAGACGGTCTGGTTGGTATGGGGACTTCTACCCCATTCTCAATCATTGTGGCGTTATACTTGTACGGCACAGCTTGGTCTGAGCTGTAAGGCACAGGGCCAGGTGGGTAAATAATCAAAGGATCAACAGACGCAGTCTGACTGTTGTAAGCAATCTCTACTGATTCTGGCAAATTAAATTGTGGTGTGATAACATTCACTTCATCTTCCGGATTTCGGTCATAGGTAATAGTGATAACTCTCTGATCTAGCAACTTCTGAATATCCTCCTTCACAATAGGACAATCATCCTCTCTTGAGCAAAATTCACAAACGTCATAATCGTGTTGGCGCCTAACAAAGGCAAGTCTTCTCAAACTCTGATGCAACCTGATCAATGATTCTCTTATGTGTTCGACTTGAAAAACTCGGAACTTCCCCGGACAACCTTCCACCATATTCACTGAAGCTGCCCCATGTCGAGGCAAAGGATTATCTCTAACATTTGGATTAACATCCTTAAAAGACAAGATGCCATTATTAATTAATCTCTGTACGTCCGCCTTCAGAGCAAAGCAATTCTCAAGGTTGTGCCCCGGCGACCCTTGATGATATTCACAAAATTGATCCGCCTTGTACCACGGAGAAGCACTGTTTGGCGCGATAGGAGGAGGCTTTGTCGTGATGAGATTCTTTCTGATGAGAGCAGGGAACAATTCAGTATAAGTCATAGGAATGGCATCGAACTGCGGTTTTCTGGGTGAACGGTTCTGATTGTTGAATGGATAAGCCTGTTGTCGAGGCTGCTGCTGAAAAGGCCGTTGTTGAGTTGGTGGAATTTGATGAGCTAGGGTCATCAAAGTTGGGCGGACAGCCGGAGTGACTGCCGCAACGTGAGAGTAACCTCTCCTAGGCCTACCTGGAAACAAAGCACTGACATCCTGCTCTTTTCTTTTCGGGAAAACACTTCCAAACTTCTTCGCACTGTTAGACGGACTCCCTTCTTTAACCAAACGCCCTTCACGAATCCCTTCCTCTAATCTCATGCCCATGCTTACCATTTCGGTGAAGTCACTGGGTGCGCTGGCTATCATTCTCTCATAGTAAAAGGATCCTAAAGTCTTCAAAAATATCTTAGTCATCTCTTTCTCCTCAAGAGGTGGATAGATTTGAGCAGCAATTTCACGCCACCTCTGGGCATATTCCTTAAAAGATTCTCGGTCTCTTTGCGACATCGCCCGGAGTTGATCCCTGTCCGGCGCCATGTCAACGTTGTACTTGTACTGATGGACAAAGGCTTCACTAAGATCGTTAAAGTTGCGGATTCGAATGCTGTCTAAACCCATATACCACTTTAGAGCAGCACCCGTCAAACTGTCTTGAAAATAATGAATCAACAAATCATGATCATCGGAGTACGTAGACATCTTCCTCACGTACATTGTAAAATGACTTCTAGGACACGAATCACCCTTATATCTCTCAAAGTCTGGCACTTTGAATTTTGCTGGAATCTTGACCTTCGGAACTAAACAAAGGTCATGCGTACTCTTCCCAAACAAATCCTTCCCTTTCAATGCTCTAAGCTCCTTCTGCATTTCCTGGAACTGATCCTGAAATTCTTCCATTCTATCAAAAAGACCCAAACTTTCAGCGGGCTCGGCAGGATAAATTGGTTCATTCAAGTATGGCACGGAGTGGACCACGGGAGCAACGGTCGTCATAATTGGTTGCGGAAAAGGTGTTACAGACGGAATTACTGGCGGCATGGCAGTTGTCTCTGGTTGAGGAAGAGACAATGCAGGTTGAAATAAAGGTTGTACGGCAGGCTGATACCCTTCTGGCACAAAGTTGTAAGGCATTCCCCACGGAAAACCTTTCGGCATCTGATGTTGAAGCGGAGAGTTGATTTGAGTTACGGAGGCAGGAACTGTGACAATCTCGGAAACCACTGGAGTTGAAGTCTGAATCTCGGCAGCCGTAGTCGATGGCTGATTCTGAACAGCCACCAAACTTTCCACTAACGCGGTTAACTTTTCCATCTCGACACGAAGTGTAGCAATTTCCCCACGAAGCTCATGATTTTCCTGTTCCAAATCTTCCATTTTCCTCTGACGATTGGCCCGAGTGTCGTATCGGTGAGACAGCTTGACAACCTTCGGTGGAAAAAGAACAAGGATGAGACTCTAGAAAACATGTGAGGTGGAATGTGAAATGATGCATGATGGCGATGCAAATGATGACTCATTTTAAAAGTTTTTCAAGGAACTTTAATAATTTTGCATACATCAATGGTAAAGGAATTTGGAACGACAAAGACTCAATTCATTAATCGAAAGCGATAAATTACAACTTACAATTTGGAATATCAAAACAGTAAATTACAACCTTGGGATAACAAATCCAATAATGAAAGCAACAAATTACAACTTCGAAACATGAAAACCATAGTAAAGTGATAAATTACAATTTTAAACATGAAAGCAATAAATTACAACTTTGGAGCAGGAAGCCCAAAATAAAACAATAAATTACAACTTCGGAGCATGAAGCCCTTAATAAAACAATAAATTACAACTTCGGAGCATGAAGCCCTTTTACATAGTTTTACAAAATGACATCAATAAAATAAACTAAAAACTAAAGCTCACTCGGAATCCTCAGATGACGGACCAAACACCAGCTGTAATCGGAGCTTCTTGATCTTTTCTTCGTAAAAGTCTTCCATCTCCTTCTTCTCAGCTATCAGTCGATCGATGACTTCTTCCTGCGGATTAGGAACGAGAGCCGCGCTTACCGAACCTTCCCTCTTTCTTTTCCTTTCACTCGCATACTTCTTCAGCAAGGCATCCTTCTGACGAAGTTTCTCATCGTGGTCAACGAACCGGCCGTCTTGAATAAGCAGCAACTCCTTCTTTTCTTTTAGCTGTCGAGTCAGGACTCGATTCTCATACTCAGACATATGGTACTTTTCCTTCCAAGCATCCCTCTCGGACTTCATCCTAGCCAGGTTTCCTTGATATTCTCCTACATCCGCGATAGGGATAACAACAGATGATGGTGCGATGGCAGGGAATAAAGGTTTCTCAAGTTTATATGGCATCTTGAGAGCACAAGCCCTAGCACGGACCCACTGCAGGTAAGGCTCCAAAGAAACGGCACCTCTATGTCCCAGCATATCTCTCCCTTTCTTGTGGATATGGCGCCAAGCTCCTTCAATCTCCCTCTTAGCAGCCTGATGATCTTGTCCTTCCTGAAGAAAGAGACCACTCACATGGATATTGTTCGGCTTATCTCTCATTGGGTACCCGAACTGACGGCGCGCTAGAACAGGGTTGTAGTTGATTCCACCCCTCGTACCGAGAAGAGGTACGTTAGGAAAAGCACCACATCTATCAATGATCTCCACGTCGTGGTAAACTCGATTATACCAGTCAATGTCGAAATGAGTGAGAGCCATAATCTTTGGCGCCCAACGCGGTTCCTTCTCGAGATCCCAGAAAGCATTGGACCCAGGTAAATGCGAGACGTACCACTGATACAGCAACGACACACAACAAATAATCATCCCTCCTTGATAAGAGTTTCGAAGATGGATGGAGTAATAAGTATCCCCTAGCAGCGTAGGGACCGGATTTCCAATCAGGAAAATTCTGATGGCGTTGATATCCACAAATTTATCAACGTTAGGGAATAAGAAAAGACCATATGCGAGTAAAGCAAACACGTCCTCGAAGGCAACAGTATCCTTTGTATCAGCAAAGTGGCGAGCTTTCTTCAACAGAAACTGCGCCGGCAAACCCCGGATTCCCCCTTTCGTAGTCATATTCTCCTCTATCTCTGACTTCTTCAAGTGGGTGATGGTTGCTATCTCGTGAGATTTGGGCTCCTCTTCTAATCCAAAAAAAGGAACACGGTCGGCGATCGGCAAACCAAGAATATAGGAGTACTCCTCTAAAGTGGGCATCAACTGATAATCCGGGAAGGTGAAACATCGGTACAAGGGATCATAGAACTGAACCAACGTGTTGAGGATGCCTTTCTTCATCTTGCGCTTCATGAGCGGTACGATGGACCCATACTTCTTCTGAAAATCTGTCAGACTCTCTATCTTCAGAATCAAACTCTTCAGTTCTTCAATCTCGGGCTCCTTGAAGCTAAAGCTTCGAGTATTTCTCCTTCCAAGTTCCATAATACCCTGAGACGTTTGCAAAAATCATTCCAAAGTTCCTTGAAAAACAAGCTTTTTACAAAGATGTTGATGAATGCATGAATGAATGATAATGCAACAGTCACACACAAGTTTGCAAACATGGGGTTCAAAGGTTCAACGTTCAGCATGGAGTCGAGGGTAAAGCCCACCCAAAGGTATGTACTAACGTTTCAATCACACCTGTAAGACATGGTTCTAAGAGTTCCCAGAGTCTACATTCCTCCTTCGGATATTACCAACGTCTTGATTACTCAATAATTAGCAATATTCTCAAGAGAAACTCGTCCGAGCGTAGCATCGCGTAACAACTACTTCCGAATTACTCCATTGTAATCTCCGCGCTACACCTAAAAGGCCAAGATGGGTTAGGGTTCTACGGTCCTCAACTTCTCGGGCTCCTAGGTCGAAAATAATAATGTCTTCCCGATTACTCGGTAAACAAATATTAAGTTCAAGAGGGCCTTCCATTGAGTGGGGGATCTCATGCCTCCTTCTTCGGGATTACTCCCTCAAAGTTAACATGACTATACCGCCCGTCCTATTCCTTAAGTGTTACTTAATCCGGGTATAGGATTCGTCCTTTGCAAAAAACCCAAACACCCCAATTTAAACATATAATCAAGCAAATCAAATAATAGTAAACAGATAAAACAAATTAGGCTTAACCCACTTAGGGATGGACCAGCAAGAGGTCAATCTTTCCCCAGCAGAGTCGCCATTTCTGTAGCGATAAAAAATGTAGCGGGGTAAATCGGAGATCGAATTATTGATTAATTCGTCTCGCAAAAGCAAGAGTCGCCACTACGCTTTATTGTTTCCAAAGGAAAAGGGAAAAGAGCGAAATAAAACCCTAAATATGCAATGTAAATAATAATAAAAATACAAAGCGTTTTTGAAAAGAGATCTTATGGTTCGGGGGTTGGTTATACAATGGGAAGGTATTAGCACCCAATGCATCTATAGTACTCTATAGGAACCTTTTGAAATATCTGTTTATTTAAAATTGATTGCTTGATTGAAAATAAATCGTTTTGGCCGAAACGGGATACGGACGGGTTTTTGAAGATACGACGACCTAATGTCGAAGTTTTTGCTTAAAGGGCATAAATTTTGAAAAGGTTGAGTATTTGAGGAAAAATTATCCTAAGTTTTAATGAAATGCGAAAGTTCGCGCAGTTAGACTTGAGGACATGAAGTCAACAAATTTACTGTTTTTCCTTTGGATTCAAACATAAACAGAATAAACAAATAAATATGGAATAAATACACAGACAAAATATGCGAATAATGATTAAATAACGATAATTTAAATGATAGATTAAATGATGCGAATAATGCATTTTTACGATTTTTGTTTAATATTAACGGGAAGAAAGTATTTTTAATTTTTACGCATTTTGATATGGATAAAAAGCAAGAGAATTATTTAACGAAGACAAAATGTTTTTTTTTTAGTTTTAAGTTTTTATTTTATATATTTTGATATTAATATTAATAAAGCAAGAAAATGAATTAATAAAAATATTTTTTAAGTTTTTCTATTTTTATATGTTTTAGAGTTTTGTTTAATAACGATGTAAGAGGAGAATTAATTAAAAAAAACAAAATGAAATGTCTACATTCTTAAATTCTATATTTTTTATGTATGTAAAATAAAGTACATATTTAAAAGATTAAGAGGTTCTAAATTAAATTTAAAGTTATTAATTCACCCTAATGAAATAAAATTAAAACTCTTAAATTAAATCCAAAGTTAAACTAAGAGGTCAAACTAATTAATTAAAAAAAACCTAGTTTAGACATATCTCTTGTTTTTTTTTAATACTTACCAATTAATTAACATAAATAATAATTCTAAAAAAAGATTAGAGAAAATAAAGAAAGGAAAAAAGTGTATCAAAAAAATAAAAAAAATAAGCAAGTCAAATATATGGGCTAGATGGTTTGAAGGCCCACGCAGAATCCAAAATGGGGGGGGGGGGGGGGGGGTGCAGAAGCAGGTCGTGGGCTTAAGCAGGAAAAGATGGGGTGAGGCCCATTGGTTTTACAAAATGTTTTAGGGTTAATTTGTTTAGCATAATTGGGGATTAGGTTTCTGCTAGGCAGAACAGCGCTCATCTCTCTTCTTCGTCATCTTCTTCGCGTCT